>JBBBDQ010000191.1:1115000-1715000 GCA_037127315.1 Ascarosepion bandense
AGATAATGAATATGCAGAAGTATAAATTCTTGCACTGATTCTACTGATGTTTTTAATGGAAAACATGAGAAAATGTTTGATGCTAATAGGTCTGTGGGAGTTTTTAGCATTGCTATATGAATTTGTCAAAGAACTTGTAAAACCAAAATACTTTTCTTGGCCATCACTTCTCTTTGATTAGTTATACTTTTTTAAATTTTTTTATAAGTGTTTCACCCCGAGCAAGGCATGTCACTGCCACTACTGCGCAGGGGGCTACATAGAGTGGAGAAAGGATGATTAAATATAGGAAATGTCAGAGGGTGGGTGATAGGCGGGTAAGGATACTGAGAATGAGGGTTGGGTAGATGAGAGTGTTCTGAGAATAATTGGGAGTTAGTGTGATAGGAGGTGTCTATTGACCCTACATTTAAACACCTGGAGATTGTAACTGTCGGGAAAGCAGAATTGTGGAAGGGAGTTCCACAGGCGGGAAGCGCGAGAAAAGAAGCTGTTGGAGTAGAATTTACGGTTACATCTTATTTGTTTAACTGTAAAAGGGTGGGACCTAGTTGCTAATCTAGTATCTCGTGTAAATTCGTGCTTAGGCGGCACCAGTGATCTAAGCTCATCGGAGCAGAAGCCATGAAAGTACTTGTAGAAGAGGCACAGGGAAGCCACATCACGCCGGTGAGAGAGAGAGATTACTGAAGAAATTAGTTGATTTACTAAGTGCCGCTTAGATGTGGCACAAGGCAGAAGGTACAGGATACCCAGTGAAGATCAAACTCACTATTCAGTTGTAATGATTTTAGTGAAACAAACTTACTAACCATTGCACCATGCCGAAGCATCCAGACTGAAGAAATTAGTGTTAGATAAGGACATCACTTGCATCTGTCAATCGAGATGTTTTATAGTACTACCTTACCCTTTACATACAATGTGTAGAAAACCTCTCAGTCTGACCTACATCCCAAAATTTAACTAAATGACGAAATATAAAAAATTTTGAGAATCCTTAGAACTGAGAAAGTTTCAGAAAGCACAACAGTGTTTTGCTTTATGTTATAAAAGTTATAATAGTAATATCAGTTATTTAATCTTGTGATGAGCTAAAATATCTTTATTATTTTTAAGTGGTAAGATGAGTTAGTAGACAGGGTTTTAGCTTTTGCAGTTAATTTGAACTTGTTTTGATATGAACCTATCTCAGCATCAGTGTTACCCCAAACACTGCATTACACTGACTTTTAGATTTTCTTATAAAATATCATTAATAAGCGTATATCACAGAAGCTAGTTTCTCCTGTACATAACAAATAGAAATATCACATGATAGGCTTGATATTCAGAATGCAATTTAATCTCACATTTTAGGTTTTGTTAAAAAAATTGTGAATGTTGATAAAAAATGTGTATTAGTGATATATCTAAATATTTATTTAAATACTGAATTCATTTCATATTACTTTAATATTTCATATTTTTGAAGAGACATCCCAGTTTTTTAAACAGTGTAAATTTACACATACCAGCCTGTGCATCTGAAAGTTTTAATAAAGAAACTATGCTAAGATTGAAACTTACACCCCTTATAGCAGACTTTAGGTTCCACAGTCATAGAATATACATTTAAAGTAAGATGAAATAATGTTGATTATAAATAAATCTAATAATTCCTTACAAAATCATTAAACGTATACAAACATAAATTTAAATTCTACACAAATTGTGGCACACATTTTGTGTCTTAAAATATTTTTAAAGTATTTTCTTGAAACATCATTTTAGGACAATAAACCATTATTTACTCCAGCTCAGCATTTATCATTTTAATAGAGGAATAAAATCTGAAAAACTATCACGAGTATATATATATATATAGATAACGTAATATACAGATAACGTAATAAATCATTTGAAGAAAAGAGAAAGATTTAGGAATTATACCATGCTAATGTCGAATGATTTTTTTCTTCAGTTTGAGATTGTTTGAGAAAAAGGAATCTGGAGTTAGTATACATTAAGCCAAATGTGCTTGGGTTAATTTGAAGACAATTTCAGAAAAAATAAGAAAGAACTACAAATAAACTGCAAGAAAACCGAATGCATAGTCATCAGTAAAAAGAGCAGCCCAATATGCCAAATACAGGTCGAGGATACTAGAATCAAGCAGGTACAAAAATTTAAATACCTGCGAAGTGTTATAACAGAAGACAGAAAGTGCGACACATAGATTTGAAGGCAAATTGGCATGGCGAAGATAGCATTCCAGAAATTGAGTAAAGTATTTAGAAACAGGACAATTTCGCTAGAAACAAGGAAGAGAGTACTGGATTTCTATGTGATGTGAGTTCTTCAATATGGCAGTGAATGCTGGACAATATCACCAAAGATGAAGGGAAAAACTTGAAGCAACTGAAATGTGGTTCTACAGAAAGATGCTGTGAATATCATGGATCGAGCATGTGAGCAATGATGAGGTCTTAGAAATGATGGAAACAAAAATTTAATTAATACTGAGCATCAGGAAGAGACAGATGAAGTTCCTGGGACATGCAATGAGGAAGGAGGGCTTGGAGAACCTGATGCTAACAGGCCAGATAGATGGAAAAGGAGACAGGGAAAAGCAATGGATAACATATTTGAAGGACCTAATCAGGTGGATGATGGAATGAGGGTTGCATGGTATAACAGGAGAAAAACATACTAAGAGCCACCAGAGATAGGGAGACGTGGAGAACCATGATCGCCTACGTCTTGAAATGACAGGGCACATAGAAGAATAATAAAAGAAAATGTTGCTTCATGTTGCTTCTAGAGTAAGAAATGATTGTTTGATTAAAGGCATTTAGTGACTAACAACAACTATAATCTGGTGAGTCATTTAAACATTTGCAAATAAACAGGGTTTGCAAATAAATGCTAAGTGAAGGAGAAAAGAAGTGAAAAGAAATCACTAAAGTAACAATTAAAAAAAAAGAAAACAAGATCTAAATGATAGATTTGGGACAATGGCCGAAAAGCTGTAAAGTTGTTAAGAGAAAAAACATCATACGAAGACTAGCCGTTCTAATTGCAGACTATGATGATCAACTCGGGTTGGTTCTGGCCAAAGTTGTCACTTCATTCTAACAGATTTGTGATTGACCTCTAGTAAATATAGCAGCAGCAGCAGCAACTTATAACAAAGATTTTATTTTGTCCTGCCACTGCTTCTGTAATGCCATGCTTGTACTATTGTTATTAATGTTTATCAATATACCATTCTGACTTTCCTTTTGTTCCATCTTCCTTCAGGATGTGAGGGATCATGGCATTCCACAGCTTCCTAACCTTCATAACTTTTAGCTGTGTTTGTCTTTTTCCTATCCCTCTTCTATTTTGACATTTATTTACACAAACTAATTAGGTAGCTTACTTGCTTATTTCCTCTACCTTCAATATGTCCTGTGAGTATCAAATTCACTAAACCTTCATTTTTTTGTAAGTCTCCATAAATTTCAGCTGTCACTTCTTGATTCTAAGTTTAATTGTCTTTTTTCTTTCCATTTTCCTCCAAATTTGCTTGTTGCTCATATGTTCCATTTATGATTTCCTCAGAATCATTCTGTAGGACCACATCTTGAATTGCATCAAGTGTCCTTTTTCATCTGTGAAAAGATTTTCCTGCATTCACAGAAGGACTGATATAGCTTAACATTTCAGCATTCTTACCTTTGTTTCTAACAAAATTTTCCTCTTTCTTCATAATTTATTTAGCTTTTTGAATGTACTATTGCCATTCCAATGCACCAATGGATTTAGGTGTCACATTTTCAGTCATCTGTTAAATCACATTGCCAGGTATTTAAACTGATGTACTTGTTTGATTTTTGACCAATTCATAGCTCGGATCTTGAACTATTTCTCGTGTTGACAACCATATATTCTGTTTTCTTACAGTGAATCATTACTCCTTTCTTTCTGCTTCCCTTTACTACTTTGTCTAGGAGGTCCAGTCGATTTCTTTCTGTATTTGCCAGTAGTACACTGTCATCCGCATATCATATATTGTTAAGTAATAAATGCTCACTTTCAGTTGCCTTTAAATTAATATCACTTTGGTCATTGGTTCATAGTGATTCCTCTAATACTTTAAACATTTATATAAGAATGCATTTGGATCCTTCTTTTTTATGTGTTTAAATAAAGAGACAAATTAATGTCTTACTATACATAAGAAATAAGTGGATAACTTGATGCGATTAAGCAACAGCTAAAGTTCAAAATCAAGAACTTGTATACTTTCCCAGAGATCTGATAAATATAGGTAAACTGACTGATAATAAATACACACACACACACACACACACACACACACATATATATATGTGTGTGTGTATGTGGGCTGCAGCAAGCAACAGGATATTTTTGAAATATCAAAACTGATTAAATGTAGCAATAAAAATATATCATGTACTTGTGTGTGTTTGTATGTGTGTATTACATACACACGTGCACAGGCATGTTTCTATACAAACACACATATGTATACACATAAATAAATAAGTGCATGTGTGTGTGTGTCTGCATCTTTATGTATATATGTTCAAACTGTTGCCACTTGGTATTGACATCAATATTCATTTATATATATATATATATTTATGCACACACACATGTGTCTGCATGTATATATATATATATATATATATATATATATATATATATATATATATAAACAGGAATCACTTGATTAATGCTGCTAATGTGTACATCAGTAAATATCAAAAAAATCAATTTTCATTTACTATGGTTTAATTGAGGTATGTTTTACTGCACTAATCGAGTATTATGTAGGTACTAATCAAATTCTGATATTTAAAAATTTTAGTACACATATTGAAATGCATTCATCGGATGCACATTAATCAAGGGATGTCTGTCTAGACTTGTATTTACACAACAGTTTAAACCAGACTGAGGAGATACTTTTGTTAGGTTTTTACTATATTTTTCTTGTATGCAAACAAGTGTTTTCTGTCCTTAGTGCAGAAATTGCACAAATGTTTTTTCATTCCAAGAATTAAGTCTATTAGCAAATTTCAAGGATTATCGTCATACTACTATAATAAATGGTGTATAAGTGCAATTGTAGACAGTATATTAAAATAGATATTCTTAATTCTCAAGTATAGACAATACATTTTGACACTGTTCATATTTGATACATTAGGATTTGTTTCTGTTTTTATAATATATATGTTATATTATATATATATATATTTATATATATATATAAGTAGGAAACACTTATATTTTTGTTGTTTTTGTTTTGATGCAGTTTCTATGTAATTTCACAATTCATTTTCCCCAAATATAAAAACTATATTAAAATAAAAAGAACAAACAAATATAAACATATTTTCTATTTGTTTCTTATCCTATCATTCATATACATAAATGTATATATATATGTGTGTGTGTGTGTGTGTGTGTGTATGTGTGTGTGTGTGTATGTGTGTGTGTGTGTATATATATATATATGTGTGTGTGTGTGTATGTGTGTGTGTATATGTGTGTGTGTGTGTGTGTGTGTGTGTGTGTGTGTGTGTGTGTGTGTGTATGAGAGAGAATTTTAAATATTATATGGGTATAAAAATGTAAAATAGAGATGAATGATATTTAGTTATTCAATTTATTTATATATTTCTTTCTTTAAATATTATATCCTTTCAGGGAATAGGTGATCATAACTCTCCACAGATTTCGTTTTTTATTATCCAGAATTTACCATGAATTCTGGAGAAAGACAATGGAGTAGTTTCCCATTGCTTTATCCACAGTTTGAAATTCTGTTTTACACTGGTTGCCACCCAAGGCTAGAAAGCAGTGTCTTCCCTGGTTTTTATCTATCTAAGGTCATATATATAGCTACTACTTCCTGTTTATTTGGTCTTCAGGGAATTTTGTTAGGACTGGTTAATGTTATAAAATGAATAAATGAATATTGATCATCTGACCCATATCTTGCTGGCATCAGTTTAAAATGACTTTTTATTTTTTCCATATATACCTAAATTATAATTATAAAATATAATTTTGGAAAGTGAAAATTTAACTGAAATATCTTTGAAAATTTATAAGTAATCATCTGAAATTTTTAAAAAATGAACTTTAAAGGAAATCATTTCAATATATTGAAAGCAAGGCATCAGTTGAAACTGATGCTAAAATACTGGTTAAGCTGTATAGGTTAAGCTTAGGAATTTTAAAAATACATGTCTATCTGAGAGATTTATTTAAAAGAATATGTCCTTTCTTATACCTTTGTCTTTACTAAATAAGCACATTAATTTGAAGTGTTTTTATTGATAGATTTTTTTTTATGTACGGTCAGTCAGTTTAGGTGCCATACGTGATACACGCTTGGGCGATCATGTCTCTAAAGAGACATGACTGACTGGGCAGAACATTATCCCGCAGTAGGTTGCCATTGCTTTCTGCGGTAGACTGGTTGCCAACCAAGGCTATAGAACCCAATCTGTCCTGCTATTTAACCCATAACTGGAAGGAAGAGATGGATTAATACCTTTCCCAAGGGTATTTGTGCGTAAGTGAATACAATGGATTCAGCTGGAATCCGAACTCGGCTCCCCGGTTTCTCGTTCCGAGCCGATATCCACTGTACCACAACGCACAGTAGCACACTTTTTCATGTTTTTCCTCTCTAAGTAAATTTTCTGTATGTTTTAGTGTTATACATTAAAACTAATCAAAAATCATACTTATTGATATATCTTAAATGCAGGTATATATAAAGTAACACAATGAAAATGAAAATAATATGGTTAAATTCTAATAAAGTGGACAGAATGAAATTTCTTTATACTCCTGGAATCATAACTAATCACACAAAATGCATGAAAATAAACAAAAGTTTCTTTCATATTATAATATTACTGTGATACTCTGTTTCAAATTAGGTCTTTCTGATTCACTCTACATGTTGACCAGATGTGAATGCTAAGAAAACAAAACAAAAAAAAGTAATTCTCTTCACAGTGACTTTAAATATCATATCTGGCTCATAAAACAAATCCCCTCAAAATGATATAAAATACAATATAAAAGGAGCCAATGATGAATTCTGCCATCAAAGGAAAAACATAAAAAAAGAAACAGGAATTTACGTGCCACCATATTTGCCTGTAACAAATGAAACAGAATTGTGGCAAATGCGCAAAGTCACAATATAACCACCAGTGACCTCACACAACTGATCAGGGTCAATAGACACCTCCTATCACACTAACTTCCATTTATTCTCAGAACACTCTCATCTACCCAACCCTCATTCTCGGTATCCTTACCCAGCTATCACCCACCCTCTGACATTTCCTATATTTAACCATTCTCGGTATCCTTACCCGGCTATCACCCACCCTCTGACATTTCCTATATTTAACCATCCTTCCTCCACTCTATGTAGCCCCCTATGCAGTAGTGGCAGTGAAATGCCTTGCTCGGGGTAAAACGCTTATAAAATATATATATATAAGAAAAATTAAGGCAGACATGTTATTTCATGGGAAATCAGAAGGGTAGACCTATTTCAGGTGAACCATCATCAGCTTCTGTCTTTATTGTACAAAGGCTTTTACACGTAAAATCCTTTGTACAATAAAGACAGAAGCTGATGATAGTTCGCCTGAAATAGGTCTACCCTTCTGATTTCCCATGAAATAACATGTCTGCCTTAATTTTTCTTATATTTGCTCTATATGTATTTATATACATGTATATTTAGAGCTCTCTTAGAGAGTTATCCTACCACTGTATGTACAGGATACTCCTTTGGATTCTTCTATACCCACATTGCATGCTGATATATATATATATATATATATATATATATTTGCTTTATGCTATAGTTTGAAAAATATTATTACAGAGATAAATATTAGATTGAAGTGGCTGTGGATTAATATTGAACCACTGATCTAGAAGATATGACCAGTTGATTAAGATCAAGAAAATGACAACCAAATCTGTAGTACTGAATAGTATGCATCTAAATTTACCAACTGAAAACACGTACTTGTTAATACCAATAATCAGTTAAGATCAGAAAATATAAAAGCCCTTCCTGGTGTAATATGTAAGCATTATTATTAAGTCTTTGCTATTGACCTGGTACATTTGGATTAATTGCTCTTAACACATAACCACATATTCTAATGAAGATGATCAGATAAACAAAGACCTCCAACACTAGGTGATTAAATATTAAAGTATAAAGAAATATGTGCTGATTTGCAATATCAATCATCTTATATGGCAGTAAATATTGGACAATCTCCTCAAAGATGAAGAGAACACTGGAGGCAACAGAGATTTGGTTCTAAGGAAGGATTCTGAGAATAACACGGATAGAATACATTCACAATGAGGAAGTTTGAAAGAAAGTGGAAACAAAAAGGACATTTATACTTTGAATCTGAAAGATATTTGAAAGATAAATGATGAGGAAAGAGGCAACTGAAATTTTGACACACACAGCGCATACTGATCTCAAGACAAGCAGAGGAAAGAAGCAATTAACCTATTGAATGAGTTTGTGTAAATGAATAGCAGAACAGGGACTGGGAGGGACAAATATTGCTAACAGCTACAAAAGATAGGAAGTTGTGGAGAAACATGATCACACATATCCAGAGGAGATACAGAACATAAAATGAAAAGAGTTACAGTGATCACTGATGTCTTCATGCTTGTCTTAGCGAAGTATATATCTGCTGAATGAAAAGCTATCCTGTTTCTCTGTCATACCAAGTTATTTTTTTACACTTCTGGAGAACTTAGAACAAAAATGTGATTTTTGTTTTCCAAAAATATTCCTTCAAAAATTTATTAATTACAAAACAAAATATCACTTGTTGCCTTGAGGTAGTTTTAGTATACAAAGTAAATTAATTGAGTGTCTTTTTCATAAAATTAGGCAACATCATAAACCAGCTCTAATAAAATCATAAATATATATCTATCGCCCGGTTCACACTCCACCCACGTCTATTGAACAGGTGAAGAGGCTCATCCCTTGTTCCCTGTTTAGGATGTGGTTTCTGGCTTTCTCTTTTCCAATCTTCTCACTTTGTTCTTTTTTTTTTTTTTAATTGGAGTAGATAGATCTATCTATTGCCCGGTTTACACTCCACCCACGTCTATTGAACAGGTGAAGAGGCTCATCCCTTGTTCCCGGTTTAGGATGTGGATTCCGGCTTTCTCTTTTCCAATCTTTTCACTATTACGTAGCCCCCTGCACATCAGTGGTGTTACCGCCTTGCTTGGGGTGATATGATTAAAAAAATATATATATATAATGCATATATAATGAGCAAACTATTTTTAGTTGGATAGACTTGAAATGAGAAATTTGACAGCCAGTTTCAAATTTCAGTTGAATTTGTTTCATTCACTTATGAGAAAATACCCTGGGGAAAGGTATTAATTCATCTCATTTCCTTCCAGCTATTATAGATTGAATAACAGGACAGTCTGGGTTTGATAACCTTACTTGGCAACAGTCTACCACAGAAAGAAATTGTAACCTACTGCAGGAAAATCTTCTGCCTATTCAGTCATGGATCAGAAGAGACATGATCACTAAAGCATGTATTACATATGGCACTTAACTGACTGATTGAGACTCACTTTAACTAAATTCAATGTTCAAGAAAGAAACAAATACAACTGAAATAACTTGATTTTTTATTGTAAGGCCTAAGTACCACTCAAGGTACAGGTTTACTGAATCTGAGTGTTGAAATGTAAGAATGTATATTGGAAGAAGGCAAGGGTTATGTAGGATAGATAATAGTTGACCTTTAATTTGAAAAGATTAAAATGTAGATATTCAGAAAACATCTATACAGAAGTCCATTCTATATTGCAACAGTTCAACATCATCATCATTGTCGTTGTTTAACATCATTTTCCATACTAGCATGGGTTGGATAGGGTCTTTTTGATGGTTCTTTTCTAGGCTGCCTGCTTTTGTGTAAGGCCTTACTTTAATCTCAACTTCCTTAAATCATTATTGATAAGCTGGGTTCATGTTTTACGTGGTTTACCTATCCCTCTTTGACCATTGACCTCAATAAACTTACAAATGCTGACTGGGTTTTCTATATCCATTCTCTTAACATGCTCAAACCATCTAAGTCTTGCATGATGCATAACATATTATTTTGGTAATTGCCAGCCTATTTCTTAACTCCTCTGTTGATTTTCTCTTTCTAAGACTGAAATTGCACTTCCAAAATACCATTTGCATATCATTTTGAGTAATTCTGCTAATATAAGCTTTCTTAAGTAACCAGGTTTTACAGTCATATAGCAAAACACTATAAAAAGTATTATTAAAAAAATTTCTATAAAAAAAAGCTTAAATAATTCAATGATTCATTCAGTAAGTGCCATACGTGAAACATACTTGGGCAATCATGTCCCAAAAGAGACATGACTGACTGGACAGAAGATTATCCCGCAGCAGGTTGCCATTGCTTTCTGCGGTAGACTGGTTGCCAGCCAAGGCTATAGAACCCAATCTGTCCTGTTATTTAACCCATAACTGGAGGGAAGATATGGAACAATATGGTTTCCCAAGGGTCTTTGCACTTAAGTGAATGTAATGAATTCAACTGCAATTTGAACTCGGCTCCCCGATTTGTTGTTCTGATATCCACTGCACCACATCCTATTCAATGATTATCTATTCTTATTACGTAGGCTTTCATATCATTTAAAATTATAAAGGTATCTCAATATGAAAATGTACTTTTCCTAGTGAATTTTTTAGTCACAGAAACCGTTGTCTTAATAGACTTGTTAATTGTTTTAATATTGATATCAACACAAATAATGAACTATTATAGGATACATTTTTGTATATTTTTTTAATAATTGTTTCACTCTAAGCAAGGCAGGAACGCAACTAGTGCACAAGGAGTTACAATGAGAGAAAAGAAAAGAAACAAGGTACAGGAGATGTTAAGAAAGACTGAGAGAAAGAAGGGAATCGAGGAGATAGAAGATGGCAATTGATGCTGCATTTAAACTTTTGAAGATTTTAGCTATCAGGAAAGCAAGCAAATGAAATGAAGTTCTACAAATGGGAAGTGTGAGAAAAGAAACTATTAGAGTAGAAGAGTTGGTTGCACTTAACTATTTTGACAGTAAAAGGGTGGGACCTTGATGTCAGTTTAGTAGCCCACATAAATAGATGTAGTCAAGGCAGCAAGAAATCTTACATTTTTATCAGTTTTTTTTTTTGTTTTTGCATTCTTCTTTATGTGTCATGTCCTTTCAGGATGTAGGCAATCACAAATTTTCCCTTGCCTCTCTCCCTTGTAGCTCTTAATATTCTTTCTCTTGGTATCTTTCCCACCATTCACTTGCTCAAGCCTATCAAGAAGGTCTTGCACTGCTTTCTCCTGTTTCTCTCTCCTGCTATCCATCTTGTGAGTATTAGGTTCACCAAGCTCTACTTCCTCATTACATGTACCCAAAACCTCAGCTGTCTCTTTCTGAATTGCCAACATGTTTGGTCCATGGTATCCTCAGCATCCTTTTGTAGAACCACATTTATGTTGCTTATGTGCTTATCTTTGAGGAGATCATCCAGCATTTGCTACCATATAGAAGACACTTTTCTTTCTCTCCAAAAATTCTTTCTGTCTCTCAAAACTCTGCTTTGCCCTTGAAGCGCATCTTTGGCCATGCCAATCCCTCTTCGGATCTCAGTGTTTGACTTTAGAGTCCCTGAAGTGTGGGACCTTGATGCCAATCTAGTAGCAAACATACAAGAGAAAGAGAGAGTAAAGAGTATCTATTGTAAAAATGGATCATTGAAATTAAAGAGTCAAGACTGATGAATAAGTTTACCATAATTATGTGTAACATGTCCCACATATAGAAATTAAGAATTCATGCTTAATTGAAAATAGGTTTGTGATTAGAGTATTACTTCAATGATCCATACCTTCTTTTATATGCTATCTCTTTTCAAAATGTGGGTGATCATGGCTCTTTGCAACTTCTTATTGTTTGTAGTTTTTAACAATGTCTTTTTTCTATCTTTTCCATTTTGTATTCTGCTTTCTGTGCCACATGGTGCAGTGGATATTGGTTCGGAATGACAAATCAGGGAGCCGACTTTGTATTCCAGTTGAATTCTTGCATTCACTTACGTGCAAATACATTTGAGAAAGGTATTAATCCATCTCTTTCCTCCAGTTATGGGTTAAATAATAGGACAGATTGGGTTCTATAGCCTTGGCTGGCAATGAGTCTACTGCAGAAAGCAATGGCAACCTACTGCGGGATAATATTCTGCCCAGTCAGTCATGTCACTTTTGAGACATGATCGCCCAAGCATGTATCACATATGGCACTTAACTGACTGATTCTGCTTTCCAGTTATACAAACACATTAAATAGGTTACTCACTATTTCAGCCTCTGTCCATCTTACATTCAGTATGTCTTGTGTGTGTTAAGTTCTGCAAGCTTCTTTTCGCATCTTGATTGTCAGAAATTTCAATGTCTCTTTCTAAGTATCCTTTTCATTTCCATTTTCCTTCAAACTTTCTTATTATTCACATATTCTGTCCAGAGTATTTTCAGTATTATTTTCTAGAACACTTCAGTTGCCTCAAGTTCCCTCTTAATCTGTGAAGAAATTGTTCAGCATTCACTACCATATAAGAGAATTGATATTGCATAGCAGTTCAACACACTTTTTTTATTTCTCACAAAATTTTCCTGTTAATGCTTTAATTGATCTATATAATAAAGCAGTGTTTTCCAATCTTTTTTACTTCGGGGTGCAATTGTAGAATAGCTTAAACTCTGGGTCACACTTTAAATTTTAATAAGATCATGAAATTTGAAAAAATAAAACAATAAAGAACTCACCTTAAATAAGCATTTACTTTTAAGATATCACATCAATTGGTGTCTCTAGCTTTTTAAAAATAAAGTTTTTTAATATAAAAATAATACATTAATTACTCTTCTGTTAATTTAGGGTGCAACTGGCCACCTTTAAGGGTGTATGAGTGAACCTGAATGCACCAATTGAGAAACTGTGTGAATTTTTTTTTTTTTAATCATATCACCCCAAGCAAGGTGGTAACACCACTGATGTGCAGGGGGCTACATAAGAGTGAGAAGATTAGAAAAGAGAAAACCGGAAACCGCATCCTAAACAGGAAACAAGGGATGAGCCTCCTTCACCTGTTCAGTAGATGTGGGTGGAGTGTGAACCGGGCGATAGTTTAGTCTATCTAACTCCAATTGAAAAAAGAAAACAGTGAGAAGATTAGAAAAGAGAAATCGGAAAATGCATCTTAAACAGGAAACAAGGGATTTTAGCAAGCAAATAATTTGGAGTATTGAAAAGTTTTATTAGAGTAAATCCACAGTGTAAAGTTAAAACTGAAACCATTTTTCTATTTATTTGATTCATTTTTGTCTACTACATGTGAAACTATGATAATATTTCAATTTACACACCTCCTCTCATCAAGCATGTTTTCATTCAGACAAACTACTTGGATAAAAATTCATTCACCTTCAAATGAATCAGATTCATTCATCTTCCTCCCACTTACTTTTCCAACTCCTGACTGACTCTGCTATCTGGTTGGTTAGCTATGGTTATTGGCTAGCAACGATATCTCATACATAATGCTTTATCATAATCTTGCTGTCAATACTTTGCCTACTTTCATATTACGACTGAAGAAATTTCTATTCTAAAGTCAGAAAAAACATTTTTCTCTCAGTCTTCTTTAATTTCAGGCTGCGTTTTTTAGCAAACAGATATCAGTGAGATCCATTTGAAGTATTTTTTAAAATCTTTACTCATGTCACCAAAAGGGAGAAACATGCTGAAAAATTAGCATAAAAGTACAGAATAGAAATAATAAATCAAATTCAAACTTTTTAGTACGATAACTAATCTCCTCTGGTAACCTTGAAGCAGCCTTGAAAATGATTTCCTTTGCAGCTCTCTTTATCTTGACTCCTCCTACTCCTTCTCCTCTTCCCACTCTGTCAATGTCTCTTTACTTACCTACCTATCTCTCTCTCTCTCTCTCTTAGCTCCATGTCCAAAACTTTCACTTTATGTCTAATAAAGGGCAGCACAACTTAATTTTTCCTTGTCACTTTTTCCTCACTTCAGAATCTTTCTTACATTTTTTTTCATGGAAGTGTTCAATCTTCTTTTGTCTTTGATTTTTATTATAAATACATGAATATTTCTTCAGTTTATAGCTTCACCTGTAAACCTTCATTTCTTTGTTTGTTTCTTTCTTCCTTCATTCCTGCATATTTTCTGTGGACTTACTTTGCCCTTGAATTATATCTAATGTCTATTTAGAATCTACGGATTATGTAGAGTGCCTCATATGCGTACGTCAAACCTGTGTGTTCATGTTTTCTTATATATTATTGCAGTTATTCCCTGTCCATATTTACATTTCATAAAATTAAAACCTGCAAATAAAAAAATACAATAATGCATTTCATAACATGATTTTCATTTATATATATATATTGTTTTAATCATTTCACCCCAAGCAAGGCATTCCACTGATCAATAAGATTTTTTTATTCCAGTAAAATAAATGAACAGACATTCTGATGATTGTTCTATGTCAAATATTTAATATTTCCATATTTTTATACTTGAAGCAAATGCTTCTACATTTTGATGAAACTATCACTGATAAAAAATTCACTTATTGAATTACTTATAAGTTTGAAAAGTTTAATCACTTTTTAAACTTTTAAACTTGTTCAGGTTAAATACATTTTTTGTCCTGTTTAATTGCAGTTAAAATATTGTGATCAAATGAATTGAATGGGTACAAATATTCTATTTAATTAATTCTGACTGAAATTCATTCTTTTTATTAACCATTTACAGAAAATAGGGACGTCAGTTTTTGGTTATTCTCCATAAATCTTCTTTGTAATCCTTAGCAAGATTATTATCCCTTTATTATTGGCCACTAACACAAGGTAATTAGGTAGGTTGCTCACTATTTTCTTCTACTCCTTTCTTACTTTCAATATGTCCTGTGAGTATTAAATTCTCCAAGCCCTCATTCCACATTAGCTTTCCAAGAAATTTCAACTATTTGTTTCTGATTCTAAATATAAGTCTCATTTTTGCTTCCATTTTCATTAAAACTTCTTCATTGCTCACATGTTCCATCCATGATATTTTCAGTGTCCTTCTGTAGAATCACAGCTCTTTATTCTTCTTCATCTGAGAAAATTGTCCAGCATTCAACATATAGGAGAACAGATGTTGCATAGTAGTTCAGCATTTTTTTCTTTATTTCAAAAAAATTGACTGTTTCTGAATATTTTGTTTGGCCTTTGACACATTGGCTATTCCAGTTCACCTTTGAATTTCAGTGTTACATATTCTGTCATCTGTTGAAATGATTTGAAAATAATGAAAATTCTGTACTTGCTTAATTTTGACATCTCCAATTCATAGCTCACATCTTGGACATTTTTTTCTTGTTGACAACCATACACTCCGTTTTCTTACAATGAATCGTTGCTCCTTGTGGCAAGCAACAGGAAATTTTGAAATATTAAAGCTAATTAAATGTAGCTATAAACATATAACATGTGCTTGTGCATGTTTGTAATGAAAATATATATATTATATACACACGTGTGTATGTGTGCATGTTTATAAACATGTGTATGTGCTTGTTTATACACACAAACACATATTTACACATACATATATATGTGTATGTGTGTGCAGGCATGTGTGTGTGTGTGCATGTGTTTGTGCATGTGTGCATGCAGGTGCATGTGTGTGTCTGCATGTTTATGTATATATGTACAGGCTGTTACCGCTTGATATTGACATCAATGCCAACTTTTACATTTAATTTCTCAACTGCTTATCGCCTCCTTGATGATGATAGTGTTGATTACTAAATAAACTGCCAACATGCATTTTCAGGACTTTCACAAAAAACCTGCACCCAGCATCCATTTACTATTGCCATTTGGCTTTCCAAGAGTTGGTTGGAAGTGAAACAAAATCAGTATAAGAGAAAGTGCCAATGGCATGAATTTGTTTAATATGAGCCTTAACCTGCAAGGAAGTGGTCTATATATATTTATTTGCACACAGACATACATATGTGTGTGTGTGTGTGTGTGTGTGTGTGTGTGTGTGTGTGTGTGTGTGCATGTTTATATATATGAACAGTCTGCTACTTATTGGTGATGATTTCAATGCCCATATATATATATATATATATACACACACACACACACACAAATAATAAACATATAAGCTAAAAACTTAAATATAAAATAGACTGAGAACTTGATGCTAAAATAATATTAAAAATACAATAATGTCAAAATCCACTACTAAGAATTTGATCCAGAAGTTCATGAATCTCTGAGTAGCAGATTTTAATATTATTAATATATATAGACATATATAGATATTTTGATCCATGACTGACTAGGCAAGAGATTTTCCTGAAGTAGATTGGCATTTCTTTCTGTGGTAGACTGTTTGCCAACCAAGGCTATTGAACCTGATCCATAGCTGGAGAAAAATAAGATAGGATTAATACCTTTTCTAAGGGTATTTTTGTGCAAGTGAATACAATGAATTCAACTCTGCTCTCCAATTTCTCATTCCACAATGCATTCTTCTTCTTCTATGTGCCTTGTCTCTTCAGGATGTAGGCGATCATGGTTCTCCACGTCTCCCTATCCCTGGTGGCTCTTAGTATGTTTTCTCCTGTTATACCATGCAATCCTCATTCCGTCATCCACCTGATTAGGTCCTTCAAATATGTTATCCATTGCTTTCCCCTGTCTCTTTTTCCCTCTATTTGGCCTACTATGGTTAAATTGAAGAGTGTTTTACCATACTAATCAAGTATTATGTATGCAGTAATCAAATTCTTGTACATAAAAATTTTAACCCATTAATCAAAAACACATTAACAGAGGAATGCCTGTCTAGTCCTGTATTTACACAGCAATCCCTCTTTAATAAAGGTGTCATGAAAACAAGACTGACAAGATATTTTTCTTATTTTTTTTATTTTATTTTTCTTGTTTACAAAAAAGTATTTTCTGACATTAGTGCGGAAATTTCTTGAATGTTTGTTGATTCCAAGCACTAATCTTTTAGCAAGTTTCAAGGATTTTAGTCATACCAATATAAAAAATGATGTATAAGTGCAATTGTAGACAGTCTAAAGATTAGTGTAAAATATATATTCTTAATTCCCAGATATGGTCAGTACATTTCTGCTTTCATTTACTATCTTTTCTAGAAAATCCTGCAGCTAACTTTGAGTGTCTGCTATGAAGGAGGTACCGTTTTTGTATTTTATTATGTGCCCACTAATAATAAATCCTGATAGGAATGCTAGTTCTTAGGATTTCTCTGATATAAAAGTTAGATAAATCCATTGAGAAGACACATCCTTTTAAATCTGTGTCTTTCTATTTTTTTATACTCACTCATAAAAGGTTTTCTCCAAGAAATGTGCCCCAGAACTCTCCTCTGTCCTCTCTAAACTCTATAACCTTCTGCCTATCTGCTTCCTGCTTTCCTACCTGTTGGAAGTCCTCCTGCGTAGTTCCTATATTTAAGAATTCTGGCAAACCCTCAGACCCCGCCAATTACCGTTCTATTAGTCTCCTTCCAATCTTTGGCAAAGTTTTCGAAGCCATTATCAACGCCGAGGCGATTTAGCATCTTATGGCCAACGGGCTTCTCTCTGACAAACAGTACGGGTTTCGCTTCACCAGGTCTACTGCTGATATGCTAATGACCATTACCGAGTACATATACAATGAGCTGCTGTGATACAAAAAGAAGATATAAAAAGAGGATACAGAAAGCATGGACAGGCAAACCGACTCGAGGAGAAGAGAGTAATTAGTATCTCCCTTGACCAAAGTCAAGCGGCTTACTATGCCCGCCTCCCTTACCTCTTTCCTTCTTCCCTGCCTCAAAAACTACTTACTGACCTAAGGAGTGAATACATCAAAGACATTCCTTACTTACATGCTCCCAAATTTCTAAACATTAATTCTCTTTCAGCATTTTATTGACATGAACATTTTAACCACCGTTGATCCTGTACTTCATGTATTACTTCATTTGTAAAAACATTAATTGATATGTTTATATATAAAATGTTATTTTTCTACTCAAATTGCCTTTCTTGATTTGTAAGCATTTTATGACTTATAGTGGGCTATCTACAACAAGACCAAATTCCGTTAACCTGCAACAGTATACAACTACCCTTCACTAGAATGGACTCTCCAACTACTAACAGAAAAAGAATAGATAAGCAACCCACTATAACACAAGTCAAAATGTCCAAATATATTTATAACTGATTTTAACCAATGCAAGACAAGTTTAATTCACTAAAATTTTAGAATTTATTAATCTCAAATGACCTAAACAAATAACTTGCCTACACTAATATGAAGGGTGATACTGAGATCTGGACTGCAGTATGTAGGTCAGGTCTGGTTCAAAGGCAGAAGTCTGGTTCAAAGGCAGTCATTTTAGAAATTAGCTAGAAAAGGTCAATGTCAGAGTCACACTGCCAGAGAGCAGCCACACAATGCTGTTGTGATCTTTTAGTAAAACATGAAATTGCATTTCTTATTTGTGAACTTTATATGCTCTGATTGATGATACTGAACCATCACTCGGTTCACACTCCACCCACGTCTATTGAACAGGTATCGAGGCTCATCCCTTGTTCCCTGTTTAGGTTGTGGTTTCTGGCTTTCTCTTTTCCAATCTATTCACTCTTACATAGCCCCCACCCTGCACATCAGTGGCACTACCGCCTTGCTTGGGGTGTTATGATTAAAAAAAAAGAAAAAAAAGTGATATATTTTATGATAGAGGATGGGGTCCATAAGAAATTTGACAAATGAAAATTTAGGGCTGTAATTGGCCCCTGGGCTGCACTCTGGAGATGCCTGGCTTTTAAATATTTTTGACATCTACTCTCTTCTTTTTAATGTTTCTTTCTTGAACTAATGTTCTTGACATTCATTTATATTTTATAACTTTAAATATAAAATGAATATTTTCAAAGCAGAACAAACAATTCTACATGAAAAACAAAAGTTTAAGATTTGTAAACATTGTGGTGCATTGGATATCGGCTCGGAACAAGAAATCGGGAAGCTGAGTTCGAATTCCAGCTGAATTCATTGCATTCACTTACGTGCAAATACCCTTGGGAAAGGTATTAATCCATCTATTCCTTCCAGTTATGGGTTAAATAACAGGACAGATTGGGTTCTACAGCCTTGGTCGGCAACCAGTCTACTGCAGAAAGCAATGGCAACCTACTGCGGGATAATCTTCTGCTCAGTCAGTCATGTCTCTTTCGAGACATGATCACCCATGCATGTATCACGTATGGCACTTAACTGACTGACTGAAGTGTTCATCTAAAATGCTTAAAAAATCTATTTTTAATTAAAGCAATAATTAAGTCTAAGTTGGTTTCTTCATTGAAATATTGTTTCATTGGTAATATTTAATAAAAATAGTACTTTTGTTTAAAGTTTGTCATAACATAGTAACAGTTATAATTGAAAATATATTTATTTGCCTTATCAAATTTTAATTTCTATAGTTATTCATAATTATTCATAATACACATCTAATAATCAGAACAAACTTCAATGAATGATTCATATATATTAAACATTTTGTTAATAAAAATCCATTATATCAATAACTGATCATTTGACTGATTAAACTTCTGCTTTGCTTATATGATTTTATCACAACAGCATAAAAATATAGTCTAATATATGAAAGTATTTGATTTAAACAATTACTTTAAAATGCTACCCTATTACATCTTTTATGTTCCAATGCTAAGATAAGTTTAAATATATACCACTTATACAATATAGTTGTTAATTTCTTAATAGTAAAGATACTTTTATTTTAATTAATATTTCATAAATAATAAAGGAAAGGTGCAGTACTTTAGTAGGCATGTGTGAATATTTCTTGAATAAATTATTATTATAGATTATCCATAATTTAAAAAAAATTACAAATGAAGCTATCAATACAATATATTAAAAAAAGAGTTAGTTCCCTTGAATTGTTGAAAGCTATTTGGATTTCTTAAATTATTTAAATTTATCTTTTTTGTCACTAATGTCTTGCAGAGCAATTCAAAATAATTCTTATAAAACTGATTAAAGTGGAAAGATTGAGGAATATGCTTTGTACTAATGTTCATCCAATACAAAGCCCAAAGGCCACTTAAGGTAGAGGGTTAATGTGTGATAAGAAAATGCAAGCTAACAAGAAAGACTGACAGCTAATTCTAGACTTGAAGAGGTCAAAACATTTTATTAGTGAATAAAAGTTCAAAGTTCATGCATAAATGCCAGAAGTATAGAGTTGAAGTAGATTTTAGAAGAGACCAGGAGCCCTATCCTAAACAGAATACAAGGGATGAACCTTCTCTTCAAAAGGTACTGGGAATGAGTGTCAACAGAGCCATGCTAAGGGCCCCTGAAGACCCCGCAATTTGCAAGAGTTCCCTTAGAGCCACAAGGCCCTGGAAAGCCGCAAGGCTCCTTGGCTCCACAGATCTATTGTAATGAAAATAAATTAACAAAATAATTATTAGGATTAACTGGAAAATTATTATCATACTTGTAATTTTAAATAGACATCTATCAACCCCTCTCACCCTCTCTCTTTATATATAATCTTTGATAGAAGCCTTCTGGCCGTGAAGAGGTCTCAAATCATTTGTAATTAAAAAAAATGAACTTGAGAGAGAAGTAGATTATAGATATGTTTCAGCATACATACAAAAACATAACATGTATATTCAAACTTTTTTTTTTGAAAATTCCTTGAAAAAACTTGTAGAAGATTGAGAGTCGAAATGCACCAAAATGGCTATGAAAATATCTAGGAAATCACCAAAAAGTAGCTAAAAGTTCTGAAAACATTCATAATGTATAGCTTCAAAATGCCAATTCCGGGATTTCTTCCATTTTTCCATGATCATAGAATATCTGCATTCTGAGAGTGTGTTATTTTGTTCAAAGTGCCATTTATTGTGGGTTCAGTATGTTGGTTGTGGTAGAGAAGCTGCAAGGGACATTCTGTGGTGGTGGGGGGGCGTGATGTTGCTAAGCACGGCACTGAGTATGAATAGACAAACTTAGCTACTCCTATTGGGAGAGGAAAAAAAATTACTGAATAAAATTTCAGATTTCAGATTTTGCAGCATCAAAAGTAGAGTTAAAGCAGATTTTAGAAGAGACCGGAAATCTAAACAGTAAAGAAGGGATAAATGTCTACACCTGTTAAAAAAAAAATCAAGGAGAACAAACTTATGAAAGAGATTTTGCCATCCATTATATTTCCCCAGCATCAGTCAGTAAGATTAAAAGAAATTAAAAAGAAAAATAACCTGATTGATTTGGCTTGCTGTTATGCCATTTGTAAGTACATAAAATACATTGGTAGAGTCATGATGAATCACCCTCCCTAGAATTCTCATTTAATCCTAGTTTAATGCCACTTGGCAAGTTAATTGAACAAAATATGAGATACAGAGATGTAAAATAAAAGAAATATAGGCCTATTGCTGCAGCTCCCAAACTTCAAATGTTTTCCTCAATGTTAAAAACAGATTGACACACAAGTTCAATGAGAAAATCAACACACACACACACACACACACACACACACACACACACACAATCAATCAATCAATCAAATGAATTCTTCTCCCATGCAAATATGAATAATTGGACAATCAAATTACTCAAATTTATTTCTCTGGATCCCTAATCATGAAATTCCAAGAAATTCCATCAGCAACTCAAAGTTAGTAGCCATTCTCACCTTGCAAGGATTGATCCATAGCTTGTCAACAATAAAAAATAATACCATTTCAGACTACTCAAATTATGTGAATGTAGTCACTCTTCACCCCACCCTAAGCAGCACAGACAAGAAATTTCACAACCTTGTTTTTACCCCTAATTCTGAGTCACTTTTGATCCATTACTTGCTGACAATCAAAGAAATACCATTCTGCACGACTCAACTCCTACTGGCATGTTGATTTCCCATAAAGACACATATAAGTAATTTTACCGCTCCTGCTTCCACTCTTTATATCACACATCATACACACTGATTAGGAGTGCTTAAGAAAAATTAATTCCTTTTAACCATTTCTTCTCTTTTGGAAACTTTAATTTATTCAAAGAGAACTTTGTCAATTCTTGTAGTCTTACAATGTTTTTTGTAAAATTCATTTTGCAATTTCACCTCAAATATTTAGTTTCCTTCCAAACATCTATGTATATATTTTGTTCAATGGCCCTGATGTACAAACATTCACCAAAATTCTGCCACTGAATAAATTCAGGTGGAGTAAAAACAAGAAAAATAAATAACAATAAGATTCTGTAAGATGTGGAAATTTTTTAAAAATTAAGAATTGTAAAATCAAATAGTTCAGTTCCCTGACTTGTATATCCAATCTTAATTTATGTTAGAAAATTGTTTCCTGTTTAGGACTGGGTTTCTGGTTCCTTCTAAAGTCTATTCCAACTTTTAATATCACTGCCTGATCTTTGAAATTTTATTTAGCATTTTCTTTTTTGCTTTTTTCCCCCTTAATAGTAGTAGATAAGTTCACTTATCATCTGATTCATACACTTTCTGCCACTTATGAGAAAATCAGTTAAGTGTAAGTGTTTGCATGTTAAAGTAGAGGCTTTTATATCTCTTTAAAAATTGAGTGTTTTATCACAAACAGATTAAAAGTTATCTGAAAGCGAATTGGCATGGCAAAGGACACATTCCAGAAGCTGAGTAAAGTACTAACACACAGGAAAATTTCACTAGAAACAAAGAAAAGAGTGCTGGATTGCTATATGATGTCAGTTCTTCAATACGGCAGTGAATGCTGGACAATATCATCGAAAATGAGGACAAAACTGGAAGCAGCCGAAATGTGGTGCTACAGAAGGATGCTACAGATATCGTGGACTGAGCATGCAAGCAACAATGAGGTGTTGGAAAGAATGGCAACAAAAAGGAAATTGATGCATCAGGAAGAGACAACTGAATTTCCTAGGACATGCAATGCGGAAGGAGAGCCTGGAGAACCTGATACTGACTGGTCACATAGAAGGAAGGAGAGACAGATGAAGGCAGCGGATAACATATCTGCAGGGTCTGATCAGGTGGATGATGGAATGGGGTTTGCCAGGAGCAACAGGAGCAAACATACTAAGAGCCACAAGGGATAGGGAGACGTGGAGAGCCATGATCGCCTACGTCCTGCAGGGACAGGGCACATAGAAGAAGAAGAAGAAGATTTCCTCAATAAGAGTAGATAGGTTCACTTATCATCTGATTCACACTCCTCTTCAATCTTTTGAACAGGAGTAGAGGTTTATCCTTTATTTCATGTTTAGGGTTGGGTTTCCAGCTCCTTTTAAAGTATTCTTATTCTTTTTCACTCCCAGAAACCCCTTGCATTTTAGTGACATTATCATTTTGCTTAGGTGAAGTGATTAAAAAAAAACTGTTTTAATTCTTTGTTGCCTCCAGTTCTTAATAAATTAGGGGAAGAAAAACAGAAGAAAGAACATTCATGTTAAGAGAAACAAAACATTCAGTTGTATCATTTCGGCTATATTATTATATTATATTATTATATTATTATATTATTATTATTATATTATATTATTTTGTCTCCTTGTGAATTTCAATGCAGAACTGACAAAATGTTATTCTTCTGCCAAGGATACATCATGTTTGTATCATGTTGGGTGAAGAAGAAAGACATTTTTCTGTAAGAAGATTTCTGAAAAATTCTGGGTGATAGATGAAAATAAATAAATATATTGTTTAATAAATAAATGGAATGTCTACTCAAATATGTGCATCCACTAAAAATGCTTAAAAATGATAGAATCTGTCAAATTAATTGGCTTTCTAGAAATTATAATGTGTAACAATATTTAACCTATGATCAGTACTTTATATTTCCCCACAAGATTAGAATCTATGACAACATTAAATACTCAATCATATTTTTATCATTTCTATAGAAAAGAGTAAAAGGAAGCTTACTCATAATTGTTTAGTTTTGCAAATGTTATGAATTAAGAATCAGTTTTGGAAATATTACTAATTTCAACAAGTATACTATTTTTTATTCTAATGTTGAATGTGTTAAAATTATTCAACTTTAAAAAGAAAAATCTCAAGTTGATATTAGCATATCAAAGCATTGTTGATTTATTTAAAATGGAATGATCTATAATAACATGTCTCTAATTCGTATTTACATATATTGTATTTATTTTCGATTTTTCTAGTTTAATTGTTCACTTATTTTGGATTTGATCCATTATTGTTCATAATTAGGTTGCAATAAATTTCTATTTTATACGAATATCACCTTTTGAAAATGGAGATGTAATCAAGTGGGGCTCACAAGACCCTTGCACTGGTCCTGATTATTAGCACACTATTTCAGCCATTATAATGAGGACATTCATCTGAATTAGTCTAAATAATGATAACTCTTCATCCCAGAAAATCAGACAGCAATTATCAAATCAATACAGACTCATTGTGATATACCATTAGAGGTGTTTGGAAAATCTCCATCAAAAACTGGCACAGACATCAAACCACCTCCTGACATTCCTTTACTGATTTAGGGATCTAAAACTAGTTACATGAGGCTTATCAATCGTGGCTTCAGTCAGTCCTAGAAAAATACAAAGAGAATGAGCAAGACACATTCCCATGAAGGAAAGTATTCTTCACAATTGTTACAAGAAACATCAGCTTTAGTGTGAATTCTCTGATCAAACAAGGACATTTCTTAGTAGTATAACTCTTAAATCAGACAAAAACAGAATCTAACAAGACTTGGATAAATCATACAATAGGTATAACAACAAAAATATTTTGATAATAACAATAAAGATGAGGACATTGGTCTAAATGTAAATAATATATCAGTTTATCTGTAAAGTTCATGCTGATTTTTAAGGGAAATTAAAGCACAAAACAAATATTTATTCAAGTAAATATGAACTATTTTGTTTGTACAACCTTTCTCCATTTTTCCTTTAACTTGAACATTCTGTCTTTCCAGAAATTCAGTGTTTTCTTGGCAAAGAACTTGCTAAGGTAGTTTTTTATGTCATCCAAAGAATTAAAATTTTTACCATTTTGCAAGTACCTGAATAAACCAAAATCTGAAAGAACAATGTCTGGTGAATGGGGGGTAAAAACATCTGACAAAAAAATGTGTGGTCTGATATCCTCATGGAAAACAACACCTTTCCTGTTCACCAATTCTGGGCGTTTTTCTCGAATTGCTACCTTTAATTCATCTAGTTGCAAGAAGTACTTTTCAGAATCAATTGATGGGTTACTTGGCAGAAGTTCATAGCGCATGACTGTCTTAGGATAAAGACTTGCTTTTGGGATGGCTAAGGTTAGCTCATGTTCTTTACCCCATGATCTTTTTTGCTCAATATTGTTATAAATGATCTATACTACCGGCCATAATTATTAGGACACCCAAGTTTTAAAAAAATTATGTATTTCATACTATTTTAGAATAGAATGGTTCTTTTGTTATTATTAGTTTGCAAAATTTTACAAGGCAAGGATCAAAGATAAACTTGTCCGAATCACCCTAAATTTTCTTCATTCTTTCATTGATGAAACTGCAATATAGGTAATTATTAAATATTTATAAATTCATTTGATGCACATGTTATTGTGCAGTATTAACAAAAGAACCAGTCTATTTTCATTTACAATTATTCACTTGGCAATAAATACTAAAAAATAGTATGAAATACATCCTTTTTTAAAACACTGGGGTGGCCTAATAATTATGGCCGGTAGTGTATTTCTCGTCACTCATTAATATTTTTTTCTAAAAGGGTGCATTTTCAAATCAGAGATAGAAATGCATTCTCAAAGATTCTTTGCACTCAGATTATCTGGTACCGAAATACTGTAGCGATTTGACTACCCAAACTTCACTAAGTGTTCATGGATAGTAGATTGTAATGAACTTAGTATTTCTACCAATTCCCACATTGTATAATGTAGGTTATTCACGATCAGTGTCTTGATTTGGTCATAATCTGTAGTGGGAAGGGGTCTGCCAGAGCATTCTTTACCAATAAAGCTACAATCACTAAATCTAAACTTAATGAACCAGTTCTGTCAGCTAAAGCACCTTCACGGTATACAGCACATATCTTTTTTGTTGTTTGCAAGGAATTTTTTGCCTTTACAATAATAAAAAACATCAAGTGACTATAATGCATCTTATAATCTTCCATTTTTATAAGGATTCAAAAGTGACACTGATTAAGTAATTTTAAACTTTCTTTCTCAAGAGATAATTTGAGGTGTGCCCTAATTGGAAATGTAAATATTTTATATCTGTCAATAAATTTGACATGTTCTAACGTGTTGAAATATGAACGTCTAAAACTCTGCATGAATTTTCTGGACAATTCAATAAACATGACATGAGCAAATATTTTCCAGTCATTCTAGGAATATCATCCTAAACATAAAAACTGCAACAAGGAAACAAGTCAATAAAATTTGTTATAAAAATTACTAACCTGAAATAAAAGAAAAGGTCAACACATTTTATTTTAATGATAATAATTGTCTTCATTGTGGATGGATGAAAAGTTTGTCCAAGTAAATGACAAAAAGCTTATTTAATTGGAAAGCATTTGCACAATCATTTACAACATAGCAAAATTTGAAGTAAATTTGCTGTTTGCCTATATTGTCATTTAGTCTATACTCTCATGATAAAAGAAAAATTTATTATATAACAATTTCTTTCCACAATCTCCATCCTTGTTAATGTATTCAATGTTTCCCTATAGAGAAAACATTATACAATGATGATTTCAGATCAAAATTCAGCTGAATGCCAGTATAAAGGCATTGACGCATCCTTGTATATTGAATGTGCAGGTTATGCAATTGTTGGTAACTTTGAAAATGAATTCAGTGAGTTGAGTTCAAATTCTGGCCAAGTTTTGTCAAATTCACTTTTACACAAATATCCTTTTGAAAAGACAGATTACATCTAATTCCCTAGCTAAGGGTTAAATAACTAGGATGATTGAGCTCTCTTACTTTGAGGTAAAAACCAGTCTAGAAGGTAAACTTTTATTCAAAACCAACCTGGAAAGTGATGGGCTGTATCAGATTATCTTTCCCTAAATGCACCACCATTACTATGGCTGCAATGCAGGCAGCATCCTGATGACCTTAATGATTTATGGGACTAATGACATGGCCTCATACATTAAACCCGCTTTAGTATATAAATTTTCAAAGTAACTTTTATCTAAAGTTTAAGGATTAAGGATATTTTTAAGCCATTTTTTTGTGTTTGCAGAAAAATGTCTGATAGAATAGATCTTAGATGAGGTCTTTAGATGTTGCTGAAAATATTTTCTGGTTTTACTTGATGTTAGGAAAAATAAAGTCAAAATCTTTTATTGTTTATAATCACTTGCTTAGAAATAATGAGTAAGGAAATATTTAGATAAAATATACTTAATAACATCAGATTTAATGTCAATAATGTTCTAAGAAAGGGAATACACAAAAATCACAAAACTTACATCCTATTTAGAAAAACATTTTAAGGTTAACTGATAAACATATTGCGGCTATATATGAGTTTCTCAAATAAGAGCATAAGAATGAATGCTCAATGATGCATGTTCAATAACAACCAATTTTATGCCTGAACAAACTATTTTAAAAGAATACAAAATAAATCAAAGTATATATGTAGAAATGGCTTATTCTATATATTTTTGTGAGCAAAGTTCCTATTAAAGATTGTGGTGTTGTTTGCTGGTTTGGTATAATTATTAGATTATGCCTCTGTGTAGTCAAATAATCTTATAGCATTTTATGATGTGTACTTTTGTGTTTTTGACATGTGGTATGCTGGTGGCCAAAAGCCCCATCCCCCGGCCGTGGAATGAAATATGACCTATCTCTAAAGCATCCTGTAGCTGGAAGATCAAAAAGGGAGGAAACATTTGAGTCCTTTTCTTATATACAGCTTTTGGCAACATCATTTAGTGGTTGTTAGCAGAAGGTCTTCAGCAAAAAATGTGGGAGTAATTCCATATATAAAGTGAAATATCTGTCTATATTTCTGAAATGAGGAAGTATTTGCAGTATTTACATTATTCGGACTATTGTTCTCATCTTTGTTGCCATTTGTATGACTGTAAAGGGGAAATATATATTCATATCATAAGAGCTAGTATATACAGTACTTCACACCTGCGCCAAAGACACAACCATCAAAAAAAATTTATCAAAATTCAATGAAGCAATAAACTATTTTACTTTATTCTACTTTATTTTATCTTCTACTGTTTATTGTATATAAGTTTTATTTGAAGATATAATAAAATAATGGCAACTTTCATGGTATAAGCGATGTTCCCATAAGATTACAAATATTCTGATATCTTCATTTAGAAACCAGTTGTTTGGGTAAAAGAGTAAATGCTAATAATAATTCAGGCCTGAAACACTGTATATTAATCAGAATTAGAATGGTTCAATGATCTCATTATACTTTTGTTATAAAATTCCAGCTGACAATAAGCAATTTCCAAATCATTTCTCCTCTGTTGATTCTATTTCTTCAACTCTTGATAAATTGTACAATCTTAAAATATTCCTAACCAGATAGATAATTTGCTCACTGGCTTGTTATCTACAGAGAATATTTCCATTTTTAATTGATATTAGTCAAGAAGGTTAGAAAAATGCACCTATGAATGACTATGATTATTCTTCAAGGTCACAGAGATTATTTGCTTAATTATTTTGATGATTCAATGAAGGAAAAACTGAGAAATGAAAGAAATAATAAGAGGGCTAGTTTGTTTTTTTTACAACTGAGTGAAAATTCAAGATATATCCCCCATTTCTGCTTGTTCTAAGAATTCAATAACATATCAGAAATCCATTCAGCCATTATGAGTGATGGAAAAATGTAATTTGTAAATGGAAGTGTGCATTCTCTTCTGTCCCTTTGCATTCAAAAAGAAGAAATATACAATTCTGTTTTTCTCAATAACAGGCATATTAAAGATTGCATATTTCGGAATACTACATTGTCAGAGCATCAGACAAGTGGCCATGAAATGTTAGGTCAATCTTCAATATCTACTAGAAAATTCTGTAATCACATAATTCTAACATAATCTAAGGTTTTTTAGTCTGTTTGACATTCATAAAAAAAGGTTTACGGCCTAACACGTTGAATACACCGGCTCTCGTTCTATCACCATCATTGAGCCTGATCAGTACTTAGATGGGTGACCACTTGGGAATACCAGGTGCTGTAAGCGTTTAGTAACAGATGTACATTGTGGTGCAGTGGATATCGGCTCGGAAAGAGAAATCGGTGAGCCGAGTTCGAATTCCAGTTGAATATCCTGCATTCACTTAAAGAATGAAAAAGGGTATTACCAGCAATAAATAAATAAAAATTTAGTTGGCATTAATGACTTGCCGAGGTTGATATGCCATAAAAACAAAACAACCAAACCAACCAAGATTCATAAAAGCTGAAACTATGAATACAAAAATTATATTACAAATGAATTTGGTTCCTTATATTTTTTATATTAGTGATTTTATCAAAACACTAGCAGTATAACCCAGCGTTGCTTGGGTGTAATGAAATCATTAAAACTAATCCATGGTCCTGGAGCTTAGATTCTTTGGACGTTGGCACGAAAGACTAAAAAGCAATAGTTGTTTCCAGTTAAAGCGAAACCGTAGACTGAAAGAAAAATGAATGGATGTAAGTCAAATTTTGATTTCCTTGTATCGATATCAAATAAGTTTTTTTCATCATAAACTGAATTTTGAAGGCTAAATAAGTCCTCTGAGTAAATGATATTGTGGCTGAGACTAAGAACTACAATTATATTTACTTAGAGCCAAACCCGAAGCAAAAACTAAAATAAAAGGGCTGAAAGAAATACAGACATACAGGCAGATAAACAAACACACACACAAACATATTTTTTTAAATTTTTTTTTTTATAAGCGTTTCACCCCGAGCAAGGCAGGTCACTGCCACTACTGTGCAGGGGGCTACAAGTAGAGAAAGGATGATTAAATATAGGAAATGTCAGAGGGTGGGTGATAGGCGGGTAGGGATACCGAGAATGGTTAAATATAGGAAATGTCAGAGGGTGGGTGATAGGTGGGTAAGGGATACCGAGAATGGTTAAATATAGGAAATGTCAGAGGGTGGGTGATAGGCGGGTAAGGATACTGAGAATGAGGGTTGGGTAAATGAGAGTGTTCTGAGAATAATTGGGAGTTAGTGTGATAGGAGGTGTCTATTGATCCTACATTTAAACACTTGGAGATTGTAGCTGTCGGGAAAGCAGACTTGTGGAAGGGAGTTCCACAGGCAGGAAGTGCGAGAAAAGAAGCTGTTGGAGTAGAATTTACGGTTACATCTTATTTGTTTAACTGTAAAAGGGTGGGATGTAGTTGCTAATCTAGTATCTCGTGTAAATTTGTGATTAGGCGGCACCAGTGATCTAAGCTCATTGGAGCAGAAGCCATGAAAATACTTGTAGAAGAGGCACAGGGAAGCCACATCACACTGGTGAGAGAGTGGTTGCAGCCAGTCTGCCAAGTCAGTATCAACCACATTACAGATCTTCCTTTGTATTTTGTCAAGAAGCCCAAGGAGAGCAGCAGGGGCTCCCGATCAGATATGGCAGCAATATTCAATACACGGGTGGATGGTAGATTTGTATATGTGCAGAATAGATTCAGGTGGGAAAAACTTCTGGGCCCTGCACAGAGAGTCGACTTTCATAGCAGCAGATTTGGCAATGGATTCGATATAGTCATTCCATTTGAGGTCCGCCGAAAGTGTAAGGCCAAGGAGGCGTAGTATTTTACTCTCTGGGAGGCTAGCCTGTCTCATGCTAATGGGAGGTAGATGTGATTGTCTATGGTGGTTAGTTGATAACAACTTCGTTTAAGAGGCATTGAAATTTACTAGCCATTTCCTACCCCAGGCCACTACGGATTGGAGGTCCTTTTCAAGTACGGCAGCGAGGTTCACCATGTCGTCCACACCTGGTTTTTGATTGATGCGAGAGTAGATTGTTGTGTCATCGGCATACATGCCAACTTGGGATCTAATGGCGTCGGGGAAGATCATTAATGTAGATCAGAAAGAGCGTGGGACCTAGGATAGAACCTTGAGGGACGCCTGCATTCGTATGGTAGTTTTGGGAGGCATGCCCATTTAATACCACCTTCAATGTGTGGTTAGAGAGGAATGACTGGATGAGGTCAAACAGATGTCCAGTTATCCCGTAGCTCTGCAGTTTGCACAAGAGGCCAGCATGCCAGACCCTGTTGAACACTTTGGAGATATCCAAGGCAACGGTTCAGGCTTCGCTATTCTTGTCAAGTGCCCGGTATATGTACTCGGTAAATGGTCGTTAGCATATCAGCAGTAGAGCTGGTGAAGCGAAACCCGTACTGTTTGTCAGAGAGAAGCCTGTTGGCCGTGAGATGCTGAATCACCTCGGCGTTGATAATGGCTTCAAAAACCTTGCCAAAGATCGGAAGGAGACTAATAGGATGGTAATTGGCGGGGTCTGAGGGTTTGCCAGAATTCTTAAATATAGGAACTTCACAGGAGGACTTCCAACAGGCAGGAAAACAGGAAGCAGATAGGCAGAGGTTATAGAGTTTAGAGAGGACAGAGCAGAGTTCTGAGGCACATTTCTTCAGTACTATGACTGGGATTCCGTCACCACCGCTCGCCTTTGTGTGGGTCAAGGTTGTGCAATTATCTTGGCAACCAGCGAGGGTGTAATGTGGACATTATTTAGTTGAGCCTTAGTTCTGGGTGGGAAGTCGGGTGTAGGTATTCCTAATGAGTCCAGTGTCAAATTGCCTTTTATATATATATATATATATTATCGATTTTCTGCACCATTGTAAGAACTGCAATCTTGAAACTTCTGAATATCGTTTCTTATGTCTTTGTCTATGAGTGTATCAAATTTGATTAAAATCGGACCACTTCTTCTATATTTTTGATATTTATCGGGGATACCTCGACACAAAATCTAGCTAAGAACACTCGCAAATGCTTACAGTACAACTGTGTAAATTTTCAAGAAAATCGGTTCAGCCATTTCAGAGTCTATAGGTAATGGGCACACATACACAGACACACACACACACAGACAAAGTTCCATTTATAAATAAGTTTAGATTTCAATATTCATACTGATGAATATTCTCAAAAGATATATATATATAAAATGGAATTATTATATTGAATCAGTTGCTAGGTCTGCTGCTAGAAAAGTTAGTTGACTGTGACATGCTAGACAATCTTTCTTGCCAGAATCTATTTTACACATTTATAAGTTCACCATTTGTTCAGGTATTGAATATTGCTGCTACATCGATTCTGGGGCTTCTGCTATATATTTAGAGTTTCATGGTAAGATCTAAAGGAACATCTGTGAAATTATCATTACTGGTCTGGTATATTGGCTTTAATCACTTTCTCACTGCTGTAATATAGCTTTCATGTGCCTTTTCTATAAGTATTTTCATGATAATTGTTCTGATGAGTTTTCCTCTTTGGTACTAAATCTTTACAATCCAGAAAATTTTTTTATCAGAGTCCATTTTGCACATTTATAAATATACCATTTGTTTAAGTATTGAATATTGTTGCCATATTTGGTCTGGTGCTCTGGCTTTATATCTCAGGATTCTTGACAAAATCCAAAATAAGTTCTTTTTTTTTTTTAATCATATCACCTCCAGGCAAGGCGATAATGCCACTGATGCGCAGGGGGCTACGTAAGAGTAAATGATTGGAAAAGAGAAAGCCGGAAACCACATCCTAACCAGGAAACAAGGGATGAGCCTCTTCACCTGTTCAACAGACGTGGGTGGAGTGTGAACTGGGCGATAGTTTAGTCTATCTACTCCAATTGAAAAAAATAAAGAAAAGAGTGAAAAGATTGGAAAAGAGAAAACCGGAAACCACATCCTAAACAGGGAACAAGGGATGAGCCTCTACACCTGTTCAATAGACGTGGATAGAGTGTGAACCAGGTGATAGTTTAGTCTATCTACTCCAATTGAAAAAAATAAAGAAAATTGTGAAAAGATTGGAAAAGAGAAAGCCGGAAACCACATCCTAAACAGGAAACAAGGGATGAGCCTCTTCATCTGTTCAATAGACGTCAATAGGTCTGTCATGATATCAGCCCTGACATGGCATCTTGACTTCAGTCACTTTCCTACTGCCATGATGTTGCTTCTGTCTGTCTTTTCTATAAATATTTTCATGGAATTTGTTTTAATAAGCTCTCCACCTTGGTAATTTAACCACATGAATTCAAACATACCACTAGACTGGCTACTGAGTCTCATCATTTTACTGTTGAAATAGATGTAACTGTAAGTTCTATTCTAATAGCTTTTTTTCTCACACTTCTTACCTATGGAACTGTTCTGGCTTCTTGTTTCTCTGTCATCTACAATCTTTGAAAATTTACATGCAACATCTATCTCCACCTTCTGTCTTCCTGAGCCCTGTTATTTTATTGTACTTTCTCCTCACTGGTGTCTTCTCATTTTCCTCCTTTCCCAGCAACCCCTTGCATCTTGATTTGCTTGCAGTGAAATGATTAAATGAAAATATATAACTTAAAGAACATTTTTTCCTTGGAATGCAGACTTTAATTAATGCTACAAAATAAAATTATATCTTTTTTAAAATTTGTAGAGAATGGAGAGGGATTAAAAATTTGTAGAAATGGAGAGGATTAAAAATTTGTAGAGAATGGAGAGGGATTAAAAATTTGTAGAGAATGGAGAGGGATTAAAAATTTCTAAAGAATGGAGAGGGATTAAAAATTTGTAGAGAATGGAGAGGGATTAAAAATTTGTAGAGAATGGAGAGAGATTAAAAATTTGTAGAGAATGGAGAGGATTAAAAATTTGTAGAGAATGGAGAGGGATTAAAAATTTGTAGAGAATGGAGAGGGATTAAAAATTTGTAGAGAATGGAGAGGGATTAAAAATTTGTAAAGAATGGAGGAGGGATTAAAAATTTGTAGAGAATGGAGAGGATTAAAAATTTGTAGAGAATGGAGAGGGATTAAAAATTTGTAGAGAATGGAGAGGGATTAAAAATTTGTAGAGAATGGAGAGGGATTAAAAAATATAATCACTAAGACTAGTAATTTGAAAAACAGATTAACAAAGAAAGAAAAAATTGGTAAAAGCTGACCATTTCTTGTTTTTCTCTCATCAGAGCTCAACAGAGCAAAAATAAAATAGTCATGCATCACAACAACAAAAACGAAGATACTGAGAATATGAAATATATATTAATAATATATGAACTTATGCATATTTATATTACAAGCTGATCATATTGTGACCCAACAGCCATTTTTTTTCTTTACATAGAAAAAGTTGATTAGATTTGACAAAAATGATCTCCAAAACATTCAGATGAAGACTTGAATATGAACAGCTCAACACATAGAACATACCTTCATGGTAGGCCAAAGCACATTACCAAATATTGATAAGATATTCAGAAAGGGAAGACTCAAAAGCACTGGAACACTTACACAAATTTTGAAGTTTAGCTTTACAAATGCATGCTGGCAAGTTCTCATCTTCAATAAATCAATCGGTTAAGCATCTCACCTTGCAGAGTTTTCTTTCAGACAAGCAATATGGCTTTTGCTTCTCTAGGTCAACTGCTGGTGTATTAATAATTATTGCTGAAAATCTATCAAGCTCTAGATAAGAATAATGAAGCACAGGCTATTTCTAGGAACATCTTGAAAGTGTTCAGTGGGGTTTCTTCACAAATTGAAAGGTTTTGTTTTTGAAAGGTTGTTTTATCTTGTTATTTGTGGACAAATTTGTGAACTGACTCAGTCTTATCAAATTGCAAAATTAAAGTTACCACACTTCTAGATCTTTTTTTACTGAGCAGTAGGTGCCCCCCATGGTTCTGTCCTTGGACATACTTTGTTCTTAATTTTTTTAATGATCCTGCTGATGACATCAGTTCTCAACTTACTATCAATGCTTATGATACAAACATTTATTCTTGTCTCAATAGTAAGTCTTATCAGTTTCATAATGTATAATTGGCAGTCAGTTAAGTGCCATAAATGATACATGCTTTGGGTGATCATGCCTCGAAAGAGACATGACTGGGCAGAAGATTATCCTGCAGTAGGTTACCATTGCTTTCTGTGGTAGACTGGTTGCCAGCCAAGGCTATAGAACCGAGTCTGTCTTATTATTTAACCCATAACTGAAGGGAAGAGATGGATTAATATCTTTCCCAAGGGTATTTGTGTGTAAGTGAATGCTAGGAATTCAACTGGAATTTGAACTCAGCTCCCCAATTTGTCATTCTGAGTTGAAATCCACTGCACCAGAATGCACATCCAAGTGTATAATTGGCAGCTGATCTAAAAAATGACCTACAATCTATTGTTAACTGGGGAAAGGAATGGCTTGTTAATTTTAATGCCTGCAAAATGAAACTACACTTTTTAATTGTCTGGAAGACAATCTGGTAGCACACCTAAATTCTTGTATTCAGGGCGCCAGAGAAAATAGCATGTCAGAGCAGTTCCCATGAAGATATTTGTAGAAATGACAGAGGGAAGCTACATTACATCTGTGAGAAAGTGACTGCCAAGTCAGAATCGATGACATTGCCAATCCTTCTTTGGATTTTATCAAGAATCTTGAGATGTATAGCACCCAACCAGATATGGCAACAATATTCAATACACACACAAATGGTAGATTTACAAATGTACAAGGATCAGTTCTGACAAGAAAAACTTCCTGGCAGAACTCTGTGACCTAACTTTCCTTGTAGTAAATGCAGCTGTTGATTCAATGTAGTCATTTTATGTCAAGTCAATTGAAAACATGAGGCCAAGGAGGCATGAGTATGGCTTTTCAAGAAACTCACCTCAGCCATGCAGATGGCAAACAGATTTCTCTAAGGTTGTTAAAGGAGAGCAGTTTTAATATTTATTTATTAATTATAAGTGTTACAAAAATGGATATGAGAGGAAAGTGTTTAGCATGATATTTTATTTAAACTCGATATGGGCACCAGATTATTTTGCTAACAGCTCTCGAGCCATTCAGGAATTGCATCCACTGATTTCACCAGAAACTTTTGTGGTATAGAAAACATACTTTCTTGTATTTGTCCTTCAAGTTTTTTTAATCATTTCATTCAAAGCCAAGTCAGAAATGTCACTAATATGCAGGGAGTTACAGAGAGTGAAACTGAGAGAAAAAAACTGGATATAGAAGATATTGAAGAAATGATAAAAGATGAACAGGATTCAAGAAGACAGATGATGACAATTGACGCTGCATTTAAATTTTTGAAGATTGTAGCTATCAAGAAAGCAAGTAAATGAAAACGAGTTCCACAGGAAAATGCGAGAAAAGAAACTTTTGGAGTAGAAGTGATAGTTACATTTAACTATTTCAACAATAAAAGAGTGGGATTTTTATGCTGATGACACAACTATTTACTCCTGTCTCAATAGTAAGTCTGATGAGTTTGATAAGGTCAAATTGGCAGATGATGTAAAAAATGACCTACAATCTACTGTTAACTGGAGCAAAGAATAGCTTGTTAATTTTAACATCTCCAAAATGAAACTTCACTCTATTAATCATCTGAGATATCCCTTTCTGCCTCCTATCAGCATGGCTGATGGTAACCTCCAAGTAAGTAATATGCTGCTCCTTCTTTTTGGGCCAACATTCTTGGCTGGCATGAAGTGGAAAGATTATATTGAAACAACTGCTAGATTTGCTGCTAAGAAAGTTGCTTCACTGTGTTGTGCTAGACAGTTTTTTTCATCAGAATCTATCTTACACATTTATAAGTCTACCATGCTTTGAATATAATTGCCACATATATTCTGGTGCCCTTGTATACTTAGAGATTCTTGATAAAATCCAAAGAAGAATCAGTAAATATTATTAATCCTTCACCTGGTGTCCCATCTTCAGTCACTTTCCCAGATCTAGCAATTGTATCAATACATCCAGTGGAAATTAGAGGCCTTGTTGATGGATGCAGCTTACTGTCATACCCGGGACCAAATAACATATTAAAAAAATAGTGGGAATCTAAGCTTAAAAAAAAACAAAAAGGCTGCCTTGATAAATACAGCCTAGGTTTTCTCACAGACTTGGTAGGTACAATGACTAAAGCAGAAATTTAAATATAATAATATAATAATAAAATTTAAATATGATAATAAATTAAATAATAATAATAATAATACATAGGCAAAATTAAATGCTGAAACAGGTTTTATTCTTGCTGCACATGTTCAATGCTTGCTAACTTGAAATTACCAAGTTTTGCAAAAGAGAGGGCACAAAGAATCACTCTCCTGGAGGTTAGCATCAGTCATGCTGATGGAAAGCAAAAAAAGGTTCTCAAAGATGATTAAAAGTGAGCAGTCTTGTTTTAGAGGCATTAAAATTTACCATTTCTTGCTCCAGTTAACAGCAGATTGAAGTTCATTTTTGAGGTAGGCTTTCAATTTTACCTTATCGAACTGATGAGACCTAACATTAAGACAGGATTAAATAGTTATTATTTACACTATTTACATTTACACTATTTACATTTGGATGTGTGTTGTGGTGCAGGATGTGCGTTGTGGTGCAGTGGATATTGACTCGGAATGAGAAATCAGGGTGCCGAGTTCAAATTCCAGCTGAATTCATTGCATTTCACTTACGCGCAAACACCCTTGGGAAAGGTATTAATCTGTCTCTTTCTTCCAGTTATGGGTTAAATAACAGGACAGATTGGGTTCTATATCCTTGGGTGGTAACCAGTCTACTTCAGAAAGCAATGGCAACCTACTGCAGGATAATCTTCTGCCCAGTCAGTCATGTCTCTTTCGAGACATGATAGCCGAAGTGTGTATCATGTATGGCACTTAACTGACTGACATTTGGAATATTTTCTTCATCTTTGTTATTATGATCATAAAATTTCTGTCATTGTGTGCTATGCCCAATGGGATAATAGCCTAGTGACATAGTAATTGTAAGTTCAAGTACTGGGTCTGGCAGTGTGTAATTGGATTCTGTAGGAATCAGAGCATGTAATAATTAAGCATTGCTAAAAATAAAAATTAGAAATGATATCCCTAGAAATGGGCAGTGGACTGAGAACAGTCTACCCCCATAGATTAAATAAAGAGCTCAGTTAGACATTACCTGTAGGTTACCTGGATCGTGATAGATCTGATGAAAGCCAGGGGATACAACTGCTGAAATGTTGTTAAAACAATATGAACAAAGAACAATGGTGCATATGTAAATAATGTAAATAACATTCATGTTCATTGTTCATTGTACTATAAACTAGGTATTCCTTATGTTGACTATTGTAATATAGTATGAAGTCTATTTCCCATGGTGAATATTATAAATTTGTCTTTGTACATTGTTACCAAAGATTTCTCATTGCCTTTTTAGAATGATGAATCTTTATTAAAACCAAGCTTTGGGACTGAATATGCAAAGGTTATGTAATAATAATAATAAAGAGTTTAACTAATCTTAAAAAACCAAATGTAGGGGTAGGGGAAAACCTTACAAGGGTAATATTCATTGTGATCATAAAACTAAATGTTGACAAAAATTTAAACTATCAGTAATTGAAGAGCTTAAGGTTGAGACCAGAAACAGTGGTATAAATTCTAACCAAAAAGCTTGTCAAAAAACAGGTATATACTTCAAAGAAAGGGACAAATCCAAAATGTCACTTTTATACAAATACTCAGAAAATTATTGATCCTTGAATACCCTGCTGTTTTATCATAGCCCCAAATAAATTTAAATATAGATATATAACATAGAAATAGCCATAGTGGAATAAATACAAACATTATAAACTTTGGTATGCAGGCTTCAAACTCTACACAAATAAGAAAGTCATCAGACAAGAGGAATACAGATTGTCTGGTTGATTCAAGCTTTGCTGGCCAAGTCTTTAGTGACAAATGGAATGAGAAAAAATGTAAACTGAAATCTTATATAAAGTCAATTCCAGACTCATAAAATGCAATAAATATTATTAGATTAAACTTCATAATTTCTGTCTTTTGAATTGATATTTATAAATGCATTATGTTGTGTCTGATGAGAATACAAGACAAAACTTTTCATAAAACAACTGTTCATTAACTTCAGATCTGTCAAATTAATGTGAGGTTATTTGGCTTTTAAGTCTTTCCTCAAAGCTTTGATCTTCTCATGAGAACTCAAGAAGCTCTTCCTTCCCCCTTATTAAGCATTTATATAACTTCTTGTCATCTCATTGTCTTGTGTATGTATATCAGATAAGTTCACCTGGGTTCACTTCCTGTTTTTGCTGATACACCCAAAGACATCCTTTGCAGTATTCAGATAATTTTTTTAAGACAACCTTCTGAGGCACTCAGCTCTTTTGAGGTTTCAAAATAACAGTACTTTGATCTCTCTTAAGTTGAACCCACTACATATAGTGGTCACCACAGATCTACTATATTTAGACCAAAAGTTCCTGATGAATTTTTAATTCTATACCTTTGGAGTTTTTTAATTCTATACCTTTGGAGTTTTCTGGCATGAATCACATATTAAACATTCCTGGATTTATATTGGTTTCAAAAGTTGGTTTTAAACAGATATATGGAGTTTTCTGGCATGAATCACATATTAAACATTCCTGGATTTATATTGGTTTCAAAAGTTGGTTTTAAACAGATATATTTGGCTATTCAAAAATGATACTTATCCATGTATTCCATGTTAGTTTGTCACAGACTTATTCTTCCTCAAAATCATTGTGATAGATAATATAATTATTAAAACATAAGTTTAATTGCATAAATGCTTCTAGAAATATCTAAAACACATTTTATAGATCTATGTTAATTAAGATTAGTTCAAGCTGATTTGGATTTAGTAAATGAAGAAATAAAAGTTCAATGATTTTATTTACTACTAGCTTAAAAGCTGCACTCTGTACAAACTTTTAAACTAGCTCCTGGGTAGGCTAATTGATCACTAGCCCAAAATTAAAGCTTAGAAAACAGCAATGATAATTTTGAAGAAACTTGGTACTTTAACACCTCACTTTAACTCTGATTTGGGTTATATGTCTAATTCCAGCCAAAAGACTGATCTGAATCAAAATTCCAATTAAGTTTGTTAATTGAATTCCTTAAATCACAAACTCTGTAGATCTTCAGTTGAGTTGATTTCTTCAAATCACAAACTCTGCAAAAACATCAAAACTTCACACTTAAACTCTGATTCCTTGTATTTTGAAGAAATAAAATTGATTTCCTCAATTCACAAAGTTTTGAAGATATTTTAAACTGAATTTAAAACAATTTTTTTTAAATGCACAAATTTTTGGGGGGCGACTTTAAACTCAATATAAACTAAAAACTATTTTCAAAAACTTGTTTTTTTAGTTATTTTAAAATTTGAATTTTTAACTTTTCTCTCCGCATCCAGACACAAATACCAATGCTAGATGTTAAAACACCAGTTGAAGGGCAAATTTTCAATCATCCTGCTTTCAGGATTGTAAAACATATCTCTGTGGTGCAAGTGTGGCCCAAATTAAAGGGGTTTCAGATCTACAGAAGGAGAGACAGAATTTGAAATTTATTTATTTAGATTAATACTCTGTGTATTAACATTGAGCTTGTTATTTACTAAATCTGCTTGTCTTAAAAGCATTATACTCCAATAATATACAAGTTAATATTTCTTTTCTAGGTCAAAATAATCTTCATTATTAAAAAACTTTCAAAAATATTTTATTTAAATTTATTTCAGATACTAAGCAAATTTCAGAATGTCTGTCAGTTTAATTAAATTCTGGATTAAGGCCACATTGTGTTGAAACACTGGTTGCCAACCAATCACCAAAATTAAGCAACGTTGATCCTGGTCAATACCTAGATGGGTGATCACTTGAGAATACCAGGTATTGTAAGCTTGGATGTGCAGGTGGTGTAAAAAAGGCTCAGAATTGTTAATTAGACAGCTGAGTTCCAATTCCCATTGGGTTTGTTATATTTACTTATATGCAAATAACATTGGGAAAGGTATGAATCCACCTTTTCTCTCTCTCAGCTATGGGTTAATTAGTAAGAATCATATCACAAAGCCATTGTCTTAAAAAACAAATCTTATAAGCTAAAAATAAATTCTCACTTTAAATAAAGCAAAGGGTATGCCATAGAAAATGAATCAATCAGTTAAAAAAAATCCATTCTGTATCCTAAATGCTAAAATAATTTCATTATTATTTTTGATTTTAACAATATAAATAAAATAATAAACTAATTTTTGTCAAATGCTTTACACATGATAATAAAAGACAGACGATTTAATAAAAAAAATAAGGGTTAGTGAGGAAAATCCATGTGTTTGGCATTATATCTCTTATTCTGCCTTAAAACTCAATACAATCAGTGTACACTTATTAAAGTCGATATTATCAAAGTCAAAATTATTTTTTTTAATTGTTTTAGTTTTATTTACTTATTGAAAGCAAAAAAATGTACAATTTGTCTATAAGGACATTGAACCATATTCTGGTATATATAAATATAACAAATGATTGATGTGAAATATCGAAAAGTATGTAAAGATGGAATGTGTGAAAAACAGTTTAATATTGTACATTTTTATTTTCTCATCAACATTTCATTCCTTTTACATGAGCATTGTCAAAAAAAAATCTAAGGAAAAGTTGTTATCATGGCAGCCCCGCTACATAAAATAAATATATATATACATATATATTTACTGATAGAAATCCTCTTCTACAGTTTTTGTTTTAAGAACTCAAGTGAACCATCTGATTTGATCTATTAGACTTCTACCACTTTTTTGCCAAGCTCTAGATGCTCTAATTAACTCAAAATTGGTGAAGCATCTAACCTGACAGTCTTCTTTCAGACAAATAATATGGCTTTAGTTTCTCCAGATCAACTACTGATGTATTAACAGTTATTACTGAAATGGTGAAACCCAGGCTGTTATTTTAGATATTTTGAAAATGTTTGATAGAGTTTAGTATGCTGTTCTTTTCAAATCAAAAGGTTATGGTATTTCTGGACAAATTTTTGATTCGATTCAATATTTCTTATCTAATCAAACAATGAAAATTGTCTTGAATGTCCACTTAATGCAAGTATCGTAAGTGCACTATACTTGGACCTATTTTTTTCCAAATTTTCATCAACCACCTTTTGGATTTCACCAAATTCTTGACTTGGCATCTATGCTGACACAGCTATTTACTCTTATTTTAATGGTAAGTCTGAAAGGTTCTATATGGTCAAATTGGCAACTGATCTAAAAAATGACCAACAATCTTTTGTTAATTGGGGCAAGAAATGACTTGTTTGTTTTTACACCTCCAAAACAAAATTGATCTCTTTTAATCATCTTAGAGAACCTTTTTACTAACTTCACAAATTTAAATACAATGTCTATTCACTCTCTATACCTATTTTATTATTGTCCTTTATTTTTAGTATTTTTCTCTCATTCTGTAAACCCTTGTATCTTAGCAGCTTTATTGCCTTACTTGGGATGAAGAGATTTAAAAGAAAAAAGTATGTCTATACTTCTGAGATGAGGTAGTATTTGCATTATTTACATTATTCGTACTATTGTCCTCATCTTTGTTGTCATTTTTACAATGTTTCGGCCATTGTATGCTTCGACCCTCTTCAGATGTTAGGAATTTTGAACTGAATCCATTATTATGATCAGTGGGGTATATTATTCTCATTATTTGTTCACCACTGCTGCAGCCCGGTATTGAACTTACAACTCTTTGGTGTCACTATATCCACTGGGCCATGTGTCCTTGATGACAACAGTGAATTTCTGGGACTTATAAACCTAATGTTTCAGTAAACATTTTTTACCAGAGTTCATATTGCAATTTTTTGATATTAATGAATTTCTCTAGTAACTTTTACTAGAGCTCATACTGCAATTTTTGATGCTAATGTTTTTCTCTAACACTCCATATTACTGGTTCCCATACTGTATTCATTTCTATGCTTGGTTGGCTTAGGAGATTTTTGTAGTTTAGCATATACGCTACTTCCTTAAGTGTTTTTTTCAATCATTTTTTTTTTTTCAATCATATTACCCCAAGCAAGTCGGTGACGCCACTGATGCGCATGGGGCTACTTAAGAGTAAAATGATTGGAAAAGAGAAAACCAGGATCCACATCCCAAACAGGAAACAAGGGATGAGCGTCCTCACCCATTCAAAAGACGTGAGTGGAGTGTGAACCAGGCGATAGTTAAGTCTATCTACTCCAATTGAGAACAAAAAAAAAAGAGAGAGAGAGAAAAGAAGAAAAAAAAGGAAAAAAAAGTGAGAGATTGGAAACAAATAAAAAAAGAAAGCCGGGAACCACATCCTAAACAAGAAACAAGGGATGAGCCTCTTCACCTGTTCAACAGATGTGGGTGGAGTGTGAACCGGGCGATAGTTAAGTCTATCTACTCCAATTAAGTTTACATATAAAAAAAATATACTTGAAGATGAAAAGACCATTGACTTCTAAAAACCATCTGATCTGAATATATGAAGAAGTATGCATACAGTAATAACTTCAGTTTTCAGATATCAAATGAGAATGCATTTCAGATTCTTGCATGTTTTGGAAATATAGCGCATGTCAGACAAACATAAATTTAAGTATACCAGAAGTAAATGGTAATTAACAAGAGTAACCCCGCCATCAAATATGACAACAAAATATTAGTTAGTTAGTTACTTAGTTCCTTTGTCCGTTACGCCACTAAAAAAAGATAACACACTTACTCTCTACACAAGCTTTTCCTTCCTCTCTATATTTTTATAATCAATAAATGCTGCGCTTCTCAACTTTTCTCTCACCTTTGATAAACGGAAGGGTATTAAAGAGTGAGAGAGTATGAGGAGAGAGCCTATAGCATTACCGTGGCAGTAGCAGCTTAAGCTGGTGGTTGTAGCAGTAATTGTGTGTGTATATATATATGTGTGTACTGTACAATATAGTAAAATTAGGTAGATTTGTTGTTGTATCCTAATAACAAAATTTCTGGCCTCAACACCCTTGGCCATTACTCAGTTGGTCTTTTCTGTTTACAATGGACATAGGACCCATGATTTTTCAGTAATGAAAAAAAAAATAAAAAAAAAACATTTTCTCTTTTAAAATCTCTCACAAAATAGCATACAGTATTTTGGTTATGGTCTGTGTATACGCCGCTTAATATAATATAAGATTACAGTAAAGTAGCTTCTATGGACATTACTCTGTGTTATTATTATTTTATTATCCAATGCCTTTATGTTTGAAGATGTTACTATCATTTGTATTATGACAAAGTAAAATTTTTCCAGGAAATCATAATTATCCTTCCGTGGAAATTCCACGGGTTCCACTAGTACAAATAAATACACAATGATCTTTATTATTATTTTTTCTGGCTCTCTGTATTACTGGTTCCTATATTGTGTTCATTTTTATGCTTGATCAGCTTAGGAGATTTTTGTAGCCTAGCATATGTGCTGATTTTTTAAGTTTACGTAGTTTCCAGTGGCGTTCTCTATCTATTATTTCAACTCCATCATTAATGTCAGAAATTGCAATATGAGCTCTGGTAAAAAGTACTAGAGAATCATTAGTGTTAAAAAATTGCAGTATATGCTCTGGTAAAAAGTACTAGAGAAAACCATTAGCATCAAAAAATACTAGAGAAAACCATTAGCATCAAACAACTGCAATATGAACTTTAGCAAAAAAAAAGGGTTACTGAACATTAGGTTTATAAGTCCCAAAAATTCAGTTGTTCTTGTCCTTACGTGGATATAGACAGTGGTTAGTTCCAGTGACTTGACCCCAAACAGTTGAGAGTTCATTACCAGGCAACAGCAGTTGTGAACAAGTAACTTACAGGGTTAGAGGGAGGTAACTCATGACTACCAGAAGAGGGTCTACACAAGGGATGTAGATGATATACCCCAGTGATTGTAATAATGAGTTCTGTTCGAAATTTCTAGCACCTGAAGAAAGCCAAAGTGTACAATGGCCGAAACGACATATAAATATCAACGAATAGTCCGAATACTGTAAATAATACCTTATCTCAGAAATATAGACATGGACTACTTTAAAGTAGATTGAATGCCAAATTGATATATGTTGTAGCACCAGTCTTGAAGCTAAAGATTGCCATATGTTTGTACGAGAAACATTTTTAAACTGTTACTACACAGTCACTCTTTGAGTAATAGTTAAAGCTGATCTAAACAATCAATAAAAGGTTAGCTGATCTGAAAAATAATTATTTCTTATTTTTCTTTAGGTTAAAAGTGACTTAAGATGAATGAACACCTGATCTGACCAACTGAATTATTTTTTCTGATGCTTAGTTGAACTTTAGACACTCCTCATTTCTATGCTGAATTCCAGCAAATGATGATCATACACATTTTTAGCCAGAAAAAATTAAAAGTGAATTTAGTTTATATTAGGTTAGTTTCTGTCAAAGCCACAGATATCTGATTACCCCACCTTGACTGACTTAAAGATTTCTAATACGCGGTAACTTTGCATTAGAACCTTGAATAAGTTCTCACCAATTTTTCATGAAAAGTAACATATATTTACAAAAATTAGTAAGAAAAATGTCACTGAAAGTATTGTCCATTGCTAACCACTACTTTTTGCATCTTTCTGGATAAATTACATCTTTTTAGGCTAACTACAAGTAAACTGATTACATGATGAACAAGAAATTGGAAAGCCGAGTTTGAATTCCAGTTGAATTCCATGCATTCACTTATGCGCAAATATCCTTTGGAAAGGTATTAATCTGTTTATTCCTTCCAGTTATGGGTGAAATAACAGGACAGATTGGGTTCTATAGCCTTGGTCGGCAACCAGTCTACCGCAGAAAGCAATGGCAACCTACTGCAGGATAATCTTCTGTCCAGTCAGTCATGTCTGTTTTGAGACATGATTGCCCAAGCGTGTATTATGTATGGCAAATAACTGACTGACAAGTAGACCCATTCTTTGGCATCTTCATAAGAATGAAAATGCTGCTCAGCCAAGCCATGTGCCATTGATTAGAACAAATGATAATCAGAAATGGCAATGTCTGATGAATACAGCAGGTGGCATAAGACTTCCCATTTAAGTGTTTCCAAGTAGGTTTGAACCTATTTTGCAACATTTAGCCCAGTATTGTTATGTTGCAAAATTACATTGTCATGTTTCTGCTCATATAGAAGCCATTTTTGCTTCAATGCTCCTCTCAAATACATCGATATTAATCGATAACAATGTTCTGTGATGGTTTCAGTTGGTTTGGACAGCTCATAATAATATACACTCAGCTGATTCCACCAAATGCAGAACAGAGGCTTTGAACCATGGATATTTGGCTTTGTCACTGATGTTGATGTATGTCCGTGCTTACCTCACATTCTTCTATGGTTAGAGTTATTGTAGGGTATCCACTTTTCATTGCCAGTCATGACACTATGCAAAAAAATGTTCCTTTTTTGCTATTGATGTAGCTGTATACATATGATAAGACACTGTTTGATGTCTCTAAGCATCAACTTGTACGACACCCTATATTCTTGCTTTTGAATCATTTCTAATGCTTTCAAATGTTTCAAAACTGTTGTGTGATCAACTCTTAATAATTCTGAAAATTCAGCTTGCACCTGACATGAAACTTCATGAAATAAAACCTCCAAGTTTTCATCTTCAAACTTTTTTGGTGTGCTAGAGCATTCTTTATTTCCTCCTCCTTTTTGAAGCATCTAAACTAATCTCTGCATGTTGTTTGTAACAAATTATGGTAACCATAAGCCTCAACAAGAGTTATGTGGGCTTCAGTTTCAGATTTCTTTTGAGTAAAGTAGTGCAGTAAAATTTCCTGCAAATACACTTTCTTTGGCTCAAAATCTGAGATATATCATGCTATTAAAAACAAAGTTGTTTACACTTTAGCAAAATGACATACACTAAATTTCAAGCTTGCTTCTAGTACTTCTTTATAGATGCATTACCATCTGAAACTACATGTATGCAGTTCACAGAACAATATCTGTTGGAAAACAGTGAGAACTTATTCAAGGTTCTAATATTAAGCAATATAAATGGAAAGTGTACAAACACTTCATGTTTTCTTTAAATTCAGAATGCTGTAGAGACAAAACATATCACTTTTCCTATTTGAGGAACTTCTTACTCCCCAAAGAATCAAATATTATCACTATACTGTCTCCTGTTAAAAAAAATAATTTTCATGTGACCATGATATCTCCACTACAACCTCTCATATAAATATGGATCTCTCTCTAATACAAGATTATATACCTCTTATACAAGTAAGACAATTCTGTTAAAATTTGTTAACAATTGTTACATTAAATTTTTTCAAATGCTAACTGGAACTTTATACACTTCTTGTTTCTTCTATAAGAATGAATTCCAACAACTGATGAACAAGCATATTTTTAGCCTGGATAAGATAAATTACAGCCACAGATATTCTTGAGTTTTAACATTTTTTTCTGCTTACATATACTTCTAGTATGGTGGGTTATCCATTCTTTTCCAGCTTATAATGGGGAGTCTGTACCAGTGAAGGGTAGTATTATGTTGTTGCAGATTAACAGAATTTGGCCTTGTTGTAGATAGCCCACTATAAGTTATAAAATGGTTATAAATCAAGAAAAGCAAATTGAGTTTATTTATACACATATCAATAAAGGTTTTTACAATTAAAATAATACTAGAATTATAGGTCCAACGGATGTTAAAATGTTCATGGCAATAAAATGCTGAAAAGAGAATGCTTAGGAATGTGGGAGTGTTGTAAGTAAGGAATGCCTTTGATATACTTGCTCCTTAGGTCAGTAAGTAGTTTTGAGACAGAGAAAGATAAGAGGAGAGGGAAGGGAGGTTAGGATAGTAAACCACTTGACTTAGGTCAAGGGAATACTGATTACACCCCTCGCTCTCTCTAGTCAGTCCATGTGTGTCGGCCTGTGTAGGTCTGTCTGTCTGGGTGCTTTCTGTATCGGCTTTTTATTTTGACTTTTTGGATCACAGGTGATCATTTGGGAATTCATATCTGTATTTGATTCTGGGCTTCCCATTGGCCAATAAATAAAATTCATGTAGGCTCGCAAACTGGAAATTTAATATTTAATTAATTTTTTTTTGCAACCCGAACATCTGCGTGAACCCAGATGCTCACCGACGACTTTTGGTCATTTGCTTTTGTTCATGAAAGTGTGAACATCCGGTCCATTGCTTTTGCTTGGTCAGTATCACCACACTAGAACTTATTTGCAAGTCAAACGTAAGTGGTAATTATTATTTATTCACTTTTCTGTTTTTTCTTTAAATCTTATTTGCTTCTTTATTTTTATTATTAAGTCGTCTTTTTCTGACTTAACTCCTATTTTCTCTAATGTTATAGGTAGTTCTCTTATTGTATTGTATAATACATTATTGATTTCATTGTTGGTTCTTTTCATTGCAATTACTGTGTCCTCAGATGGTTCACAGAATTGTGGTATTAGTCTAGATAGTTTGTCTGCATGGCTCAATTTTTTGATGGTAGAAACTCCATTTCATAATTATAGTTTAATAGGATAGTTCCACAGTGCTGCAGTATATTTGCTGTACGTGTGGGAACACCCATTTTTGATCCATATATGGACAATAATGGATGATTATCTGTGTGTAGTATGAGCACTATACCATGTATGAATTTATGAAACTTTTTTAATAGCAAGTATGATGGCCAATGCTTCCTTTTCTATAAAGCTGCAGCTTTTTTCAGCTGCTATTAATGATCTTGAAGCATGCTACTGGTTTAGTTTTTCCATCCTCATATTTGTGTAGTATCACCGCTCCAATACCCAAAGCACTTGCATCTAATGCAACCACTATCTTTAATTTAGGGTCAAAATGTGCTAATGACAAGTCTGACATTAAGACTTTCTTGATATCTTCAAAAGCACTTTGAAATTTATCTGCCCAATTCCATTTAATATCGTTTTTTAGCAGGTTATTCAAGGGTGCCTTTAATTCATGCATGTTTGATATATATACATGATAGTAATTAACAAACCCTAAAAATGCTTGTAACTTTGTTACATTTCTTGGGGTGGGCATTGTGCTTGACTTTGAAAGATCTGATCATTTACTATTTGCATCAATAATTTTTCCTAGATATTTAATTCTAGGCATAAACAATTTGTATTTTCTTTAATTGATCTTAAAACCATACTCTTTAATTTTCTCAAATATTTTTTTTACATCTTCTGTATGTTGCTTTCAGGTCTCATTTTTAATAAATACATCATCTTAATATGCTTGTGCACAACCCAAAACAACAAGCATTGTATCCATAATCTGTTGGAATAAGCTTGGTGTTACCTTTATATCAAAAAGATGTCAGTTAAATTTGTATAGTTCTCTATGTTAATAGAGAACTATACAATAGTTAATAGTCTTGAGCACTCTTCATCTACTAGTACATGTAGGTAAGCATCTGACAGGTTTAATTTAGAAAAAATTACCACCATTTAATTTGGTAAAAAATTTTCTCTGGACCTGTTAAAGAGTAGTAATATTATTTCAAACTTTCATTTAGCCCTGTTAAAAAATCACCAGATAAGCAAATTTTATTATTTCTTTTTTTAACATAAACTATTGATAAAGCCCATTCAGCTTATTTTTGACATCACACTTAATTTTTCTAGTCTCTCTCTAATTCCTCAATCCTTGCGGTATCGAGTTTTAGATTTACAATACGTTCACACTCTTGCACTATTTTCTGAAGAGTTACTTTGGGATCCATTTCTAATTTAGCAAATATCCTGGATCTTATTTCTGCATCCTTATTCAAAGTTAACTCCTGTATAATTATTAGTCATTTAAATAAATCCAAAGTTAATTCATTCAACTTGAACTTCTTGCATTCTTGATTCACAACTCCAGCAAAAGTGACAAAATCTTCATTGTTACACTTTACTAAGTTAATATATTGCCAACATGTATTAAATAATGAGAGTCTATCACTAAAAATTTTCAACAATTTTACTACAGTTTCATCAAAATTTTTCTCACCTGGTTCTTCTGGCAAAATAAAAATTAGATACTTTTCATGTTCAGCAGGGGACAATTTTCTTAATGATAAATGAAGTTTCTTTTCATCATTCTAATGCAAACAATTCTTTTTGAAGATTTCTTCATATATTCTATAATAAGCTGAAAAGTTATACCTTCATCAAGATTGCATAAAAATTCATTAATTGAATTGGCACATCATCTGGAGTGAATAAATCGCATGTTTTTTCTTCTGTAGTTTTATTAAATGATAATTCAAAAAACTTCTGTTGTTTTAATTGTAATGGCTGTTCATGTTCTTGTTTTTATTGCTGCAATTGTTGTTTTTGTTGTTGCTTTTGTAGCATTAATATTTGAATCATAATAGATTTTAGTTCTTTTATTTTCCTGTAGTCCGCTGAATATTTCGTAGATTAATTTTTAAATAACCTTGCCTGATTATTTCTCTGTAGTCCTGCAAATATAATGTCTCTTTGGTGAAGTGGTAAATATTAACTGAATATCTTATTATGACCTGTAAGATGCATATTTTTTTTGTTTCCTAGTGTAAGTTCAAATGAATACTTGCTGCCACTTCTGTAAAGTCACATGTACTAGAAATAACACCTTCAAAGAACCCTGTCGAAACTTTTTCTTTTTCAGACACCCGAATGCTTGTTATGTACCAATATATATTTTATTTTTGCAATGCTATGTGATCCAGCAATACAATTTCTCTAATTACATCAAAACGAGGTCAACTATGTTTGTTCCCTTATGATCTGTGTTCAAATCCAAATGCCAGTAGCAACACTTTATTCATATATGATATTTACTCTTTAATATTTAATTTTGATAAATATATCTGTTAAAATGAGATGTCAGTGTTATTTTTATTTTTGCATAATTTAGACGACATTTTATTCCTTGCACTCTGTATATATATTGATATGTGTGAGATATTTACTTAGTTCACAATTGTATAAAAAATATTTTCATAACTCATTTTCAGAATTCATTTTGTTGGATTATACTAGACATTCTATCCAACTTGTTAGTTTGTGAATATCTCATGAATAGACTAATGTTTATAGAGGGCTTTGGAGAGTGCATCACCATATTTTCTGTCTATTTATGCACCTCATAAGCTCAAACTGGTAACATATTGATTGCTTTTCCTGCAGCAACAAACATTTCTGCATAAAATAATGTAAAAAATTATTTCTGGATAGGTATTCTCTTTTAGCATCCAAAGAGTTTGGCAATACAAATGTCATTTTTTTGTTTTTATCATTTCACTCCAAACAAGGCAGAACTATCACTAGTATGCAGGGAGTTACAGAGAGTGAAAGTGAAAGAGAATAAGGAGGGTTTTGGAAAGAACAACAAAAGGCAAAGAGTATTCAAAAAGACAGAAGATGGCGTATTTAAAATTTAAAGAGTGTAGTTATCAGGGAAGCAAATAAAAGAATTTCACAGGTAGGATATGTGAGAAAAGAAGGTGTTGCATTTACCTATTTCAACAGTAAACAGGTGAGACTTAGATGCTAGTCAGTCAGTCAGTTAAGTGCCATATGTGACACATGCTTGGGCAATCATGTTTCGAAAGAAACATGACTGACTGGAAGGAAGTTTGTCCCGCAATAGGTTGCCATTACTTTCTGTGATAGACTGGTTGCCAGCCAAGGCTACAGAATCCAATCTGTCCTGTTATTTAACCAATAACTGTAGGGAAGACATGGATTAATACTTTTTCCAAGGGTATGTGTGCATAAGTGAATGCAAGGAATTCATCTGGAATTCGAACTCGGCTCCCCGATTTCTCATTCCAAGCTGATATCCACTGCACCACAATGCATATCCAATCATGTCAGTCAGTTAAGTGCCATACGTGAAACACACTTGGGCGATCATGTCTCGAAAGAGACATGACTGACTGGGCGGAAGATTATCCCGGAGTAGGTTGCCATTGCTTTCTGCGGTAGACTGGTTGCCGACCAAGGCTATAGAACCCAATCTGTCCTGTTATTTCACCCATAACTGGAAGGAAGAAAAAGATTAAAAACTTTCCCAAGGATATTTGTGCGTAAGTGAATGCAAGGAATTCAACTGGCATTCAAACTCGGCTCCTCGATTTCTCATTCCGAGCCGATATCCACTGCTCCACAACGCACATCCAATCACGTAGCATTCCTCTAGTCAGGACACCAGAGTAGTTGTCTTGAAAATATTTGTAGAAAATACAGAGAAGCCACATCACCTTGGTGAAAAAGTGACTGAAGTCAGGATGCCAAGTCAGGGTCAATTACATTGTAGATTCTTCTTTGGAATTTGTCAAAAACCTCAGGAGCACCAGACCAGATATGGCAGCTGCATTCAATGCACAGAAAAATAAATAGATTTATAAATGTGCAAGATGGATTGTGATGAGAAAATTTTTCTAGCACAACCCAACATTCCTTGCTGTAGATGCAGCTATAAATTTGATGTAATCACTCCTCATCAAGTCCATGGAAAATGTGATGCCAAGAAGGTGCAGTATGTTGCTCTCTTGGAGTCTAGCATCAGTCATGCTGATGGTAGGGAGAAAAGTTTCTCTGTAGTGGTTAAACAAAAGCAGTTTTGTTTTAGATGCATTAAAATTATATGCCACTTCCTACCCCACTTAACCACTAATTGAAGGTTCTTTTCAAGAGCAGCTGCCAGGTTGACTTATACTCATCTACTAACCACTGGACTCTAGCTCTCTCCCATCCCCTGTATAACCTTCCCTTTCTCTCCACCTATGTATGTCATCGCACCTGATTTTTCAGCTTTCTGTTGTTCCTTTCTAACTAGTTTGTACTCCTCACTCTTTTCTAATTAATCTTTTTACATTTATGTAACCCCCTGCACATCAGTGGCATTTCTGCCTTGCTCGGGGTGAAATGATTAAAAAAAAAAAAAATTTGCAATTGAAATACGAGTAAATGTTAGTAAAATTTTGACAGTAAAAGAATCTTTAGTACTAAATCTATTTCTAAAGCAAATGAATGGTGGCATCACATTTTGTAATCAGTCCTAAAATCAATGTTGAGTCTTCGAATTGCTGCAGCACCTAGTCTTTCTGGAAAGCTGACATCATGTTTTATAGTCAGCCCTAAAATCAATGTTGAGTCAGTCTAATTGGCTGCAGCACCTAGTCTTTCCAGGGTATTGTAGGGCAGAAAAAAATGACCAAGTTGTTATACAGCCAGACATCCTGGTCATTTTCTCTTCCAAACTTGACAGAAAATCATGGGTCCTATTTTATTCTTTGATCATCTGCATACATGCTGAAAGCTATAGACTCTTCTAAACATGTTTTTTCTGTGTAACTATGCTATGCCCCCTACAGCTGCCTTGTAGAGGACCCTTCAATATCTTCAAAAGTGTTGTGGTGAAATCTTTGCTACCAAGTTGCTTTGGTCTGTTAGGAATAATGACACAAAACAAGACGGTAAGTTGAATGAGTGTATTAGAATAACAGAATATATATACAAAGTAAGAATCTTAGTAATCAGCAAATAGAAGTAAATGTCCAAACTATCCAGTTACACTGTGTCTTAACTGCCTCTAGACTGTCTCCGGAAGTCACGCCAGTTAGTATTTATTGAAGGAGGAAGAGTCCATTCGACTGTAGATAGAGTACCATAACACAAAGGTATCCCAAGCATCATGTGTTGAAAATATAAACAAGATAATTTTGTAAGACACTTATTTTTTCTTGTGGTTTCTGTTTTGAGATTTAGTAGAGTCAGTCAATCGAGATTTAAGGATAGTCCTTGATAAGACTGACAAGCTTCATTTACTCAAATTTTTTCATCACTAATTTGAAAAAGTGGTTGCATATGGTTGACCATTCAGATATTTCAGAAAGAGTTTGTTGTAAAACATGACACCATATAAAAGTCTTGATTTGATGAGGCTATTTAAGAACATGACTGAATTGTTTTGGTTAATGTTTTATTTGTTACTTGTAGTTTTGGGCAAAATTATCTCAAATGCTGCCTACTGTATTTAATTTCTTCATTTCATATACTAAATTTGTTATAACTGATCCATAAACTGAGGTATTGAAGTGCTTAATATTTACTAATTTCCTCTCAGGAATTTTGATGATAAATTTAGGTCATCTGCCATCACTTTTTTTATTATGGTTCTAAATGTTAGTTTGTTTTGGAAAGATTTATTTTGAGTACTACTTCTCAGAACACTTGAAAGAGGATTGTTTTGTTCAAGATCATTATCCTCCCAACTATAAGTACCTATATCATTTGAATATCCTCCCACTCATCATTAGTACAAAGATTTCAAGAGGGAAAACAGGAATGCTGCTTTCTATTGGTAGATTTGTTTGGAACATGGTGTGGAATATATAAATGGTCAGTGCCCTTCACATCTGTGTTTGTATATCTGCAGAGTAAGGTATAGGAAGATTTTTAAATAGATTGGGGATTTTATTTCCTCTTCACACTCCTAAAGAGGCGTGAAATACTTTGACATTTACCTGTAACTGTAAACCTTTGTAGTTTGGAAATTAATTATATTTTACCAGAAGGGATAATAAAAATAAATCTAAGTTAAATTTATTTAAATATTACCACAAATGAAATCAACTTCACTGTCAATGATTGCAGCTCAACAGGAAGGCAAATTTTCAATTTCATTGTTAAAGAAATTTGCATTTTTCTCTGAAATAGTTTGAAAGACATTTTCAACATCTTTTTCTGAATGATCTGCTACTTATGAAATGTACTTCTTTTTTTTTTTTTTTTAATCATATCACCCCAAGCAAGGCGGTAACACCACTGATGTGCAGGGGGCTACATAATAGTGACAAGATTGGAAAAGAGAAAGCCAGAAACCACATCCTAAACAGGGAACAAGGGATGAGCCTCTTCACCTGTTCAATAGACGAGGGTGGAGTGTGAACTGGACGATAGTTTAGTCTATCTATTCCAATTGAAAAAAAAAAGAAAAGAGTGACAAGATTGGAAAAGAGAAAACACATTATATATATATATATATATATATATATATATATATGAAAATGATTTGTTCAATTTCTCTCCTCTCAAAACCAGTGAAAAGTTAAGTGCTATGTCTGGTGAGTACGGAAGTTATGGAAGAACTTCCCATTCTAACAATCTTTTTTTTTTTTTAGTTGCTTTGCAAAATGCCTCCTAGCATTGTCAAGCAGGAGAATAACACCTTTTCTGTTTACCAAAGCACTTTACTTTTAATGCAAATCATTGTTTACCTGATCAACTTGCTGGCAATAGACATGGAGATGGTTCTCACAGTAACTTGTAATGAATGACACCTTTTATATACTCCCAGACACAAAGCAATGATTTCTATAGATGGAGTCTTGGTTATAGTGTTGGCACTAGTTTCTCATATGTGATTACCTCTGTCTATCTTTTCTGTTGACATGCAAAATCCATTTTTCATCAACTGTAACAAAGTAATACAAGAATGATAAGTTGGAATTGTTGGTTAAAAAATTCAGCAGCAGATGGTGGAATATCAAGATTAGTTTTCATGTAAAAGTTCTTGAGGAATCCAAATTCTCATTTTGCAAATTTCTTAAATTACACTGTTAAATGCACTACAAAACAACACATTATATATATATATATATATATATATATATATGAAAATGATTTGTCCAATTTCCTTAATTTTTCTCTTATTCTTTATTCAACAAATCTTGTTCTTTTTTTCTTTCTTCTCTCCTCTCACTGTAACCCCCTATGCACCAGTGGAAGTACTGCTTTGCTTGGGGTGAAACAATTATAAAACATAAATATCAATGGAAGTACAATTAGTATATTCTAACAATAGAACTACATATAAAATATTAACCAGAAAGCTTGTATTTTTATAAGGTGATATTATGAAAACCTATTATTAAAAACTGTCATTGACACTATATATATAAGTTAAAAATTGTACAAACTAATGGATTGGCAGTCCACTGTTTGTGGGTTTTTTTTTTTATAAGAGTGCTCGATATTTAGTAGAGTATTATATATGGTAATATTATTATTATAAGTTTATAATAAAAACATAGTTTACTGCAACACAAGAGTCATTGTGTTTTGGTACTATCTTCACTGGCATAGAAAACGTCTGGGTCTCAAATTACTTCAATTCTTTACACCCCTTTACCCTTACAATCAAATTACTCCTATCCATCATAACCTGACTTTCTATTGGTTTACTGAGACAAACCCCCAGAAAATCCCCCCCACCTTAATTGTCTGGATTTGATAAAAAAATGTGTTACTTTAAAGCATCTATATATAATGATTCCTCACAGAAAAAAGTATTCCACTGCCTGACAAGGTGCTAATAAGATAGTACCAAAACATAACAACTCTTGTGTTGCAGTAAACTATGCTTTTACTATAAACTTATAATAAAAATATTACTATATATATTTTTTTAGCAGTGATATGTGTGTGCATATATATAAAACACTACTTAGGTGTGTGGAAACCCTATATTTATGAATATGTGTGAGTATGAGAGCGCTAAGACCCATAAAGAAAAAAGAAAAAAAAAAGAAATTGGAATTGGTGAGTATATGTAAGCATAAGCGAAGTCACATTGTAAGTATATGTAGGAATATACACATATGTATATGTGGAGAGAAGTTAGTATAAGTAGGTAGGTTAACCTTATGGTGTCAAACAGATGCCAACAGCTGAGGAAATAGGGATTTTTTCAGAGGTCAAACCCTTCATGATGGCCTGAACTATTCCAGACAGATCCAACGCCAATAGTTGGAACTGGACTCTCTTTCCTTCTTGCTTTCTTGCTTTCTTTCCTTCGTTCTCCTCTTTCCCCTTATTTTTATTTTTATTCTTGTTTGTAATTTTATTTTTATTGTTATCCCTCTCTTCATTTTAAGAAAAGACTCATTCCAGCAAAACTTTTGTACCAGATGAAAGGAATGTTGTAAGTCTGATGAAATGAGCTAATTAAACTCAGTGAAATGAGCTATAGTTTATAACCAATTGAAATGACGTGTTGAGTTTTCCTCTATAAATTTCATATTGCTTTGGTTAACACCCATCGAGCTCTCTGTATGGATTTACCACTTTATATTTTATATTAACGTAACCTTGTTGGATTATCCTCACTGTTTACAGACTGGAAACCTATACCTATATATATATATATATATATAATATATATATATATATGTATATATATACATACATACATACATATATACATATATATACATATATATACACATATACATATATATACATATATACATATATATACATATATATATATATATATATATATATATATATATAGGTATAATTTATATATATATATATTGTTTTTACCATTTTCCTCATTTTCCAAAATATAAATTTCTTTATTTTGTTTTTTCACTTTGTGCTGTGTTCATCAATTAATTAATACTTGCATCCATTAAACAAGAAAATGTTAATGATCTAACAATTATTCTTAAGATCTCTTGATACCTTCTAAAATAAAGTACTTTGTATTATTCTTAGTTAAACATTGTCAAAAATCCTTGTAAGGAAACTTGGGTATCTAGTCCATTAATTACTCTACAATCATTAAGAACATGCTTTCTTTCAACAATCCTCAGATGCCAAGTGTGACTTGAGGTTATATTTATGCAGTATCCAATGAAAAATAAAGTATGTCATTCTTTTTAACATAAATCATATTGGTACACATTTCTACAGGAGATGCACAAACTTGATGTAGAATAATCTTATTCAATTAATGTAGTATTATCACTAACACTCTATATAATCACTGTTAAAGATATGAATGATAAAACTAATTTGGTTTTCATATAAAACTCAAGTATGGGATTTACTGAATTTTTCTTGATCCTATTTCATAAATTAGATCAAATGACAATACACCAAATGATGTTTTTAGAAAGACATCTTAGTCAGGGTGTGGGTTTTTCATCATTTACTTCTATTCAACAACATTACATAAAAATATATCTCATTTCTAAAAAGCAAGAATGTAAAAATTTCTGGTTATTCTCTAAAAGCATTATTCAAATTTCAGGTGCTCATTACTTGATAAAACAGCAATATTTTAAAAATATTTATTTATATATGAAAATATTGATAACTTTGATATTTAATACATTTTTGGTTTGTCTGTATTTGAGCCAAAATTATTTTTAATATGTTTCCTATTTATCTTTAATCAATAATAACTGCCCTGTAGACTACATGTGAAGCATAGTGCCATTACTTCATCAGACTAGGTATTGCTGCTGTTGTTTCTTAAAAAAGTCAGTTTTTCATGGGGTGTAGAGAGTTGTCCTTTTCTTAAACTGGTTACCAACTAAAGATAGACTATGTTTAGAATGAAAAACTCTCTCTCTATATATATTTTTCTTTTGCATATATATATATATATATATGCAAAAGTTCAGATAAAACACATCTGTAAAGAGACAATGAATTAAGAAAAATGTTCTAAATAATAATAATGTGTGATCTTTTTCAGTTATGGTAAAGAAAACAGTGGGTATAACATGATGCTTGTTAGTACATTTGTGTTGTGGACAAATTCACAAATGTCCTGAGTTTGATTCTCATTGGTACCTCACAAACCTGACCTTGTGACAGACTAATCTAAGCTTAGTAAATAGCAAAGGCAAAAAAAAAAACAATTTTAAAATATGGCATTTTTCGAAAATCTAAAAATACACAATTGAGAAAATGATCTAATTGCAGACCCATTGAATGATTTCAAAATATACAATTACTTATTAAGTTTATGATGATGAATCAGATAAATTATAAAATTATGAAAGCTTTTATCAATTTTGTTCAGTTCCAGAAAAATATTATTTAGCTTAAAGAAATTATTATTTCCAGTAAAATAAATTGTTCTGAATTAATCCAGTTGAGGAATTGAATTTGAAAGCATTTATGACTATGAAAGAAACTAAAAAGCAGTTCTTTCATTCAGTTGTAATAAAATTCATTGATTAATTAAAGATTGACTAAATATCAGTTTGTATTATGTCATTTTAACATTCAAGTAAAAATTTCATAAAATAGTTTTGCAAAAATTGGTTAATATTATTCCTCCCATGTCACTGGATAATTTTTCAATCATGCAATTGTTGCAGTATGGAATTTGCTTGCCATATTGTTAAGCATATTAAGTAAAATTCAAAAGAACCATAAGTCATGTTTCTAACTTCTTTTGATCCAACAATATCATTGAGACTTATTGTATAGATAGATGTAGCTGATGTCACAAACAGAAATTGATTGGGTAACAGCAAACCTAGATAAATATAATTTTAAATTTAACACTCATTTCTGCTTATTATTTGGTTAATTTTTCCTTTTATTTGAACAAAATCAAATCAAATGTCTTTTCTTTTTGTAATGCTGTTACCTATCTGTGACCATTAAAGAAAGAAAAAGGATGTTGCTTTTCTGTACATAGCCTGATGGAACTGATATATTTCATGTTAGAAAAGTATTAAAACTCTCAATAGGTATATGACTATATATAGCTATAGCTTAATCTTGCGCAAGACTTTGGTAAAGAGTGAACACAATATATTATCTTAAATTATTTGTCTCAACATTATTTCTAATGGAAACTCACATTTGAGTAGATTATCTGTTTTTATTTTTAAACAGTATATATTTTTATTTACATCAAACCTCCTGAATATTTTAATGATAGAATCAGATTATTTAATCAAATATGAATATTCATTACAAATAATGCTTGAACAAATAATTTAAGAAATATGTCAGATTTAATCCATTTTCTAAAACAATATCTTATATCTATAATATGTACTCAGTACTAAGTCTTGTCAGTTCAAAGGTCAAATTGGAAGCTGATTTTATAAATGGCCTATAATCTATTGTTAACTGGGACAAAAAAAATGGCTTGTTAATTTTAACACCTTTAAAACTAGACTGCTGCTTGTTAATCATCTGAAAGACCTCTTTCTACCTTCCATCAGCATGACTGATGCTGACCTCCAAGGGAGGTGACTCATTACACCTAATCATATTAACATTCTCAGCAGATATGAAGTGGAAAGATTAACACATCACTCAATAAATCCTAGGCCTAACTAATCAAACAACAACGTTTAGGCAAAATTCAACTTTATTCATCAACATAGTCTCCCTTTGGGTTATACACTGATTCCAGTGCTTCTCTAACAATTTGATACCATTTTTGTATACTAACAAGCATCACTGAGTATATATACCAGGCTCTAGACAAAAATGGTGAAGCTTGAACTGTTGCCTTGGATATCTCCAAAATATTCGACAGAATCTGACATGCTGGTCTTCTACACAAACTGCGGAGCTATGGTATAATTGGACATTTGTTTGCCCTAATCCAGTCAATCTCTCTAATCACACATTGAAGGTAGTGTTAAACGGACGTGCCTCCCAAACTTACCATATGAACACGGGTGTCCCTCGAGGCTCTATCCTATGTCCGACGCTCTCTCTGATCGACATTAATGATCTCCCCTCTGCTATAAGATCCCAAGTAGACATGTATGCCAATGACACCACAGTTTACTCTCACTTCGATCAAAAATCTGGTGTGGGTGACAAAGTGAACCTCACTGCCGAGCTTGAGAAGAACCTCCAATCCATAGTGGACAGGGGTAAGAAATGACTTATAAATTTTAATGCTTCCAAAATGAAGCTGCTATCACTTAACCATCATAGACAATTGCTCCTACCTCCCATTAGCATGGAACAGGCTTGCCTCCCTGAGAGTAAAACACTACACTTCCTTGGCCTCACACTCTCAAGTGGAATGACTATATCGAATCCATTGCTAAATCTGCTGCTATAAAAGTTGGTTCTCTGTGCATGGCACGGAAGTTTTTCCCATCTGAGTCCATCCTGCGCATACATAAATATACCATCCGCCCGTGTATTGAATACTGCTGACACACCTGGTCAGGTGCCCCTGCTATTCTCCTTGCGGTTCTTGATAAAATACAACGGAGAATCTGTAATGTGATCGATACCGACATGGCAGCCCGGATGCAGTCACTCTCTCACTGGCGTGATGTAGCTTTTTCTGTGCCTCTTCTATAAATACTTTCACAGCTTCTGCTCTGATGAACTTAGATCACTTGCCCCCTAGGTATGAATTTGCACGAGATACTAGATTAGCAACTAGGTCCCACCCTTTTGTAGTGAAACAGATAAGATGTAACCGCAATTTCTACTCTAACAGCTACTTTTCTTGCACTTCTCACCTATGGAAATCCCTTCCATATACTTGCTTCCCCGATAGCTACAATCTCCAGGAGTTTAAATGTAAGGTCAATAGACACCTCTTATCACACTAACTCACATCCAATCTCTCAATCTCTCTTCCCATCTACACAACCCTCATCCTCATTATCCTCATCCGTCTATCACCCTCCTTCCGACATTTCCTATAACTAACCACTCTTTCTCATCACTTTCCCCTATGGAACTCCCTGCGCAATAGTTGCAGTGGAATGCCTTGCTTGGGGTGAAATGATTAAAAAAAAAATTTCTCTGTGGCCTCAAAATATCCTCAGTCTCTGGTATCACTTCTTCATTGGAGCTAAATCTCTTTTCCTGGAGCATTCTTTTGAGGTCTGCAAACAGCTATTAGTTACTGGGGGCCTGATTTTGAATATTGAGTGGATGCAGAAGCAATTCAATGTTTAATTCATGTAGTTTTGTTATCATTATCGGTGCATTGTCTTGATAAAAGATCACTTTTTCTTCTTCATTTATGGTATTCTTTGGTGATTTCTTATTTCAAATGCACCAGTAATGCTATATAATATTTGCTATTGATAGTTCTTCCTTTTTCAAAGTAATCAATGAACAAAATACCTTGTGCATCCCAAAATATGAAGGCCAAAACCTTGCCAGCTGATGTTTGCGTCTTTGGTTACTTTGGACAGATTTCACCTGCTGCTGTCCACTCAGCTGACTGCTGATTTGACTCTAGAGTGAAGTGGTGAATCTATGTTTCATCTGTTGTTACATATTTATGCAAATACTCTTTCTTGTTGCATTGAAACAGTTGCAAACAACGCTCTGAATTGTTGGCACATTGTTGTTTTTGATCGACTGTGAGCAAATATGATACCCACTTTGAATACAGTTTTCTCATTGGCAAATGTTCATGCTAAAATGGTGAATATACTGCCTTCTGAAATGTTCAACTTTTATGCTATCTAACAAACTTCAATTTACAATCAATCAAAACAAGTTTGTGGATATTTTGGTGTTTTCCAGGACAACTGCCAATTTTGGGTGACCTGAGCAATCAGCATCATTTGTGTCTGTACAACTGCATTTAAAGTCAGCATATCACCTCTTAATCTTTTTTTTGGATGGAGCAGAATTTGAATAACACTTACCAAACCATGGCTTTGCTTGAACAGTATTTTTCCCATTAGAAAGACATGCTTTATCAACACATGAAATTCAGATTTTCCCATTGTTATGAAAATTTGCAACAGTAGCTTCATTTAACTGTATTTTGTAAACTAATAATCTGATTGAGCCCAATTTTTGTTGCATGTCATTTGAAGGTTAGTACTTCATAAAAATCTTGTGGATTTTTTATTAGTGGTGCCATATATATGTCAGGCCTGGGACTTGTTGTGTAATATGTTACAATACAGTACTATCATTAACCATTACCCATAAGACTTCAAACTACAAATTACCTTCTATTTTAAGTTAAAATAATATTAAGCATTCTTGAATATCATATATATATATATATATATATATATATATATATATAAAAAGACAGACAGAGAGAGAGAGAGAGAGAGGGAGAAAGAGTAAGAGAGAGATCAGGTATTAAATAAAATATTGTAATTTTGATTATTTCTCCATTATTTAGCTTGTGTGTTTATCCAGCCATTAGCTCAAATAAATCATGAACCATCCATCTTGATTGAGAGGAGAGACAGAAAAACATCATAGATGCTGTTTAGTTTTAGTGAGAAAATTAATGACAATCTCATGTATTTAACACTTGCTTCAATGAAATACAAAACCATGTCAATTTTTAATCTTTTAATTTGTACTTACTTCTTTAAAAAATGTCCTGCATTCATACTTATGAAGGTTTTTGCAATTTTTATTAAAGCCATTATTTAATGATTCAACAGGAAAATTTATGATACAATATATATACACTACCGGCCATAATTATTAGACCACCCCAGTTTTTTAAAAGAAATAATGTATTTCATACGATTTTAGAACAGAATGGTTCCTTAGTTATTATTAGTTTGCAAAATTTTACAAGGCAAGGAAGCAAAGATGAAAATTCGTTAAAATCACCCTAAATTTTCTTCACTCTTTCATTGATGAAACTGCAATATTTATTAAATATTTGTAAATGCATTTGATGCATGTGTTATTCTGAAGTATTAACAAAAAACCATTCTATTTTCATTTACAATTATTTACTAGTAAATAAATAGTAAAAATAGTATGAAATATATAATTTTTTTAAGACACTGGGGTTGCCTAATAATTATGATTGGTAGTGTACATGCTTGGAGTAATTTAGGTAGGTACTGTTAGTCTAAGCAAAATGAGCAGTAACTAAAGACTTTGTCAAGGTAGTAGCATCTGTTAGGGTTCCAAAAATCGGCAAATATTTAACCTCCAAACTGAGGTCAAAACATTATAAAAGTATTAAAATAGATTTTTATAGCAAAAATATCAGTAATGATATTTTTGTAAATATTAACAGCAAAATATTTTTAAAGAAAAAAATATTACCAGCAATACATTCGACAAAATCTTCTTTACAAAAATACATAAATGAAACCTAATCTACAAATTAATTTCTTACAAATAATACATATTCTATTCTATTCATATTAATCAATCCTAAATACCTTGTCAGCATTAAATGATCTATTGAGGTTGATATGTAGAAAAATAAAATAAACCATATCAAACTAAAGGCTTTGAAAACAATGAGCTGATAATTGTACAAGTTCAATATTTATTCTATTGTCAAAAGTTTTGCTTTCACCCTTTCACCCTTTTTACCATCAAAATAGTGAAATGTAATTATCACTACTACTCTATCAGTTTCTTTTCTCACACTTCTAGTCAGTGGAACTCCCCTCTGTAGACTTGCTTCCCTGATAGCTACAATCTCCAAAAGTTTAAATACAATATCAATTGCCATCACTTACCTCTCTAAATCCCATCCACCTCTCTACATCCATCCACCTCCCTAAATCCCATCCATCTCTTATCATTTTTTAGGTATCCCCTGTACCCTGTTTTTTCTCTCGCTGTGCACTAGTGGTGGCCCTGCCTTGATTGAGAAGAAATGATTATTAAAATATGTTTCAAGGGCTTCATTGAGTGGAATTATTTGCTTTAACCTTTTTGGCATTTTATTACATTGTTGAGTTATATTTCAAAGCTCAATGTACACTGTGCATGAGTTTCTTATTTTATACAGCTAAACATTAGTGTGTTGTGGTGCACAAGATATTGGTTTTGAATGAGAAATCTGAGAGCCGAGCTTAAATTTCAGTTGAATTTGCTGCATTAGCTTACACACAAATACTCTTGAAAAAGGTATTAATCTTTCTCTTGTCCCTCCAGCTATGAGTTAAATAGCAGGACAGACTATGTTTTATAGCCTTGGTTGGCAACCAGTCTACACCAGAAAGTAATGGCAATCTACTGCTGGAAAATCTTCTGCTCAGTCAGTCATGCCCCTTTTGAGACATGATCGCTCAAGTGTGTATCACATATGGCACTTAACTAACTGAAAGATCTGATGACTACCCCACCCTGTCTGCCAGGAGACTTCTCTTAATGCTTGCTTGGTGGTGTTGTATAAATCAGTATAAAAGGAAAGGACACAAATCCTCTCTCTTTCTTCAACCACAGGATGTCATTGTGACATGTGTTTCATTTCCCCTCTGACAGAATTCTCAGTCTCTGCTCATAATAAATGTCACATAGAGCATACTGCACTGTCATCTTGAAAGAAACATGTGACCACAATATCCTTACTGCAATCTATCATATAGATATATATGATAGACTGCAAGGTCTAATCATTTTAACAGTTGATAGTTTTATACACTCTCACATTCAGTAACTTTGTGCATCTTCCTGGCTTGATTGACTTGTTTGTGGTGAAATGATTAAAACAAGAAAAGTTTAAAACAAAACAGCTCACACTCTTTAAGTAAATATTATGGATATTTTATTCTTATTTCTCTTGATTTTTATTACAAATTGCAGTTTATTCTATGACCAATAACTCAGCCAGATAAACAGGAAATGGAGAAATTTCTAGTAAGATTTAAAATCATATCTTTTTTATAATGATTTTCATCCTGTACAAGGTCCAAGAGCCACTCAGTGTAGGAGGGTTACAGCACAAGAGGCACAGGGATATGTGGGGAAGATAATAGTTAACCCCAGATTTAAACAGGTTAAGAATAGTTATTGGAGGAGCATCCTCTTGGGAGTTTCTCAAAGAAACATTCAGCAACTCATACTCACAGTAGAAATTCCAGACTTTGTTGAATGTATTTTTTCCTTTTCTTCCCCATATAATTTTTTTTTTTTTAATCATCTCACCCCAAGCAAGGCATTCCACTGCCACTATTGCCCAAGGGGCTACATAGGGGAAGGTAAAGAGGAGGAATGAATGTTAGACATAGGGAATGTCAGGAGGAATGAATGTTAGACATAGGAAATGTCAGGAGGAATGAATGTTAGACATAGGGAATGTCAGGAGGAATGAATGTTAGACATAGGGAATGTCAGGAGGAATGGGAGCAGGTTAGTGTGTTAGGAGGTGTCTATTGACCTTACATTTAAACTCCTGGAGATTGTAGCCGTCGGGGAAGAAATCGTGTGGAAGGGAATTCCACAGTCGGGAAGTGCGAGGAAAGAAACTGTTGGAGTAGAAGTTGCGGTAACATTTTATCGGTTTCACTGTAAAAGGGTGGGATCTAGTTGCTAATCTAGTATCTTGTGCAAATTCGTATTTAGGGGGCACCAGTGATCTAAGTTCATCGGAGCAGAAGCTGTGAAAGTATTTATAGAAGAGACACAGGGGAATCACATCACACTGGTGAGAGAGTGACTGCAGCCGGTCTGTCAATTCGGTATCGATTACATTAAAGATTCTCCGTTGTATTTTGTCAAGAACCCCGAGGAGTGTTCATTTTGTTTCCTCTGAGAGTGTTCAAATTTTCTACCAAATGTGGTTACAAGGAAATAAGATCAAACATCTTCCCTTGTTGAATAGCAAATCATTAGAAAAGTAAAAGATTAAAATTATGTTCATACTTGATGATTTCTTTTAAATTTTCCTCAAGTGTTTGAATTCTATAATTGTCTCATTTCAATTTTTTTTAATCATATCACCCCAAGGTAACGACACTGATGTGCAGGGGGCTACGTAAGAGTGAAAAGATTGGGAAAGAGAAAGCCAGAAACCACATCCTAAACAGGGAACAAGGGATGAGCCTCTTCACCTGTTCAATAGACAAGGGTGGAGTGTGAACCGGGCGATAGTTTAGTCTATCTACTCCAATTGACAAATGAAAAAATAAGGAAAGAGTGAAAAGGTTAGAAGAGAGAAAGCCGGAAACCACATCCTAAACAGGAAACAAGGGATGAGCCTCTTCACCTGTTCAATAGACGAGGGTGGAGTGTGAACCGGGCAATAGTTTAGTTTATCTACTCCAATTGAAAAAAAAAAAGTGAAAATTTTAAGTTGTGTTTTTCTCAAAATTGTTTTACAATTTCTTCTATATGAATTGTTTTGATTATATTTTCCCCTTAATGATCACAGATATTATTCAGATGACCATCTCTCATTTCTGTCATCATGAGATTTTGTTTGATTATTAATATCAAATCCAGTTTATTCTTTCACATTTTATTGGAAAAAGATTAAAGAAATTTCCAAAACAAAGGTGACCAAAGGAAATGCAGTTATAAGAGAATAATCTTTCCTATGAATTCTTTATTAACTATCTTGCATTTTGCAGTTGTATTTCAAAATCAGACAAAGGCTTTCACTACCTAAGAATATCTTTACTATTTTGAATGATTTGTTATCTTTTGCAGGGAAACAGTTTCCATCAATTAAACTGTTTCAATACCGTTCCACATTCGTATTATTTTGCACGATGGTAGTCATAGAAAGTAGTTCTTGAAAATAATCTTTTTAAGATAAGGATATTAATCTGGATTCTTTTTTTAAAAATCAAAATCTGCTTGGTAAGTTTTGCAAATCTTGCTAGTTGCTGGTTCATGTAATGTTGAATCGTATAAAGAGAAGCATTCTGCCTACTTTATGCTTTAAAGTGAATATTCTTAAATATATAGTCTATTACCTTTCTACTAAAAAAAGACATTGTAATACATTGTAATACATTGTATATGTCAAGACTATCACAACGATTACAATGTGTAAGGCTATAGTTCAGTTCTTAAAACTGAATAACCAGACAATCTAGTCATGTAAGTATTTAATGTTAGTGAAGGCTTGTGCAGAAGCACACATTTTTTGGAATAACTGACAACAGAGAACTTGTATCTTAAAACAGTCTTCCTCATGGTTTGAATTCAGTTTTTTTCATCCGAGATTAGTTGCCAACTATAGCTAGAGTGCCTTGTTATTTACCAGCTAGGGAAGATAAACAAATTCATACCTTAGGTTATTTGTGCAAAAGTGGATGTAATTCAGATTTGGCTCATTAATTTCTCATTACATATCTATGTATATATATATATATATATATATATATATATATATATAGGAAAGTTTTGTAATTTGCTTAAAGCATTGTGTATATTAGGTATATGGTTAGGTCTTGAAGGCTACACTGAACACACACACACACACACACACACACACACACACACACACACACACACACAAAATACAAGATGTATATGCACATAGATACACACACATGACACACTCATGCACACGCATATGAGAAAACACATGAGAACGAATACTAGATAGCAAAAAAAAAAAAATGTAGCAATAAACATGCCCCCAATTAAAGCAGATCTGGCAGAGATGCAAAAATTCCAAATCATACTATCAGTCAGGTCAGCGCAGCCAACAACACGTACTTATATAAATCTTAAATTAAAGCTGACAGATATCATCAGATTGTAAAATGGCACCAACTATCAAACACACATATACATACCATAAACACACACACACATATACATGCACAAACACACTTACAGGTACACACATGGACATACGCACTCACTACAATTAACGACAGCAGTAGCAGTGAAGGATGACCATTCATTGAAAGGCATGGTCCATGACGAACATGAAAACAAGCATTCCTTCCATTCTGAAGATGAGATTTTGATCTCAAAATATTAATGAATAATAAACAGATAATACCCAACACCTTTTTACCTTTCTTTATTTTACCAAACATTGTGATAGCCTTCAAGACCTAACCATACACTATATATATATATATATATATATATATATATATATATGATATTCAGTATATTTAGTTATCAATGAATCAGTATTTTTATTTCACCAATATCTTTATCATTGTCTTGGTGAACGATTTCAAGAGATTTGATGTCCACATGACTTTTAATTGTTACAACTACAATAAAAATACTAATATCACCACCAAATGTTTAACTGGATTAAACAGGTTTTGAATATAACAGTTTTTATTTGTATTTTTTTTTTGTTTTGTTTTTTTCCTAATTTTGTTTTAATAATTGTAAGAGCAACATTTTATTGGCTGAATTGCATGAACTAATATAAGCACAGTCTAAATTTTGTGAATTCAACTTAGAGAACTCAGGAATGTGATCAGTAGAAAACTGCACATGGTTGTGTTACCTGTGAGAAGGGGTCTGATGTTTTCTGAGGCCTAAAAACCACCAATAAAATCAGGAATACAAATAACTTATAAAGCTTCCTGGCAGACTGAAAGAGTGTGTGAGATGTGTTAAATTCAGACTGTGTTAAATGAATTTGTACAGAACCTCTTTCTAATACAGATAACCTTGCTAGTAATCCTCTATTAGTATCATACTAGTTAGTATGGCTGTCTCATATATTGAATGAATGGGCTTAAATAAACTGTTCTCTTAAAATCTTGATAAGAAATAATATTGGCAATCTTGGATTTCCAAGGAGTGACAGTAGTTAAAATAATAGCAGTGTCAAGAGAAAAAAACAACTCCATGTTTTTTTTGCAGGCATGAAGGTCCAAGATTGCAATCATACTTTGTTTATAGAAAATCCAGATACAAATCAAATTGATATGACCATATCTAAAAACTTTTCTGAAATCTTCAAATAAAGGAGGTTTCCATTTAGTTAAATTTTTAAATTTTCATTTTAAAACATATAACAAAGACTAATCAATACCTGATTAGTTTTTCTCATAAAAATTCTAGAACAATTTAGATGAATGCTTCATGAATAAATGAGATTTTTCAGAAATTGCTAATAAAAATAAAATATGTTATTGCCAAGAGAAACATGTTTAAACTTTTAATTCTTGTCTTTTATTAAGAATATATTTATTTCAGTTGTGTAAGCTACAAGAAAACTGAATGCATGACATCTTCAAAAAGAGGGTCCCAAAATGCCAACTGCAGGTTGCGGATAATCAAGCAGGTACAAAATTTAAATACATGGGGCGTGTTCTATCAGAGGACAAAAATGCGACACTGAGATCCAAAGATGTATTGGGATGGCCAAAGACGCATTCTTAAAGCTAAGTAGATTATGAAGAGACAGGAAAATGTTGTTGGAAACAAAGAAAAGACTACTGAACTGTTATATGATATCTGTCCTCTTGTATGGCAGCAAATAATGGACAATCTCCTAAAAGATGAAGATGAGACCTAAAACAACCGAAATGTGTTTCTGTAGAAGAATGATGAAGATGGACCATACATGTGAGCAACAACGAGGTTTTGGAGAGAATGGAAATGAAAAGAAAACTTATATTTAGCATCAGGTAGAGGCAGTTGAAATTTTTGGGACACATAATGAGGAAGGAGGGCTTGGGGAATCTGATACTCACATGATGATTAGTAGGAAAGAGGGACAGGGAAAAACAGCATGTGACATACTTAATGGGCTTGAGCAAATGGATAACAAAACAAGGTTTGTGAGAAATAACAGAAAACCAAACTTATTAAGTGCTTTAAGGGACAGGGCGATGTGGAGGGCCATGATCACCTGTTAAAATTTATTTAAATTGTTTTGAAATCATCTTTATGATCAAACTCCAGAATAAAGCCAAGATATTTGTAATAGCTCTGAGACGAGAACACTTGAGTTAATTTTTTAATAACAATAACAAAAACGCTATGAAAGTATAATAATACATTTTTATGTTAAAAAATTACTAACAATATATATTTATAGTTAAACTACCAATAATACAAATTTTAAAGCAAAATGATAAGCAATACATTTTATCATAGAATTACTAACAATACATTTTATAGCAAAATGACCATTTTATCTATAGATAATGGCATACAACTGCATTCAAAATATTTAGATTTCAGCATTAAATAACCAATAGAGGTTGATATGTCACTAAACACAATCAACCAACTAAATAGCTTTCATGCAATAATAATCTATAAATACTAGAACTCATCTGATTTTTGAGTAAATTTTTATACAAATTCTGTATTGATTGAATAATAAGGTTTACCTCTGCACCTAATTGTGAAGGCACTAACATTTCAGAATATCAGTTTGCCATGTCTCTTCAGGATGTGGATGATCATGACTCTTCACAATTTCTTATTTTTTGTAATGCTAAGCAAAGTTTGTATTCTTAGTATCCTTCCCAGTATCTGCTTGGATACCTATTGATACATGGCTGTTTGGTAGCTTACTCACAGTCTCACTCTACTCTTCTTGTCTTCAGTTCTTCTTCTTCTATGTGCCTTGTCCCTTCAGGACATAGGCGATCATGGCTTTCCACATCTCCCTATCCCTTGTGGCTCTTAGTACATTTTCTCCTGTTACACAACGCAACGCCCGTTCTGTCATCCACCTGCTCAGGCCCTCCAAATATGTTATCTGCTGCCTTCCTCTGTCTCTTTTTCCCTCTATATGGCCTGTCAGTATCAGGTTCTCCAAGCCCTCCTTCCTCATTGCATGTCTCAGGAACTTCAGTTGTCTCTTCCTGATGCTCACTATTAATTTTCTTTCTAACACCTCATCATTGCTCACATGCTCGATCCATGATATCCGCAGCATACTTCTGTAGAACCGCATTTCCGCTGCTTCAAGTTTTTCCTTCATCTTTGATGATATTGTCCAACATTCACTACTGCATTGAAGAACTGACACCACACAGCAATCTAGTACTCTCTTCTTTGTTTCTAATGAAATTTTCCTGTGTCTTAGTACTTTACTCAGCTTCTGGAATGAGTCTTTTGCCATGCCAATTCATCTTTGGATCTCTGTATCATACTTTCCATCTCCTGTTAGAAAACTTCCTAGGTATTTAAATTTTTGTACTTGCCTTCAATATGAGTGTTAAATTCTCTAAACTTTCTTTTTCATGTATCCTGGACATGAATCAGTTATCGATTTCAGATGGGAAAAGAAAAACTCTTACTCTTTTTTCATTATATGTAAAATCTCACCATGGATGAAGCATGCAATGAGATTTCGGCATCTTTCTATCATATCTCCATTGCCTAAAGTCTTCTCTTCTTTTGTGAGGAAATTATCTAGCATCCAGTGCCAAGAGAAAGATTGATGTTACATAGCAATTTAAGATTGTTCTTTATATTTTAACAAAATTTTTCTGTTTCTTAATATTTTGTTTTTATGATACAATTACATCCATTCAGTTTAAGTTAGAAATTATAGAACAATCACTGAATTATTCTATGCACCATGACCCTTCAAAATGTGGTCATCATGGTTCTCCATAACATCTTTCATTTGTAGTTCTGTGATTGTCTTGTCTAGTTTTCTAAGTAATTAAATATAAACTCCACTGCAAAATTCTGAGTGTCTGCACTTTGGGAGCACTTCCACTTGACTGAGAAAAGGCTTGTTTTATATAGCTCCTTCAGTTCAAGCCCCTTCTTTATATATATATATATATATATATATATATAAAAGAGATAATAACTATACTCGTGTCGAAAAACCTTCCCTGAATCTATGAAGAAGGGAAAAAATGATATAAAAAAGAAAGAGCTAAGTACATGAACATCAGTCAAAAGAGTTTGGACAGAGTCAACACATAGCCCAAAGAAAAAGTAATCAACTAACAAAAAAGCACTCCATACTTCGGTAGCGTGGAATAAGTACAGTATACCTAGTGAGCCAAACAGTCCTAACTAGGTTTCACCTAAACAGATCGTCAGGGAAAGCTGGCTAACGAGGAAAGAAACAAACAACATGTATAAAGAAAATTCAATCAACCCACATGACCAAGAAAGAAGACACCAAACACAAATTGGGGAGAACTTTATTAAGAAAACAAATTTCATATATATTATATATCATATATTTGTTTCTTTCCTTATTAGCCAGCTTTCCCTGATGATCCATTTAGGTGAAACCCAGGTAGGTCTGCCTGGCTCACTAGGTATACTTTACTTATATATATATATATATATATATATATATATATGTACTAAAACATCTAACAGACAACTTGCCAGATTGTCTAATACCTTAGACAGAATAAAATTTCCCCCAAAATTAAATAAAAACAAATACAAAAAGTCCAAAATTTAAACACTAACCTATGCATTAAATTAAAGTGCTCAATGTCTAGCTAGACTATTTAGACAGAGTTAAAACATTTCAGATGACAACTCAAGTTGCTACCCAAAGTTCATTCTCTCAGGATCTTCAAGCATTCTAGTCTCCTAAAGATCATGTAGCAACTTGAGCTGTCCTATATATTAGGGTATTTGGAAAATAATTACATATTTTATTGCTAAAATTATGAGGGAACCAAATATGACAGAACTACTGGTTTGTCTCTTCTATCCTACAGAGTCCTTGCTTCATGCTTGGTGGAATATGAAAGGAATTGGCTATTATGATCTGGTGGAATATGGAATGAATATCACTTGAGAAGTTTCAAGCTAGCAATTTGATGGGTTAAGCATAGCATAATGTTGAATGTATCCTGATTTAGTAAATAGAAAAGGTGTTATTTTCCAGCATCCGAATGCAAGGTCACTAATAAAATAAACCCTAAAAAAACAAAATAATTACATTTTTCTCAATTGGCTGGTGGAGGTCATTTCTTAGAATATCTTGATTTAAAAGAAAATGCCTTCATAGGATTGAAAACACAAAAGAAATAATACTGTAAAAGTCATTATTTGAATGTTGTTTTGTTTGGGATATTTGAATTATACATAATGAAATTTTCTGGATACATAGCTACATATACCATAATTTTTCATAATATTTAGAGCATGTAACCATCTCTTCTACTTGAATAGTTTTTTTCACCACATTTTCTACCTGTGGAACTCCCTTCCATTTTTTTATTCCCTTGATAGCTACAATCTCCAAAAATTTAAATACAAGATCAATTGCCACCATTTATCTTCTTGAATCTCATCTATCATTCATTTTTTTTTTCAACACCCACTGTACCTAGTCTTTTCTCTCAGTGTAAGACAGCAGGACACAAAGAAGAGAGGATTTTAAAGAGATAAATTATTTTTTAGAACCATAAAGTAAAGGAAGCTGTAGAGGGCTATGATCGAAAACATCCTGAAGGCACACAGTATCTTAAATAAGACGGTATCAATTACCTATTTTAAGAGATTTCATTTTCTGTATTACTTAGCAGAAAGTAATTTCAGTTTATTTTTACTTAGGATTTTTTTAAAGAAATTGAATAAAATTTCTCCAGCAGAGTTTAAACTTGTGTCTTGTAGGGAAAACTGGAATTAGATCTAACTACTCGACAGTGCAAAACTTACAGTCAAACAAAATTTGAAATAGTGCTTTTGATTATATATTTTCCCAATTTTTTGAAGAATTAATATCTGCTCTGTTTTCATATTCTAATGTAAACAATCCTGCTGGAGGACACATCTCAATTATTCAGGCCGATAGATATAAATAAATATACTGTTTAATTGTAAATAAAATAACAAAAAAAAAACAGAGCATTTACTCAAATATGAGTATCCATTAAAAATAATGTTTAAACAAATAAATTAAAAATATGTCGGAGTTAATCCATTTTGTAACAGATTTCATAAAATAAATTATTTACATTTGTTTGAAGCATAACATATGGGAGCAGTAGGCTGTGATACATACATATATATGAATCGAATATATTGATTGGAATCTGACAAAATGATAAAATAACGAAGAACAAATCGTAAACATGTCAGTCTAACATGTTTCACTTTTATTAAAGCTACTTCAGAGATCAAGCGAAAAATAAATAAAGAGATGCAAAATACTGGTATGTTATGGTTTGGGATTTGTTCTTATTGGTCAGATATGTGTCATGTGTATTAAAACAACAGATCATTTTTAAATATATATATTAAAACACACACAAATGTACACCTATATTAACTAACATTACCATCCAACGTACACATAGACAGACAAGTGTTGCTTCACAAACACACATATACACTATTAAGCAATTCACCATCCACACATATATTTTAAAATTATCTATTTCTTTAATACACGACACACATCTGATCAGTAAGAACTAATGCAAAATCATAACACACCAGTATTCTGTGTCTCTTTGTTTTTTTATTTTTCTTGATCTCTGAAGAAGCTTTCACAAAAGTGGAATATGTTAGATTGAGATATATTTCCTGTTTGTTCTTCCTTATTTTATTTTGCCCATAGCTCAGAGGTAGAATCACTGACTGATGTTAATTCACTCAGGTTTCAATCCTGGCTAGAAGCAATCGGATGTTTAACTGTACTGATAAGCTGTGATGCAGCAAAACAGGTCTGTCTGCGGATGACTATATATATTTTTATATATATACTTCAATGACTGAATAGATATTATAGCCTGGTCTATATACAGAAGTGCTCTGGGGTAACACATAAATAAAGTACTGACTCATATATAAATAACACATAAATAAAGGACTGACTCATATATAAATAATCTCATCTTATTTTATGACTATTATACTAGTTTCTTTTCTAAAGAGAAAACGGAAAATTCTACAGTGAGTGGTTAAGATATTCTACCTATAATTTCATTTCTTTCATTGTTTTCTTGAAGAAAATATTTTTTTAAATTATTACCTTTTCAATTTGTTATTTTATCAAGCTACTCTGTATTGATTATTCGAATATACTAAAGTTGTTGTGTACTCAAGGATTCACAAATTTGTTTAACTTGTTTGTATCTCACTTTGAATTTTAACACGGCTTTTAAAATATCAATGAATGAGCTGGTTTTGATATTTTCGTATTTCATTCTATATTAAAGCCATGGTTAGCAAACTGGTGTTCATTGACAGTAATATTCAGTGGAAAACAAGATTAGGGTCAATGGTATATCTGTATTTAACTTACATTCTATGCAAAGTTCTGTATGTTTATACATGCTGGTAAAAACAAAAACAAAAAAACAACAAATTATAACATTTTAATAATAGCTTTTGTGATGTCTAGTCTGTTTTGTACTAAAACTTAGAATAACTCTAATCTCATCTCTCAATTTATAAACCTTTGCTGCATATAAAAAATTATATACATGCAGAAACACACACACAGCACATACACACACACATATATATAATTAAAAATGACTGATTGTTTTTAACTAGAGTTAATTTACCTTGTTTATGTAACAGAGCACATTTTTGGATCTAATGTGTACAGATAATATCTGAATATTAGTGATCATGCACTTTCAACTATTTTTCTGGCCATTTTCAAGAACTGAGTTTACGTAGATTTGTCATTTTTTCCAACATCCCAAATTTTTAAAATCTGTTTTAACCATTATACCATGAAATCTGTCCTAACCGTTAGACCATCAAGGATGTGCATTGTAGTGTAATGGATATCAACTTAGAATGGGAAATTGATAAAGTCAAGTTCAAATTTCTGTTGAATTGTATTCACTTATGTGCATATACTTTTGGAAAAGGTATTAATCATTTCTTCTCCCTCCAGCTATGGATTTTTGCAGAAGGGCAGATTAAGTTCTATAGCCTTGTGTGGCAACCAGTCTACTGCAAAAAAATGGCAACCTACTGTGGGAAAATCTTCTGCCTAGTCAATCATGGATCAAAATAGACATGATCACCCAATTGTGTATCACATATGACACTTTACTGACTGACTGATGCCATCAATCATTATGGTTGAATAAAGAGAATCAACTGTTGAATACAATTAAACTTAAGTTTCATCATTGAAGATTTTTATTTCATTATTTTAGGATAAGAGCTAATATTTGGAGTCCTATTTTGACATTTAATATTATATAGTATATATGTATTTCTTATAAGTGTTTTCTTATATTAGTAAAAATATTATTACCAAGCAATATATGCTTATTGATGAGGGTATCGATTCTACTATGATTCATAAGGTGACAAATTAATCTGCAGGATTGTGTAGTGGTTGTGTATCCTATATATGAATTTGATGTTTACACATAAGGAATACAATTTTCCAATAAATATGAGAATTTATCAATATCAATTTAGTACAGTGACATATTTTAAGGCCTGGATGATGAGACTAGATATTTTAATTTTTTTGTAAAAATTGTTCATCTTATATATTTATCAGTTTCAATGGTAGATGTTTCATGGTTGCTTTATTTGGTTTATGTCTTGGGTATATTTAATTACAATAAATGAGTTTATTGCATTATTGATTTTATTGCTATGTTTTGTGGGGTGCCTTTAAAACATTTTTATTTGTTGATGACATTGAAAATCATTTGTTAATGAGTATAATATCATTCTGTTGTTTTCAGAACAGTGTATGAAAAGAAATGGTATTAAGATCTTATGTATTAATATTCAAAATAAAAAATTACCCAACCATACAGTCAACAATAAAATATTATAGACAAAATATCTAACATTTTTGGAAATCTCTAACTGTTGTACATACAATAAAATGGTGTATCAAAAGAATGGTTCTTCTCTTGACACCACAATTATTTTGACTACCTTCACTCCTTAGCAACATTTATTGTTTTAAAAAGCAATGATTGAAATTGTAATAAAACCTAAACATATGCTAAAAGTGAATTTAAAGACTCTAACAAATAAATACTGTAAATAAAAAAATCTATTAAATAGTGTTTATTATTTTTGTTAATACACAAGAACAATGAAAATGTATAATTTTACATTCATGTCTAAGTGTTACTAAAATTCTAATCATCACTTTTTAAAACAAACATTGTTGAGGTGTGAAAGTAATTAAAATAATAATTAAAATAATAATTAAATTAATCGTTGTGTCAAGGACTTTTTAACACACAGTTTCTTTTAGGCACAAAGATTAAAGATTGCCACATTTTTTTATTGAATGTCAGTTTATCATGTTTAATGACTTCATCAATCAAAAATTAAATTGATTTGATTTTTAAGTTCAAATTCAAAAGGAAAAATTGGAATGCACTAACTGAAAAGTTATTTACATTTGCGTATATTACGAAATATCCCATTATATCCACAAATGTGCAGTAGAATGTTCGGATGTTGATAAAAATTCCTTAGGTTTCAGACATTTGTCAAACAACAACTAGTATAAACAACAATGAAATTTTGATTGCTTTTTCAGGTCAGAAACACCATACAAAATGGTTATTAAAGAAGAAATTTTCATTCCTGATAGGGAATCTTATTTCAATAACAAGTTGAAGCCTTGAGGATACAAAAATAGAGTTATAACAACTATTTGTTGCACAGAACCCTCTCTTTTCTTTTCTAAGAATTTTGAAAGGATTATAACCATATCACATTGAAACACCAGTTCTCATACAATCACTGAAGTTAAACAATATTGAGCCTGGTCAGTACCTTAATGGGTTACCACTTTGGAATACCAAGTGCTGTAAGCTTGAATATATGTTTGGTGCAATGGATAATGGCTTGGTATTGTTAAATGAAGAGCTGGTTATAATTTCAGTAAGGTTTATTATATTCACTTATGTGCAAACAGCTTGGGTAAAAGCTTCTTTTCCCAGCTATGGCTTAATTAAACTTGTATTGCTATATAATTATCTCTAAAAAGAATTTATACGATCTAAAAAATATTTTCTGGCTTTAAATAACCTGCAAAGAGTTGATAAGCCATAGAAAGCAAATCAATAATAATTTTAAATCATTGTCTGTTACAAGGTAAATTTTTGGCTGATAAAAGGAATAAATCTTGAAATATGGACCAATATACAATAAAAACTATGTTATACAATTTTTGTCTACAATTCTGTGCCTATTACCTGGTGCACCAATTAGAGTCTTCAAAATGTTCATGTTTTCTAAAACTTGAAAAGAAAAAAATTTGCCCTATTGATAAAATTTTTATAATGGTATTTTTATACCTGTGTAGGCATTTGCAATAATAATTTCTTTTTTTTTTAATCATATCACCCCAAGCAAGGTGCCACTGATGCGCAAGGGGCTACGTAAGGGTAAAAAGAATGGAAAAGAGAACGCCAGAAACTACATCCTAAACAGGGAACAAGGGATGAGCCTCTTCACCTGTTCAATAGACGTGGGTGGAGTGTGAACCGGGTGATAGTTTAGTCTATCTACTCCAATTGAAAAAAAATAAAAGAGAGTGAAAAGATTGGAAAAGAGAAAACCGGAAACCGCATCCTAAACAGGAAACAAGGGATGAGCCTCTTCACCTGTTCAATAGATGTGGGTGGAATGTGAACCGGGGGCAATGAGATTTATGACAAAGATTCAAAATATTAGGAACCCTTATCATAAGATCAAAAAATACAGAACTAAAAATATTTTTCAAGGTTGTATGATGGTTTTCAACTTAGTTAATGAGTGATGACACATTTAGCCAATTAATTATATTACTCAAATATACAATGGTCATGTTGAGCTTCAAAAAGTATTTGAATGTAAGAAAGACAACACATTTACATTATACCAGATTTTGAAAATAACCAGAAACCTGGTTGAAATCACTTGATCACTAACATTCTGACAATATTCATTGTATACACAAACACACACACACACACACACACATATGTATATATTTAGTGTATTGAGGCAGCAAATAATTTCCTAAACATATGCTGTTAAATATAAGAGACGATGAATGTCTGTTATGTTTAATCATGAGCCGTTCTAAACGTTGTATTTTGGTTTTAATTTCAGTTGAAAATAAAGACAAAAATTCTCCAACATTTGGATAATTATTTATTGTATTACTTCTAAGCTTTTGGCTCACATGAGCCATCTTCAGAGAGGTTATTTAGACTGAAATATAATAACATCCACCATCACCGAAGATTTTATTTTGTGTTGACATAAAACCCCGCTTGGCAACGGCAATAGTTACCAAAAATAATAAACGCAGTTCTCAAATTTGCAATGCGGTTTTATGACGTCACACCACGTGATAGCGCGAAATGACAACAAAACCATGTAGTCAAATGCAATGTAATATGTTATTTCCGGATTTATAGGTGATTTTATTGAGTGTTGGTTGTTTAGATTTTATGTACATGGCCTCCAATATCTGCAGGTTCCTCTTACTGTGTGTATGAGTAAGGATCACCGTATTGTTGACCAAAATCTGTCTGATATTACCTACATGTTTATATTTTTCAGAGAAATGTTGTTTAATTGTACTCTGATCAGTTGGAGAATTTTTGTCATTATTTTCAACTGAAATTAAAGCCAAAATACAATGTTTAGAACGGCTCATGATTAAACATAATAGACATTCATTGTCTCTTATATTTAACAGCATATGTATATATATAAATATATATATATAAACAAGAAAAGTGCACTCCAAGATTAACAAAAATCAATTAATTTTTGCTTTAATGAAACATGCATCTAATATAAAACTACTGTCAAAATACACATTATTTATATAACATGTACAATGAACAAAGCAAATAAATACTGTATTTTTGTGCCATCTTACTTAAATAGAGTAAGAGAGAGAGAGAGTTAAAGGAAAGTAGTTTCTCTCAAGTTAAATTCTAATCCTTTTAGGAAGCAAATCATATTTTATTCAGAAAATCCATGAAAATAAAAATAATTATACAGAAATAACAGTAAGTGACATTATTGTTGCTTGTATCATTTATGACTATAATTATAGCTCCTCTCATATTTCTCATCATCAAACCTAATCTCAGGAGTGATGGCCATTAGAGAAAACTTGTATGATTATTAATTATTTATGATTATTCCAGTAAAAAGACAATGTTTGAGATGGATGCTTCTGGTCCTTCCAGTTTAATGATATTTAATTTCAAAATGTTTGTGAGATGTTTCAGTTTTTGAACTTTTAATAAACAACTATTAATTCAAAATTAACTAAACTGTCCACCATTGACTAAAAGCCGTAAATTAATCAGTTTCTATTAAAAGACACTTATCACATTACCATTGTGGTTAGTTCATTTTTAGGAATTGACAGCCACTTTCAGTTTAGAGAAATTAATATTGGCTGAAAAACAATTTTTAAGAAAATACATTTATCGAGTTCAGTATCTGTTATGGCTTTTTCCAGTATTGATGAGGGTTTCCTTCATAATCTTTTGTAATGTTTAACATCAATATATCTGATTTTGTCATTACTTTTTGTTTGAATTACATGTGATATTCAAAAATATCACATGAAACTTGAAGTTCAATACTACTTCAAATAAAAAATTTGGAAGAAAATGCCCTGTCAATACCGGAAAGACCAATAACAGCAACTGGACTGGAAAAATTTATTTTCTCAAAAACAATTTTTAAGAGAAGTATTTTATAAATTTCAACTGACATTAGTACTGGCTAATTGATCAATGAATGACAAATGTTTCCTTATAAGATCAAGGCTAATATCAGAGGATTGGATCATGCTAAAATATTTGCACACTGGAATAATCTTAGCCAAAATTAAATTAAAATTTTTGTGTCTATGGATACAAAAGAATTATGTTTGCCATTCATAAGGAAGTGACCAAAAGAGCTATTCCAAGACATTTTCCAATTTGTGGAATAATCACTGCAATGTTTTTCAAAACCAAAACTTTGTTGACCTCAGACTTTTGCTGACACCTGTATACCTCTGCAATGATAAAAAATTGTAGAATAGATTGTTAATTTTCTATCATTAGGATACCTGTATAGATGTATATCTATTTAATCCTTTTTTTCAAAATTAGATGCTATTCTGCAAAGTCAGTGGTCAAAAAAGTGATAAAGAACAGACCTTTCCCATTAATAATGGACAGAAACAGAATTACGACAGCACCAAGGGCGATAACTCTGTAAGTTACATTCCGGCCTCACATATGTATACACAGCGTGATCAGAAGTAAAGACTAGACATAATAAGATTAAGGTTAAACAAAAGAAAATGTTTTAATTTCTTTAACCTTTTTTTATAGTTTTAATCTTTTAGATAAAAAAAAACAAGAACAGATATAAATGTAGCAAACAAATTTATACCCATTGTTTTCTAAAAATGTTTCATTTTCGTTTCCATAATAAAATTTAAAAAGATAGATGTTTTCTATAGTGTCTATCTAACTATGACCACGCTGCGTATATACAGTTTATCATGACTAAAAAACACATTACTTAATTGTATCATTATAATTCCAGTAAAAAATGCTCCTCATTTCTTTCACACCCGCCCATGTGTTGATATATCTCTCGGTATTGTTTGTGCACTATGGTAATTTCCAACATTAAACAAATTCAGTTTTTATTAATTCTTTTCAATTTAATTTTACTTTTTTAATTTAAAATATCAAATTGTTTATGAAACCAAAAAATTGTGTTGGTATTTAAATGACCTCTTTTCGTTTTGATTACTAGGTAAATTTACAACTTCATAAAAAATTCTTACTTAGTATTTATTGGATGATGCAGTTATTTTGCTAAAAAATGACTAGTCAGAATATTCAGAAGGCTTTTAGAAATTATTTTAAAAAATCATAGTCTTAAATGATTTCATATTTACTAGATTTAACCTTGATATAATTAATAAAACAGTAATTAAAAAAAAATTAATGAAAGCTGACATACAATTTTAGATTTTTTATAGTACAACACTAATCAGTTGGTTTCATCTTCATCATCAGTTTGGTGTTTTTGTATTTCTTTAAAAAAAAAACAACAAAAGCTAAAAATGATATCAACTTAAATATTTCATAGTCATCTGTACAAAAAGCTCAACTAAATCAATAAAAACATTACAATGTTTTATAAAAAATAGATACAGTAAGGCCATTTTGTTTGGTTTTGAGATCAGTGATCAGTGTCTTTCATTTTTTTATTTGATTTTTTGTGTTTTGATTTTTTTTTGTCCATTTTTTTCATGTTAGTTTGCAGTGTTTGCTATAATTCTTTTGGTTGAGTTCATTTTCCTGTTTAAGTAAGTCTAAAAAATATGAAAAATATATTAGAAAGTAACAGTTGAAAAGTCGCTCCCATTTATTTAATGTATTTTTCAATAAACTTTCTGATTTCAATGAGTTGAGGGAAGAATTGTTTTAAGAAAAAAACTAATAAAAAGATAGAAATAAGACGACTGGCTGAAATTATTAATTATTTGTAGAAAAAACAGTGAAAAATTCAGAGAAACTGATTTTCATTTTAATTTTTGAAGTGTGCAAAAAATACCTGCATCTTTTGAAAACAATTTTTTTTTATAATTTGGTTTTAGAGAAACGTTTTTGTCCATGAAATATATTTTATAAATAACATATATTATTACAAGTTATTTGACTATATTTATTGCTTGAATAAAAATCTTTAGTTTAAATTTTGTCAGTATTTAAACAATATGATTAGAATAAGATGGTGTTAGTAATCTAAATAATTCATGAATAACAATAATTCCTCTTAGAACTTATGACAATCTCCATTAAAATGTCTTAACCATTTACCTTTACAAATGTAATTTAATAAAACTTTACAAAGTTTATATACAAGGACAATCTGAATATATGTACATTGCATATGATATCTGTATATGTATAGGAAAACAATGAGATTGTTATCTATATAAATAAAAATGTACTTGTCCGTTTGTTACTATCCACTAATCTAAAAAATGGCTGCACCAATTGTTTTGAACTTTTACTATAGTATTTTAATTGAATACAAGCGTGTTTTTATATACCTAATATAAAAAAAATATAATATTAAAAAAAAATTTTGCAAACTCTATTAGGGCCCGAGAAAGCCAAAGCAAAAAACTTTCATTTTCAATATGGATGCCTTTACAGACAACTTTGTTATTTCATAGAAAACATAGGAAAACTCCACATTTAAGGTAAACAAAATTATATATTCTAGAATTTCTGTGAGCAAATACGAAATTCATACACATACGATCTATATAAATAATTATACACAATTCTCAAATTTAGTGCACAATTCCCATTTTGTTGTTTTAGTAAATAAATTTCTTGTTTTATTTTTTTTAAACCTAAGATATTTTTTTATTATTTCTATTTTGGTGCGTGTAAATGATAGAAGTCCCTTCCCTTTTAAATAAAAAAGTTTTCTATTCATTTGTTTTTTCAACGAATTATTATCAATATCCCATTTATTTCGTTAGTTTAGTAAATAAATTTTTCAATTTAACCAAACTGAGCCACAGCAACGTGTGACTGGATACAACTAGTATTTTAATAAATGGATTTATTCAATATAGTCCAGGTAAAAATAACTTCAAATATAACAAGTTATATAGCAGTTACTTTTATTAGACTTATATTTCCATTATCCCTGTAGTAGCCAAATGAAATATTTATAAACAAAATTAATTTTTCACAGGAAAAATGAGAGTTATTTTATTATCAATATTGCCTTAAACAGTTTAATAGACCTGGATATGACAATAAATTACATCCAGCAACAGGAAGTTTGAAGGAACATAGAATGACCCTTTTAATTGCTGCTGTTCCTAAGTCTACCCTGATCCATAAAATCTATAAATGAAAAACAATGAGATTGTTATATTTTAATAAATGGATTTATTCAGTGTAGTCCGGGTGAAAAAGAACTTCAAGTATAACTCTAGGGAAAATGTTCATTAACATAATTCTTTTCACACTACAAATTAAAAATATTATTTACACTACACATGAAAAAGATATTACTAAAAATATTTTAATGCCAATAACAAAAAAATGTGCTTAGAGATTTATAAAGCTTGTAAGTAGACAAGATTAGTGTTTTTTCCATGTAGTACTAATATTAAAATAGTTATCAGGAAATCCAACAATCGAGATAAATTTGACAATGCTAAAAGCATGAAGCAGTTGAATTGAGGACAGTGATCTTGAGAGATTGTTCTGGTGACTTGTAAATTGTCATGGCAAAGCTGCATATCTCTTGGAATGGAAAATTGAATTGAAAAAAAAAGGGTAAGTTTTGGAAATATGGAATCCTGGGAAAGGATGCAGTCTATTTTTTTTTGCCTTCTCTTGTTAGGCTAGTTGCCTGCATGTATTGAGGAAGCAGCTTAACAGCTAGGTAAGTACCATTGCATAATTTGAAATGGTTGAGATTTCTTAGTTGAAACAGGTGGGGTTGATATTTTTTTCATGACTTAAACTTTTGCAGGTTATTTAAAGCCAGAATAGATTTTAGATTGTAATATTTTTGTGGTGGGGGTGTAGAGATAATGATTTACTGATACAAGCACTACTAATTAACCCATAGTTGGGGAAAAGAGGTTGGTTCATACCTAACCCAAGAGTATTTGTGTGTAAATGAATATAACAAACCCAACTGGAATTGGAGCTCTGCTCTCTAATTTCCTATTTCAAGTTGTTATCCATTACACTACTCACCCATCTTACAGCACCTGGTATTCCCAAGTAGTCACCCATCTAGGTACTGACTAGGCTTGACATTGCTTAACTTTGGTGACTGGGTGAGAGGTTGGAGTTCAACACCATACAAAAGAATTAGGAGATTCAATAGGGTTTTGAAAAGACTCCAAAGTGCCTGGAACTGTGTCATTTGACACATATTAGCTGAACATTGCAACAGATTCTAATTTATCTCTTCAGGAATCTCATTCTTTGGAGTAAGAATGTCTTGCACACAGAGTCACTAATTGCTTTTTTAGTTTGAGGCTATTTTATACATTTAAAACATTTTGTACATTTAAAACATTTTGTACATTTAAAACATTTTGCACATTTAAAACATTTTGTGCATTTAAAACAGCTAAAAACAAAAAAAATCAAGTTTAATCCAGAACAGTTTAGAAATTTTGACTAAAAATATTTTGTGGAATTGTACGTTTTAAATCTAAAATTTCAAGTGATCTTCAGTAACTTTGGAGGTCAGTACTGCCTCTCATCCGATTACCTCTGAAAATGTAATTATTTGACTGTTTTAATATTTACTGGGATGATATCATGAAATGATTTTAATTTTTACATCATTTACACTGTTCAGACGGTTGTTTTCATCTTTATTGCCATGTTTCCAATGTTTTGGCTATTGTATGCACTGGTCTTCTTCAGGTGCTAGGAATTTTGAATTGAACCATTTATTTCAATCACTGATATACATATCATCCTCATTCTATGTGTGATGCCACTTCTAGGGGTCATGTAGTTATCTCCCTCTCAACTCTCTAAGTTTTTTCTTTACTATTGCTGTAACTCTTTGGATCTGGACCTAACTTATGCTTTTATCTACTGAGCCATGTGTCCTTGTTAATTTTTGTAATTATTTCTTTTGAAATTGCTTAAATTTGGCTGAGAATACAGGGAATATAAATAGAAAACATTATATAAATTGCTAAATGCTACAAAGGATTGGAAGTTTTAGAATGCCATGATCACCCCCACTACATCCTGAAGGGACGTTACGCACAAGAATTTGAAAGTTGTTAACAATTAAGAAATGCCTAATATTGTTGAAAAATGTGCAAAATGTAAATAACAAAATAGATGTGATGAAGCACATTAATAAAAACCAGCAGAAAATGTTTCTAACATTTAATCTAATATTGATTTTAATTTTCTTATCACTTTTTAAAATTTCTTCTTAAATTTGACTGAGATCTCAATTTATATAAATGATTCCGTCCAAATCAGGTGAAGGAGTTAGCTTGGAAATGTATATGACTGATATTCAAAGATTAAGTAATTTAAAGGCATTAAAATAATTTGAAAGAAAAAAAAACATTTTCTAATAGATTGTTGAAGTAAATTATTAAAAAAGACTTAATATAGATAGATTTTTATATTCACCAGAGAAAATGGCATAACATTATTAAACTCCGTAGCAGACTGTATTCAAGGCAAATTGTAAGCAGACTAGATACTAATAATTAAGACTAGTAATACTGCACTTCACTAAAATAGAAATATTCAATGATTTTGTGTTTTGCTTTTGGAAAGTTTTCTTTTTGAACCTAATGCTATCAACAATAGAAATAGACAGACTTTTCCATTTAGACGGAAAATGCATTTGAACAGTCATGAGCAGTTCAACTTGTCTGGAATATAATTGGACAATAAATAGAACATGTGAGTCAGACTAAAATCTTACTTCCATTATTATCTCACTGACTGGAGGATGTGGCTCTTTTAGTAAAATATTTTACTGATTTTATGATCAATGATTGTTAGTAACGAGTTACATTACTCTTACTGTGTATTAATAAAAGTATAGAAATAAAATGATTGACTGAAATAATCAATTATTTTGGAGAAAACACAGTGAAAAATTTGGAAAAACTAATTTTCATTTTCATTTTTGAAGTGTGAAAAAAAACATGAATCTTTTGAAATCAAAATGCTTTTTGTCCATTGCATACATTTTATAAAAATTGGGTTAGTTTACTATGTCAGCTTAAAATAGCAGAAAACTGAATTTTGTTTCAGAATATTATTTTTACACATTATTTGACTACATTGACTGTTTCAATGACAACCTTTTTTTTAAATTTTGTCAGTATCAAAACAATTTGATTAGAATAAGATTAAGTGTTACTAATCTAAATAATTCATGAATAACAATAATTCTTCTTAGAACTCAAGACAATCTCCATTAAATTTCTTAACCATTTACCTTTACAAATGAAATTTAATAAAACTTTACAAGGTTTACATACAAAAACAATCTGAATATATGTACACTGCATATAACATCTATATAATAAAACAATGAGATTGTTATATTTTAATAAATGAATTTATTCAATATAGTCCAGGTAAAAATAACTTAAAATATAACAATTATATAACAGTTACTTTTATTAGACATATATTTCCATTATTCCTTTAGTAGCCAAATAAAATATTTATAAACAAAATTAATTTTTCATAGAAGAAATGTGAGTTATTTTATTATCAATAATTTTATAAATTGCCATAAGCAGTTTAATAGTCCTCGATATGATGATAAACTACATCCGGCAGCAGGAAGTTTTAAAGAGCATGGAACCACCTCTTAATTGATGCTGTTCTCAAACTGACTCTGATTCAAGGTAGTAATATCTGTTAGGATCCCAGCTATAGATAAATAGTAACTGCAGTCAAAATATAAAAATACATTAAAATAATTAACAGGGGAATATCATACTGGGAAAAATTACCAGAAATACGTTTTTGGAAAAAAAATTATCAAAGCTCACAAAAAATATAATTCAGCATTAATGACCCATAAGAAGTTGATGTGGTGTAAAACAAACAAAAGCAAATTAACAGTGTAAGAGAAGAGAGAGCTAAGGAAGAAAGATTTATTCTCCCAATTACATTTCCTCTGTTATTGACATTATTATATCCATGATATAATAACACCATACTTCACAGATAGAACGGAATGGCTAAAAAAAAAAAGAATAACAAACTTGCTTTGTTTTCAGAGAGACTTTTATACTACTAAGACATACACAAAACTATATATACATATATACACATGTCTCATGTGGAGAATAATACATCACATATATCTACACAGCAAAGTAGATGAAGACTGTGAGCTGGAGTTTCTTTCTATATCTGGGAAAGAAATATTCCCAAAGGGAACAGCATCATAAGCTTCAGGAGAGGGAGATTTAACATCTGCCAAGATCATACGGGGCCAGGCTAAAGAAAGAAACCTCTTTGTTTGACTGTAGTAAATAAACTGAAATTGGCTGCCACTTTCATCATTGTGTGGATTGATATCACTCAGTAGTTGTCGTATGTCCCATGTAACTTATGTCCACCAATGGAAGATAATCGCTTTCTGTAACCCTACAACAGTTTAATAAGTGCTTCATTAAATCTCAAAAGGTTTATTACAATCAATTTGAAAATCACATTTAGAATGAATACAAAAATAAGAGTAAAATTAAATTAAAAATATTTATAAAGAAGCATTATTTGGAAAATAAATTTTATCTCAATTTTTCATTATGCAGTTTTATATTTATTTTCACAGTGACATTTTTTTAAATTACACCTCCTAACATTTTATAAATTTTCAAGTGAATGCAAGCAACTTTTTGATAACACTTTTTCTTACAGTTGTTATATGAAAGTAATATTGGTGAAGAGATATCTACTTATAAAACCATAAACTAATGATATCTAAAAATGTATGTTAAATAAATAATGTAAAATAAATGCTATGACATGATTTTTATAAAAGATATATTTAATATTATTGAAAAATCTCTCTACAAAACAATGAGTCTAATAAAATTACTGTGTGGGATTACCCCACTTTTTCTGCTAGGATACTTCTCTTATTATTATGTAAAGCTGATAAAAAAAAGAAAAGGCATAAAATATTTTATTCTTTTATTAAAGATGGCTCATGTGAACTGAAAGCTTAGAACGAGCGTAATAAAAAATATTCAAATGTTGGAAAATTTTTTATTTATTTTCACCTGAAATTAAAGCCTAAATACGATGTTTAGAACGGCTCATGATTAAAGATAATAGACATTCATTGTCTGTTCTAATTAACAATATATGTTTAGATAATTCTCTGCTGTTTCGATACACTATATATATTGAGGCAACTCTTTCTCATAAGATTGTAGGCTGTACTATAATAAATTCAACAGAAAAGATGCAGATAAATTTAAATTCAAAACTTATTCGATTTAACATCAGAGTTAGTTTGGTACATTCTGATAAATAATCTCTTTTGAAACATTATATGACGATTTATACATCCCACACACGAAAATGAGAACGACAAAATTTTTTACAGTAACCTTTCATCGCAGATAAAATTCTCAAATAATACGCTGTAAATATGAACCGAATTTTATTAATGTAAAACAGTACTTGTCGGAAATAAGAGCCAATTTATCGGGAATTTAAAACATCTTGAGATTTTCGAATATACCTCAAGCTTCAACTTGTTTAGCTATTGTATATACATTTCAAATATTGGATATTTCAAAGAAAATTAGTACATGAAGTTAACTCTGCAATTTTTTGATAATTATGAACAAGCAGTAAAAACGTTTGTGAAAAACTAACTTAAGGAAAAAGAACAATAATTTTTTAATAATTTCAATAAAGACGTTTCAAATCGTTTATCTGGTAATATAATAAACAATGACAATAAAGGAAAGAACAGTATATCTACGCTATAAAAGTTTGCCTCTTATGCATATTGTAAATTTTCGAATAAACAGGGAATAGATTTGCTACACAAATTTGCTTAGATTTGCTTTGAGTTCCAACAGACAAAATGTTCTACCGTCGAATCATAACAGACGAAATGTCCTACTTTTGCGTTCCAACAGACAAAATGTCCTACCTTCGAGTTCTAACAGACAAAATGTCCTACTTTTGCGTCGCAACAGACGAAATAACCTATTTCCGAGTCCCAGCAGACAAAATGTCCTACGTTTGCGTCTCAACAGACTAAATGTCCTATTTCCGAGTCCCAACAGACAAAATGTCCTATCTACGAGTCCCAAAGGACAAAATGTCCTACTTCTGCGTCCCAACAGACAAAATGTCCTATCTCCGAGTTTCAACAGACAAAGTGTCCTACTTTTGCGTCCCAACAGACAAAACGTCCTACCTTCAAGTCTCAACAGACAAAAGGTCCTACGTTTGCGTCTCAACAGACGAAATGTCCTATTTCCGAGTCCCAACAGACAAAATGTCCTACTTTTGCGTCCTTATAGATGAAATGTCCTACCTTCCATTCCCAACAGACAAAATGTTCTAGCTCCGAGTCCAATCAGACAAAATGTAAAGAAATTAATCAATGCTCACTGTATTACAGTGCTAAATATAAAAGCAAAAACAAACTAAATTTGAAAGTGAAAGATGTAATTAAAGGACATGTTTGCCTACGTTTTAACAAATCCGACATGAAAGTGCATCTGTAATTCATAAATTAAATGTGAGTATAAACAAGACATTCAGTATTCGTGATAAAATGCTAAAAAAGTTTTATTTAATCGTGGCACGAAAAATATTTGCTCAGTTAGAGAGAAAATTGCAAAGATTTTCAGAAAACAATTATGCTACTAATCAAGTTAAATGAATAATGTCATTCTTATAAAAAATTCTAGAATATGATTTTTTGGCAACTTCGAAGAGTGGTTAAACTTGAAGTGGAACTAAAGTTAATATTTAGGTGAAGGTTCGGTTAGATTCACTGTAAATCCCCCAACAAAATTTGATAGAAAATTTCAACAATCTCAAAATAAATTTAACATACACAAAAATTTAAATAGTAAACTCTACTAATTCGCTGAAAAAAGAGCTGCTATGATGAAGAAATGTCCTAAACTTGATGAGGAGTAAAATGATAAAACTTTATCGTCAAAATCTTTATCTTATTATTAAGAGGAAATACTAAAGTATTTTTATTATTTAATTATATTTTTTAATTCTTTTTAAGACATTCAAAGTTTTGGTTAAAATCTCGTTAGATTTTTGTTTTTTGTGTCAGCAGAATGAACTATAAATTAGCATAACAAAATTTAGCGTCTTTTATGCGGTGAAAGACACATTGATTTGGAAATTCTTGCAAAAATTAAAACATTGTCGGATTTCAAAGAAACTTTCAGGACTTATTCACAAATGAATTAAATTATTATTTTAGAACTTTTTTTTTACATGTGTTACACCCCATTTACTTATTTATTTTTTCTGGTGAATAAAGAGCTTTGACAAGATTTGTTTTCTTTTTTTTTTTCATTTTTAATTGGAATAATTTTTAAAGGTTTAAATCTTGTAAAATTCAGTTTCAATGTTGTAAAGGTTAAAGAATATTGTCATTAATTAAAAGTCTATATTTACTAACCGTGAATTGAATAGCATTTTACAATTTAAGGTCATCTAGTATTTTAAAAGTATTTTTCTATGTGTATAAACATGGCGATTTTTGTAGATACGGTTATATAGATACGGGCTTGTATATACGACATTATCAGAAAATTAAAGCTACAAGTATAAAGCCAGAACATCTAAAATTCAATAAAACATTACATTATGCAGAAAATCTTCTTAATCTTTAAGATTACTGAGTACTTTAAAAATTATATAACGGGCTCACGTTATAATATTCAGTTATTGTAACTGATATAGTCGTTAACAAATAATTGAAAAATATAGGGTGAGCACTGTAGAAAAACATATGATAAACATACATCAAACAGCTAACGTCGTGTTAAAAAGTCGTTTCTGCGACATTTTAAACTTACAGCAAATTATATTTGTTTCAAATCAGATTAATTAAACTTTAACTCAGCTAATATCATTGAAACAAAGTGTATTTTTTTATTTCAGGAAGGCCCTTAATAAAGCGAATTACATTGCGATAAACGAAAGCAAAAAATGGCGCAAAAATCAGTTTTTTAGGAAAAAATTAAGAAAGAAAAAGTCTTTTTCCTGTCAATTTAAATTTGTTTTCAAAGTACTTTGTATATTGGAAATAAAATGAAAGCTTCAAGAAAGAGTTTTCATTTTAAAAAAAATTAATTTCAAACTTTATGTTTCGCAAATCTGTGGAGGTAACTAAAGATATAACACCTTAGAAAAGGCGAAAAAACCTCATTTTTCAACAAACTACTAATTTTCTACTATGAGTGTTAAGTTAATTGTTTCTTTGAAAAACTTATTATGACATTAGTTTGGGACAGGAGTCATTAGATTGAAGAAGCGTCGTTTCTTTTTTTTGAACTGTGATATTTTGTGTTGGGAAGAGAGATATGGTCATGTGATAAGTTGTAATGGAAATATTTTAAACACATGAGGATGTTTTGAACAAGAGATATTATAGTGATATTATAAGTGGCGCAGGACTTAGAGATTAAAAAGAACAGTTGATTTTCTCACGTTAAAATAGTAATGGAGGACTGTAATGATAAGGAAACACATGGGTAATTTTAATAAAACAAGATAAGGGATTTATGAATTTATATGCATGAAGCTGTGTCAGTTGCTTGTTTCAAGAAAATAGAGCAGAAATGTTAAAGTCCATAGTTTTAACGAATTGCCATGAAAAGGAAATATTCATAAAACAGATTAAATGATCTGACACAAAATATTAAGAAATTATATTGTATTTCTGTGAGGAACGAACTCTCTTACTCTTGTTTGAAACATTTAAATTAAAAGTAGACGAGGAGAAAGAGCGTGAAATGCATCTTAATAATATAATTGCCAAGTAATTTCACACTAGCAAAAAACTTTAACATAGGTACCTCCACTCATTTTCGATAACTAACTTTTTAAATTGAATTTTTAAAAATAAAAAAGTTTTCTTGAAACTTTTATTTTAGTTTTAATTGAAAGCCAAATGATTACATTTATTATTTCCAGTAAGCAAAATACTCTGGTTTATTTCAAACAGAAATTATATTGATTGAAATATAAAAGTTTGAAATTTCTTTTTCAATTTTTGAATTTGCCGCCATTTTTGAGTGATTGACACATTTTTGTAATTCTCGGTTTTTAAAATCTTGCAAAAATAAAATATGAAACTGTGACACATTATTTTTAGAAAATTAGCAAATTTTATGTTAAATTAATCTGATTTACACAAACATTACTTATTTATAGCGTGAAGGTTAGAAAAAAAATATTTCTTAATCACAAATTTGAACTTTTTGACCTGTCAGTCAGTCAGTTAAGTGCCATACGTGAAACACGCTTGGGCGATCATGTCTCGAAAGAGACATGACTGACTGGGCAGAAGATTATCCCGTAGTAGGTTGCCATTGCTTTCTTCGGTAGACTGGTTGCCAGCCAAGGCTATAGAACCTAATCTGTCCTGTTATTTAACCCATAACTGAAAGGAAGAGACGGATTAATACCTTTCCCAAGGGTATTTGCGCGTAAGTGAATGCAATGAATTCAACTGGAATTCGAACTCGGCTGTACGCGTTGTAAATCAAGATCATGTTGACTGGTTCTTGATTAGAGATAAAAATGTATGGCATTCAGAAGGGGCAAAATTATCCTCATTTCCTTTCTGTTAAGGGAGAAAACTCTGACTTTTTGATATGCACATAGAAATTACTATAGAAAAAATATCAAATGCACAAAAAAAAAGTTTAAATTATTTTAAAAATATGGGTGCACAACAATTTTTATTAAACTTTTCAATTTTCGATAGGCAATAAAATTATCAATTCTTAACCTAAAAAAGTCAAGGGCAACAGTTCTTTCAAAGATTTTTACGCTGGATGCGGTGAACAGAAAGAGAACTTTTCACATGACTTCGGACGCATTTCTCATATTAATTTAATTTTTATCTTCATTTTATATCGACAGGAATTTTGCAAAAGCACGATACTTTCTTTTGTTTCTGATTCTTGGTTCAATTGATAATTTCTGTGGAGACAAAGTTTTTATTAGTTCAAGAACAACTTCACATAGGTTCGCGAATTTATTCCCTCCATCTTTTCAGCTCACCGGTCAGTTTCTGTGAAGGCAAGGTTTTCATTATTCCAAAGAAAATTTCACAGGGGCTCGCGAATTTCACCCACTCTCTCTCTCAGTCCGCTGAATTTGAAGTGAACGGGTGAAAGGAGTTATTTCGTACTCGCTACACAGTAATACAGCACAACACTAATTTCCGCTGAAGAGAGAAACGAGGCACGTTTTGTAACTGCGGCATTTAGTGGTTCAAGTGAAAGAGAAGGAAAGTATTTGAGTAATTTTTTACTATTACATCAGTCACCCTTTAGAGATGAAATTTGTTTTTCTTATAGTTTTTGAACGAATCTGAAAATTTGTGTATATGCGAAAATTTTTTTAGAATACAAAAATCTACTTTAAAGAATGTGGGGTCGTCTCCCTGGATTTTTGGTGGCAAAATAAAATCCGAGTGTAACGTCCACAAATTGCAACACAAATTTATAAACAACGCAAAGAAATAATCTTCGCAGAAGAGGAAGAAAATCATACTAAATATAACAATAGCATTTATACTTGCAGATATATGTATTTACGTATTAAATATCACTATTGTGGCCACGGGAAAAAAAGAATATTCGATTGTTCGTAATGACTTATAGCAAGTCAGTCTGCAAAGTTCGAAGTGATTTTATTGTAAGGGAAGAAAACATGTATGTATGTGTGTGTGTACCTGTGTGGCACTCGCTGTCAAAACATGTGTGTGACTACTGGTTGATTGTGTGCTGTAGCAGTGATTTTAAACACGGTGAACAAAAGAGAGAACAACTTACTTTCGTCACAGTTTTGTATGTTTTCAATATAAAAAAAACATCGCTGACAAACGCGATGTCATTGTACGTGCGTCTACGTTTATGTTCGGATCCAAATCATATCTGAGTTTTGCGCGGGGATGTACTCATTAACCCGAGCTTCGACTCTTTTCCAGAACATTTGGAGTTCAGCCGTGCGGACGTCGTAGAAAGCACTTCACATGAGTTGTCCTATCAAATCAGGTTCCAGAAACCACTTATTTAATTTGGAACTCTGTACAGAATTGTAAAAATATTTTTGAATGTACTGAAATTAGTCAGATTTATTTATAAGCATTTATTACTTATTTGTGTTTCACTTATTGTCCGTAACGTATAGGAGTTTATAACCTATAAGAGCATAAAATAATAATCAGGGACGAAACTAGTATTTGTGCTTTTTCGTTTTATACAACATCACCTAGCGGGCGTTAGGAATATACTCTGGCAGATAAACTAGGGTAATCCAACAAAGTTTTCGTTGAAAAGAATGAAATATGTTTAGTTCGATTCAAGATAAAACATGGACTGATGCAAATCCATTCTTATATCCCTTAGAATTGTTCTTGACACTGGATTACCGACTCTCACTCCAAACTTAGAGAAATAACAAACTGAAATGTTCCCGAAATATTTTAACTCTAATAATAATAATTCAAGTTCAAATGGTTTTCATACTCAGACAGAAAAGCAACCCGTCATAAAAATGGGTTGTTCCAACGAGTGACAAAAAAATTGCCTTGTTGATTCATATATGTGTGTATGTTGAAAAACATCCACTGCCTTTCCCTTGGTTATAATGTTGTTATTTTAAAGAGGAAAACATCTGTCCACGAACTGGCATTAAGATAAATAAAAATTGTGTTTATTTATATTTTACAATCTGATACTCACGGGGTGGATAAAGGGAATGAGGGACAGAGGAAAACCGCCCATTACATACTTAATGAGCTTGAGCAAATAAATGGCAGAACAGCGTTTGAGAGAAATTACAAAGCAAAATTTATTTAGAGCGACAAGGGACAGGAAGATGTGGAGGACCATGATTGCCTTCTTCCTAAAAAGACACGTCACATGAAAAAAGAATTGACTCATAAATTTACTCCAGTTTTAGTTAAAAGTATTGACTTGACTTGATTTACAGTAAAACAGTAGATGTCCGTTCATAATGGATTTAATTTATATAAAATGTAGTTACTTGAACATCGAAAATTCCGTCCATAAACTGTAATCGAATTTACTTACACATAAGCCCCATTAAAAAAAGAAAAAAAGAAAGACAAAACAGTAAGTAAAAATATTTTCAAAGTCAAAGAGCTAGCTTATTTCATTCGGTAAATACTCACAAAGGATGTGCGTCGTGGTGCAGTGGATATCGGCTCGGAACGAGAAATCGGGAAGCCGAGTTTGAATTCCAGTCGTATTCCTTGCATTCACTGACACGCAAATACCCTTGGGAAAGGTATTAATCCGTCTCTTCCCTCCAGTCATGGGTTAAATAACAGGACAGATTGGGTTCTGTAGCCTTAATCGGCAACCAGTCTACCGCAGAAAGCAATGGCAACCTACTGCGGGATAATGTTCTGCCCAGTCAGTCATGTCTCTTTTGAGACATGATCGCCCAAGCGTGTATCACGTATGCCACTTAACTGACTGAAATACTCACAGGTCAGATAGAGTGAAAGACAGGGGAAAGCAGCGCGTAATATACTTGACGGGCTTCAGCAAGGGGATGGAGGGGAGGGATTTGGGTGGGGTAAAAGAAGAAGGCGTACTAAGAGTCATTAGGGATACGGAGACGTGGAGGGCCATGTTTGTCTATGTCCTGAAAGGACACGGCACATAGAAGACGAATTCGAAGAAAGGATGGGTGGGTGGCTTACGGACCTAGAACCAAGACATCCGGAAATTGAAAAAGAATGTGGTGAGTAGAAAATACTAATAACTCCCTTTATCCACCCACTTCAAATTCGGGCGAGCTGAAAAATAAAAATAAAAATAAAAATTCAATTGCCTATGTGAAATTTTCTTTGGACTATGAAAACCCATCTTCTTCTTCTGCTATGTGCCATGTCCCTTCAGGACGTAGACGATCATGGTTCTCCACGTCTCCCTATCCCTTGTGGCTCTTAGTATGTTTGCTCCTGTTACTCCTGGCAACCCCCGTTCCGTCATCCACCTGATCAGGCCCTGCAAATATGTTATCCGTTGCCTTCCTCTGTCTCTCTTTCCGTCTATCTGGCCAGTCAGTATCAGGTTCTCCAAGCTCTCCTTCCTCATTGCGTGTCCCAGTTGACTCTTCCTGATGGATAGTATTAATTTCATTTTTGTTGCCATTCTTTCCAACACCTCATCGTTGCTTGCATGCTCCGTCCACGATATCTGCAGCATCCTTCTGTAGAACCACATTTCCGTGGCTTCCAGTTTTGTCCTCATTTTCGATGATATTGTCCAGCATTCACTGCCGTATTGAAGAACTGACATCACATAGCAATCCAGCACTTTTTCTTTGTTTCTAGTGAAATTTCCCTGTGTGTTAGTACTTTACTCAGCTTCTGGAACGCGTCATTTGCCATGCCAATTCGCCTTCGGATCTCTGTGTCGCATTTTCCATCTCCTGTTAGAACACATCCTAGGTATTTAAATTTTTGTACTTGCTTGATTCTGGTTTCCCCCACCTGTATTTGGCATTTTGGGTTGCACCTTTTGCTGATGACCATGCTTTCGGTTTTCTTAAAGTTTATTTGTATTCCGTTTTTGTCATCCACCCACTTCAAATTCGGGCGAGCTGAAAAAAAATAAAAATAAAAATTCACTTGCCGATGTGAAATTTTCTTTGGACCAATGAAAACCCATACCTTCACAAAGTATCCGTTGAGCCAAGAAAAAGAAAGGAAAATAGTGATCCTATTTTGATAAAATCCGTTTTAAAATAAAATAAGCAGAAAAATTAAATCAACAAGAGAAGAGCGTCCGAAGTCATGTGAAAAGTTTTTTTTAATTTCTTTTCACGTGTCCAGCGTTCTGATTTTCACCAGTGTCAAATTACTCACTGATTACATTAACGGCCTTAACAAAGCGCTTGGCATTTCAAAGAACTTTCTTTCAACTATCCAAGAAAGCTAAGTATTTCAAACTATCTTTCTTCATTTACTTTTGAATGTAAGCAACTACATAACTTTCTTTATGTGAAAACGAACTCTCTTAATTTGTTTTAAACATTATTTAATATCATTTTGCATCAGATCTCCTGAATGAACAGTTTCTCTTCATGATAATTCATTGAAATTATGAGCTTCAAACAACTGTGATTTATCTTCCTAAATCGAGCTACTGATACAACTTCAAGCCCGTAAATTTGTAAACAAGTTCCTTATCTTGTTTTGTCAAAAAAATAATCCGTGTTTCCTCTTTATTTGTATCCAAATCCATCATTAACCTTCTTGGCATGGGTAAATCAAATGTTTATTTTAACCCTGAAATCCCACGCCACTATTAGGGTATCTTCTTCTTCTTCTAATTCTTCTTGTTCTTGTTCTTCTTCTTTATGTGCCGTGTTCTTTCAAGACGTAGACGATCGTGGACCTCCATTTGTCATTACCCTTTGTCGCTCTTAACACTTTTCCTCTTGGTGTCTCTCAAAACCCTTCTTCGCCTATCAAATATGTCTCGCGTTGTTTTCCTCTGTCTCTCTATCACTCTATTCGTCCTTTGAGTATTAGACTTTCCAAGCCCTTCTTCCTCATTACGTGTCCCAGAAACTTCAGCTATCTCTTCCTGATATTAAGTATAAGTTTACTTTTCGTTTGCATCCTCTCCAAAACCGTGTCTTTGCTCACATGTAAGGTCCATAGTATCCTCAATATCCTTCTGTAGAACCATATTTCTGCTGCTTCGAGACTGTGCTTCACCTTTGAGAAAATGTCCAGCATTCTCTGCCATATAAGAGGTTAGATATCACATAACAGTTCAGTACTCTTTTTTTTTTTTTTGTTTCCAATGAACTTGGTTCATGCCAATGCACCTTCAAATCTCAGTGTCGCACATTCCGTCCTGTGTCAGAACATTTCCCAAGTATTTAAATTTCTACACCTAGTTGATTTTAGTATTTCCGGCCTGTAATTGGCATGTTGGGCTTCTCTTTTTACTGATAAGCAGCAGTTTGCTTGATATTTAGTCCTTTCTTCTCGCTTTCCTATGCTACCTTCAGTAGGAGGTCTTGTATTTTCTTTTCCTTAACTGCTATCAGCATTGTGTAATCCGTGTATCTAATACTGTTAAAATTGTGGCCGTCAATCACGACTACTGGCTTTGCATAGTCTATAAAACGCAGGTACATATTCTTCTGAATTTGTATTGTTCTTTCTGATAACATCCTAAGCATAGATATCACGTTCCTTCTTCCGGTGTCTTTGACGAATCCTCACTGTTCTTTTCCTATGTCTGGTCCAATTCTGCTGCGCGCTCGATTCAACAGAATTTGGATGATGAGTTTTGTTTTGCTGTTCATTAAGCTGACTGTTCAGTGTACTTCTCATTCTTTTGCGCCTGGCTCCTTAGGCAGTGCTATAAAAATTGATCTGCTTAGGTTTTCTAGTATGTTGCCACTGTTGTAGATTGCATTTATTATTTCTTCTGTTATACCGTCTGGTCCTGCTGCTTTGTTTCTATTCAATTTGGCCAGTGCAGCTTCCATTTTGATTTTTAATATTTCTCATTAGTCGGTATTTCTGTGTACTGCCAGTTGCGCGCTCTCTCTCTCCCTCCCCCCCACTCTCTCTCTCTCTCGTCGTGGAAGAGATCTCCGATATATTCGTCCAGTCGCTGAAGTATTTTTCTTTCACTAATATGAGCGTTCCGTTCTTGGATTTTATACATCCTGTTGCTGCGCATGTCTTTTGTCCTGTTAGGTTCTTTATTTTTTATTCATATCTCTTATTTTACGTACTCAGTTTCTCTATTTCTGCATATTTGTCTTTGACCCAGTCTTCTTTAGCGTGTTTGCATTTACTTCTTAAAAAATTTAAAAACCTGGGAAGCGTTATAACAGAAGATGGAAAGTGCGACACAGAGATCCGAAGGCGAATTGGCATGGCGAACGAAGTATTCTAGAAGTTGAGTAAAGTATTAAGAAACAGGACAATTTTGCTAGAAACTAGGAAGAGAGTACTGGATTGTTACGTGCTGTCTGTCCTTCAATATGGCAGTGAATGCTGGACAATACCATCAAAGATGAAGAAAAATCTTGAAGCAACTGAAATGTGGTTCTGCAGAAGGATGCTGCGAATCTCATGGATCGAGCATGTGAGCAATGATGAGGTTTTAGAAATTATGGAAACAAAAAGGAAATTAATAATGAGCATTAGAAAGAGACAGCTGAAGTTCCTGGGACACGCAATGAGAAAGGTGGGCTTGGGGAATCTGATACTAACAGGCCAGATAGAGGGAAGAAGCGACAGGGGAACGCAACGGATAAAATATTTGAAGGACCTAATCAGGACGAACTTAAGTCACTGGTGCCTCCGCAACAGGTGTTTACTCGTGCAACCATACTGGCAACTGGGTCCCACCCATTCACAGTCAGTTTAACCAAATGCAGATGACAATTCTACTCCTGCAGCTTCTCTCGCACTTCCCGTCTGTGGAACTCACTCCCATATTCTTGCTTTCCTGACGGCTACAACCTCCAGAAATTTAAATGCAGTGTCAATACTCATCTATTAACCACTGGACTCTAGCTCACTCCACACCCCCGTATATCCTTCTCTTTCTCTCCACCTATGTATATGTCATCGCACCTGCACGCTCAGCTTTCTATTGCTCCTTTCTAACTAGTTTGTACTCCTCACTCTTTTCTAATTAATCCTTTTACAGTTATGTAGCCCCCCGCTCATCAGTGGCATTTCTGCCTTGCTCGGAGTGAAATGATTAAAAAAAAACAAAAAAAAAATCATCGAAGTGCCTTAAGAATGGAATGATTGTGGGTCAGGTTGGTGATTATAAAATAAATTACCAAGGCAGATACGGAATTATTTTCTTGTGACGTTGGTTGTTATTCTTGCGGATGCGTAGTCAGTATAAGAGAACAGAGTGGAGGAAATAATCAGCCAAAACGACAGAAAACGTAGACGGTGACAGACGATAAGACAGAAAATTATTTATTTCCCTTCGCTGAGAACTTAGTTACAAGAAACTAGGTGAGTCAAAAAATTTCTCTTCTTTCTTTGAAGCACACGGGAAATAAGAAATACCTTTGTCTTCCCCTTCGACAGGAATCTATTGGAAGATTACATTTGCTTTGCCAAAACGTATATGAACGGAGGAAAAACGTATAGGTTATTCTAAAAATATAGGAAAGGTATGAGTTATACTCCTTGTATTGATATCTGTCAAAGACAGAAGATAAGGTCTTGATTAGCCAAGCTCAGTGACAGGCATTCGAAGATATGTGACCCAAGGCAGTATTCAGTATCTCTTCCTCACGACGTCATGTAAGACGCCACGTAAAGAGCTTCTCAAAGGATTCGAAAATTACCTGCTGCTACGCGCACGAGGTAATATAACGGCCCATAGCGCAGCAAATACTTCATGGAACAACAACCGACAATGAAGCGAAACTACTGAATACGGAACATTATTTTCTCCGAACGAACAATGAAAGTTTCTATTGTTCCAGATGAAACAAACATTTAATCCAGAAGCTATTGATTACTTTTTATTTTTATTTTGCTTCGAAATTGGGTTTTTGTAACCGTTCTCTTTCAGACTTAATTTCTTTCTCCTTTCCTTATATTTTGCATTTTAATACAATTTATGGCTTCTAAAGTTAGATATTTTGTGCATTTGCGAAATTCACGTCGGTCCAATCTGAATCTTGTCTGACTTGCATTTTAACATTCAAGTGCGGTGTGAATAAGAAATAAATTCAGAATAAAACTACTCCTCACGCAGCACAAGGCTCGAGAGCCACTCAAAGTAGTGCTGCTGTTAAAATAATTAATGAATGATGATTGAAAACAATAAAAGTGAAGGATTTTACTAAAATTCACATTAAACACTTCCTGATCGAGGCCCTTCCATTGCACTCTGGTTGGGTTGATCTTTGCAATCGCCCCAAATGTGGACGATTCGGATGCGCTATTTTTAAGTATGGGGTCTCCATTTGCGTTCACCCCGATAAACAAGCAAAAAACAGTTTTTTTCTTCTTTTGTTTTTAATTGCAAAAAATTCTTTGCAAATACCTCCAGTATCATCCGCGCTATGAAATGTGAATAATTCCCCGATTTTTGGTAATTTTTCAATGTGAGAGCTGGAATCGTTGCGAGGCAAGCTAAACAAGTTTTGATTTAAATATTATTTCTTGGTGAATTAATATTTGCGATAAGTAACTTTACCTTATTTGAGGTGAATTAACAGAAAAGATCCAAAATGAAGACCGTGGATAAGGAGGAGAGATTTATTTGAAGAGGTTAAGAATGCAGTTATTACAGAAATTAATGTTTTTGTTTAAAAAATCTTTAAGTCATAGGGGTTAAAATCTTTAAGTCATAGGGGTTAAAATCTTTAAGTCATAGGGGTTAAAGTGCAATATAAAGAATTCAGAAAATAGATTTGTTTAAAATATAGGAATTTGAAGAACATCTTATTTTTCATTTGTCAAGAAAGTAACTTTTGTCTCCAGTGGAAGAGTAAAACAAATTGTAATTATATGCATATCTGTACTGACCAACTTGGATAATACTATTTTTATTTCATTGTATGTTTTTGCAGTAAGTTTCACTCTGTATAAAGCCCAGAAACCACTCAAGGTAAAAAGTTACATTAAAGATTATACAGATAAGCAGGGGCGATAACATTTAAATCTAGACTTGAATATGTTAAGAGTTGTGGTTCGTGCAAAGAAGCTATCCGAGTAGAACTTACTTCTCACTGTAATATGTACGCAGTTTTCTACAATGTAAGTGACATGGCAGGTCCTAGCCGTAAATATTAAGCTTGGTGGAACGAAGGAATGTAGTTTGTCCGAGCACTTTTCATGGAAATAGCAATAGAAATTAATAAAGAAATACAAAAATGAAGAATGTATATTTTTTTCAAAATTATTTAATATTCACACAACTCTTATTAATGAAATACTAGTAAAAAAAAATACTCGCCATATATAGTGTTCCTTATAAAATAGTTCCCTCAAAATACTGTTAATATAATAATAAATGGGATGTGGGATCTGAATGAAAGAGATGTTAAGATGTGAAGATTATGAGTTTAAGGAGGATGGATAAAATTGTGCATCGACTTGAAGATACTACTCAGTTATTAAGTGGTTAGAAATACAATTATTAGGTTGTCCCAAAAGTTCGTAAACACTTGCAAAATGGGTCTATCTGGTCCAGCACAATCGAGACAAGCGATGGGTTCAAAAAGGGCAAGAGACATCGTCGGTTCCAAAACAAGATCGATTCTGCAAGAAAGTCATGTTGTGCGTTTGGTGGAACTTTGAAGGAATCGTGCATTTTGAATTGGTTCCGAATGGTCGTGCCATCAGTGCCGAACTTTACTGTCAGCAACTTGACCAGGCTCTGATCAATCGAAACCGCGCTTTGATGCAGCAGGGCAATGCCAAGCTACACACCGCCAGGAAGACCAAAGACAAGTTTGAAGAGCTGAACGGCGTTGAAGTTCTGCCACATCCAGCCTACAGTCCCGACTGTGCGCCATCAGATTACGCTCAATGCAACACTTTCTGAAGGGCCACCGATTCAACTCATTTGATGAAGTCGAGGAAGCGTGTCAAGAATTCTGTGATTCGAAACCGACTGAATGGTACTTTGACCAGATCCGAAAGCTTGCAGATCGATGGCAGAAAGTCTTGGAAAATGATGGTCTTTATTTTGAGCAATAATTTGTGTTGTTTTTGCGAGTAAAATTTCAATTTTTTCAAGTGTTTTTTGGTAACCTTAGATTACTTGGCGAGTGAAATTTTAATTTTTTGCAAGTGTTTACGAATTTTGTGACAACCTAATATTATAATCAAATTTACATTATAAAGGAAAAAGAAACTTTCAGAAACTTGTCGATGGCATTAAAAAGACCTAGAATATAAATAACTGAATAATTTAATGGTCACAATAAAGAAAATGCTTTTACCGATGCAGTGAAAAATTTCACTACATTTTAAGATTAATATCTTCCTTGATTTTATATTTCATGAGATATTGAAATTACTTTCATGCATTTATATGTCTAACAGGATTCATTATTGGCGGCCAAGATCTTAATGAAATAAGATAGGCAGATGACACCGTGTTAATAGCAGACACGGAAAGAAAACTACAAAAACTTCGACAGAAGATAGTGAAGGAAAGCCAGAAGAAAGGAGTAAACATCAACTGCAAGAAGACAGAATATAGACATCAGAATTTCTTTGTGTGTTCTTTGCGGGGTCACCAAATATGTAGGAGCCTCGATTATGTTTATCAAATTGGCCTTGTGCCAAACATAACCGAATTCTCTAAAGTTTAAGATTGTCAGAAGGTTGAATAGATAAAATTGTTTCGTTTGCATAAATAAGTGAAAAATTATTTATCAAGCAAAATAAAATTCAATATCTTTGCATGAAATTATTAAACTGTTCTAAAATGTTCTGAGAGAAAGTTACAGTAGTAAAGAGTTTAAAGAATTCAGAGTTCGTTTGTTTAGCGAAACGTGGTTTGTGCAGAAAAAGATAAGTCTATGTTTCACTATGTGCATCAACAATAATAGTAACATCTTTGTTGCTTTCTTTCTTTTTGTGAACGGCGAAGAGGAAGAAAGAGAGATAAAGAAAGCAGCACGAAAGAGAAAGTGAGAGGGTTCGAATGAGGGTTGCCGGGACAGTTGTGTTCAAACGGCGGTCTGAAATTTCTTGGTACATTGCGACTAGTGTTGTCTCTCTGTTCTCTGCTCACTTCAAATTCAACTTTCTTTCTCTATTTATATAAAAAAAAACGATTTGACATTTGCCCGCTACTTTTGCTCAGTTTGTAAGTCGCTCCATTTTTCTATTGGTCATAATGCAACTCACATAGGCTCGCTAAATTTTGCCTTGGTCTTTTATTTACCTCGGTGCCAATCTCTTTCTCTATTAATCAAGAAACAGATTTTACACTGGCTCGCGAATTTGAAAACAGCGAAGAAAAGAGAGTCATTTTTATTCTGTATTCACTACAAGAATACATGGTTGTTAGCAAAAGGATGAGTGTGAATTGCAAATCAGTGAGAGTAAAATCAAATACAAAAATTTAAATACTTAGGAAGTGTTTTTAGTACATCTACTCATTCGTTAAAAAAATAGCACAGTATAATGTTAAAAGGACCCTAATTTAATAAAAACAAAGTTTCATTGTTAAAATGTTCATGTTATTATTAAGAGAGGAAAGATCAAAGTTTTTTTTAATTTTATCTTTTAATCCTTTCTAATACGTTTGATATTTCTGGTTAATTTGTTTTTTCATTAGCGATTCACTCGATGTTTACTAGAGGTTATTACAATGGCAAACGTAATATTATGCAACATTTGTTTGACGTTGAAAAGCACATTAATTTTGAAATTTCTGCAAAAATCAAATAATTGTCTGAATTTAATGTACCTTTCAGAACTTATTCACAAATAAATGAAATTATTTATGCAATTATTATTTTTAGAAAATATTGGTAAAATACTGTTTTTTTATGTTACCTCCTCGCCCATTAATTTCATGAAATTTCTAGAAATTCAATACTGATTACAAATTTTGTTTTATTAGTAAAATGCAGGACTCTCTGGGGAATGTAAATCATCTATCTTTTTTTAAGAAGTCAATTTTCTATATATCTGCTCTAAATAGTAAAATAGAAATGCATTAAAACCATGCCATTTTTATTTTAGATAAACTTATAATTAATTTTATAAATAATATATATATTAAGGATATCATATAATGACAAAAAATTTTTTCAATGATTAACGAATTTTGATAAGAATCATTTTCATCTTTTCTTTGCTAATTATGATGATTTATAAAGTTTCAAACATCTTTTAGATTTCTTGCTGTTACTCAGTGTCTTCCATTATTAATTTATTAAGTAAAGACTATGTTTACAAATTGAAAATTGAAAAGCTTAAAACATCATTTACCATTAAGATTTTTAAAATAATTTTTAATTTTTTTATGTTAAATTGCATATTTATTTAACTATGGAAAGTTATAAGAAACTTATCATTAAAAGGTAACATATTTCAAGGGTTGTTCCTCTCATTAAACATTCGCTTAAGTTTCATAAATTTATGTTGATTCTGGTCAACTATACTTAGCGTGAAATGATTGATGACATGCTGTCATCACTTACTTCAAAGATAAGAAAGATTAGAGCCCTGTGATTGAGAAATACTTTTATTCTAAATTTCATGCTATAAACAAGTAATATTTGTTTCAAATCAAATTAATTTAACTTTAAATTTGCTAATTTTTCAAAAATAGTATGTCACAGATATGTATTTCATATTTGCAAGATTTTTAAAACCGAGAATGAACCTTGTTTACAAATATGTTGATTGCTCAAAAAATTGAAGAAAAAATTTCAAAATTTTAGATTCCAGTCAATATAATTTCTATTTGAAATATACCAGAGTATTTTTCTCACTGGAAATAGTAAATTTAATTATTTCAGTTAAAATTAAAATTTCAAGAAAACTTTTTTATTTTTAAAAATTCTAATTAAGTTACATATAAAAAATGAGTGACGGTACCTATAGTAACTAAATATAACAGATAAGACATTTTTAAATTTATCTTACTTTTGTTTGAAGTGATTTGATTTGATTTCTAATAAACTATGAAAATATTGTTTTTTATTAATAATGAAGAGAGAAAACTTTATAAAAATAACAAGAAATTCAAAACATAAACAAACATTTTGTGTCCAAAACTGCTCTAATTTTAAAAAGTAAACATTTATGATGATTCTCAAAGTACAAATATTGCCACCATATCAAATACCTTTGTTATAACAATTGTTATCAACACCTTTCTGTGTTTTGAATTTTATTATCTATTTTGCTGACTATATTTGAAATCTTGCTGTCTCAGATAAGTAGCTGAATAAAAGCTTCTGAAAGTGTGTACCCCACCTTTTCTTGCCAATAAAATTAAATCACATAATTAACAATACCTAAGATAAGGTAGTTAGTGTTGTTGAATAATGGTTAGAAACCTTTTCTGGTTCACCGATTTTGTTTGAATTTATTATAGGGTGAGGAGTTATTTACAATCAGATTAATTTCCTCATCTTTAGGAAAACACTTTAGCCATTGTACTCTCTGATTTCCTTTAGGTGTCTGTCGATACACATAACCTTCAGGAAATCATTTTTATCTACAGAAAGCAGACAGATCTTGTTCTTATGTCTTTGTCTATTTCTTTTTTCTTTTTTCACTGTTGTTCATCTTCTAAAAACCTCAAGAGCTACTCAAGGTAGAGTTTGTTGAACAAGGTTGTTGTATAAGTGGTAAGAGGGGCAGTTTATAAAGATATGTCAGACAGATAATTGTTAACCCTAAACTCAAAGAGGTTAAGATTGTACTGGTTGGGAAACTATCTTCTTTGGAGTTTGATTGCACAAAGTAGCAATTCATGAAAGCTGTACAAGTGGATGTTCCTTCTTACTAATAGCATACAAACTAATGAGACTGGTTTGCTAGTATACATGGCATGGCATTGCGAGTTTTAGTTGTGAGGGTTGGAATTGGTGGAATTAAGAAATGTAGCTTACCAGAAAAATTTTCATGGAAATAGCAGTAGAGTATCCTTGGCTTAACTCTCACAACAGACCTCAAGTGGAATGACTATATGGAATCCATAGCTAAATCTGCTGCTAAGAAATTCGGTTCTCTGTAGGGCCAGGAAGTTATTTTTCGCCTGAAACAATCCTGCACATATATAAATCTACCATCCACCCTTGCATTGAAAACTGCTGCCATATCTGGTTGGATGCTCCTGCTATCCACCTAGGTGTCCTTGACAAAATCCAATGGAGAATTTTTAATGTGATAGATCCCGACTTGGCAGCTCAGATACAGTCACTTGGCAGCTCAGATACAGTCACTTTCTCACCAGTGCAATGTGGCTTCTCTGTGTCTCTTCTATAAATATTTCATGGCTTCTGCTCTGATGAACTTAGCTCACTGGTGCCCCCTATATATGAATTTCCTCATGCCACAAGATTAGCAACTAGATCCCACCCCCTTTACCAATAAAATGTAAATGCAAATTCTACTCCAGCAGCTTCTTTTCTCACAATTCCAACCTGTGGAATTCCCTTTCATTTACTTGCTTCCCTGGCAGCTACAGTCTCTAAGAATTTAAATGTAAAGCCAATAGTCATCTCCTATCTCACTAACCTGCATCCTCTATCTCATGCTCCTTTCTCCATCCATTCCACTCTCATCAGTATTCTCATCCTTCTCTTACCCACTTCCTGACACCCCCTATAACCTGTCACTCTTTCTCATAAGTTTTCTTCTATGTAACCCCCTGAAAAACAGTGGCAGTAAAATGCCTTGCTTGGGGCGATATGATTATAAAAAAAAGTTCAGTGTTGATTAGAGTGTCTTGTACTTTGCTAGGAAGTGGTAGAATGATCAGACAGTTCAACTGAATTCTTGAAGAATCAGAAGAGGATTTCTAGCAAGTAGGAAAGTAAAAAGTAGTCAAGTATTTATTGTAGAGTTCTGAGAGAAGAGAAGCCATTTCAGAAGCACATTTCCTAAGAACTATTACACGGATACCATCAAGTTCATATGGCTTTATGAGAATCTACTTTAGAGATGAAAACAGAAAAAAAACTTCCTGGCCCCACACAGAGAACCAACCTTCTTAACATCAGATTTAGCTATGGATTCTATATGGTCATTCCACTTGAGGTCTGTTGTGAGAGTTAACCTGTCAAGTCTATCATCTTGCAGTTTTCTGTTTCGTTAATATAGCTTTTGATTCTCTAGGTCAACTCCTGATGTATTATCTATTATTGCTGAAAGAATCTATCAAACTTTATATATGAATGGTGAAGCTAGGACTGTAGTTTTTGATATGTGGCTGGTGGTTGGCATACTGGACTTCTTCACAAGTTGAAGAGTTATTACTTTTCTTGAGGAATTTTTTTCTGATTCCATCTTTCTTATCAAATTGTAAAATGGATTTGGTCTTGAATAGCCACTCTTCTAGATTATTTTTTTTTTTTTACATTGATTTAGGTGTTTCCCAGGTTTCTATCTTTGGACCTACATTCTTTCTAATTTTTATCAACAAACTTCCTGATATGATCAGTTCTCGGCTCAGAATCTATGCTGATGACACAACTATTTAATCCTGTCCTAATAGTAAGTCTGATTGGTTCAATAGGATTAAATTGGCAGTTGATAATAATAAAATAACATTCAGTCTCTTAAATAGGAAAAATTTTAACAATCTCTTAATTATTAATTTTAATGGCTCCAAAACAAAACTGCTCTCTTCTAATCATCTTAGAGAACGTTTTTGCTTTCCATCAGCATGACAAATATTAACCTCCAGGAAAATGCCTTCATAGTCTAAAGTTTTCCACTGACATGGAGTAGAAAGATAATATTGAATCAATTGGTAGGTCTGCTACTGAGAAAGATAATTTCTTTTTTACTAGATTCTTACATTGATAAGTCTATCCTTCATTCAGTCATTTGTTCATTCATTCATTCATTCATTCATTCAATATTGCTGCCACATCTGATCTAAGACTTCTATAAAGTTAGAAATTCTTAATAAAATTCAAAGAATCTGCAGTTTTATGCCCTGATCTGGAACTTTTCAATCATTATAATGTAACTTTCCTGTGCATTTTTTATAAATATTTTCATGGTTGTTGTTCTGGTGAACTTCTCTCTTTGGCACTTAGACTTAATGAATTTAAGTGTACTAGCAGATTGGCAGCAAGGTCATATCATTTTATAATTGAAATGGCTAGATATAACCATGTTCTATGCTAACAGTTTCTTTTCTCACACTTTTCAATTGTGGAAATAACTTCAGGCTTCTTGCTTTCCAGTCATGTTTACTCTTCAAAAATTTAAATGCAATGTCAATTGTTATTTTCTGTCTTAATTTCTGTTCTTTTATTATTCTCTAGTTTTCTTTTCCACTTATCTTTTCACACTTAGTAATCCCTTGCTTCTTAGTGGATTTATTGTTTTGCTTTGGGTGAAATGATTAAAACAATATCAGTATTATAGTTTAAAGGAAAGTTTATAAAGAGACAATAACAGGACAGTGAATATTTTCTGACTTGATAAATTGATCAAGAAAATAGAACAACAAGTACAATCATGGAATCAATAAATTTTCAAGTTTCTTTGCCATACATGGATCAAGTAATGTGATCAATCCCGACTTAGTAGCTAGGATACAGTCACTTTCTCACCAACGCAGTGTGGCTCCTCTGTATCTCTTCTACAAATATTTTCACGGCTTCTTCTTTGATGAACTTAACTCACTGGTACCCCTATATATGAATTTACTCGAGCCACAAGATTAGCAACTAGGTCCCACCTTTTTACTGTGAAACCAATAAATTGTCAATGTAAATTCTACTTTATCAGCTTCTTTTCTCACACTTCCAACTGGTGAAATTCCCTTCCACTTACTTGCTTTCCCGACAGCTACAATCTTCAAGAATTTAAATGTAAAGTCAATAGTCATCTCCTGTCTCACTAACTTGGATCCTCTCTCTCATGCTCTTTTCTCTGTCCACCCTACTCTCATCAGTATTCTCATCCTTCTCTTGCCCTCTTCCTGACACCCCCTGTAACCTGTTGTTCTTTCTTCATAACATTCCTCCTATGTAACCCCCTGCACAACAGTGGCAGTAAAATGCCTTGCTTGGAGCAACACTATTAAAAAAAAAAAAGTGCTTATTAAGTCAGTAAAATACATTTTCTGAAAAATGATCATCAAAGATCATTTGTCAAGTCAATAATTAAGTGACGCTTGATTTTATTACTTCCTTAATTCAATAACAAAAACATACTCGTCTGTTTTTGTCAGAATGGTCGGATGCCTGAACTAACAGATATCATTAATGTCATTCAGATAATAAAAAAAAACCCAGTGGGATTTTTTCAAGTTGGAATCATTGATTACAGGTGGAAATGAATCATCTGTCATGATTTTATTTCAACTAGACTTAATGTGATTATTACTGAAAGGCAATTTTTAATGAAATTTAAGTGTTTTTATGTTTTTTATAAGTAATGTTTCATTATTATTTTTTTCATGAAAGATAAATGAAATTAGAATTTCAGTCTGTAAATTTTTTTAGATAAAATGACATATAAAATTTTTTTCAAGTAGAAAATATAAAAATTATATATAAATTTTTATTTCTAGATAGGTGATGTTTTCTTGTTTTTTATTTTTATAATTGTGTCGCCCCAAGCAAGGCATTTTACTGCCACTGTAGTGCAGGGGGTTATATAGGAGGAATGTTATAAGAAGGAGTGAGAGGTTGCAGGGGGTGACAAGAAGAGAGTAGGAGAAGGAAGAGAATACTGATGAGAGTAGGGTGGACAAAGAAAAAGCATGAGAGAGAGGATGTAAGTTAGTGAGACAGGAGATGACTATTGACTTTACATTTAAATTTTTGGAGATTATAGCTGTTGGGAAAGTAAGTATGCGGAAGGGAATTCCACAGGCAGGAAGTGTGAGAAAAGAAGCTGCTGGAGTAGATACAAATTATTGAACCATACCAATATGAGTGACATCAAGTAAGGATTATAATTACTTGAGTAACATCATTCATAATTATTTTAGAATGATTTCTCCGTCTTTTTTATTTTGTAAATCTTTTAATTTGATCCTTTTATTTGTTTATTGATATTTTCTTTTTCATCTATTTCCTTCTAATTATTAATGACCTTTCTCTTTATACAGTTATCTCCCCTTTAATATCTTCAACTTCTTCACACTCTCCTCCTCTACATGTCTAAACAGCCCCAGTATTGCTTTTCTTAACACTTAGATTATCCCAACATTATCCATTCTTCAGCTGGTCATCCCTTCTTTCATTGATTCACTAATCTTCTATTGAACCATGTTAATCTCCAGCCAGTCCTCCCAATAGCAAGATCCATAATGATGATGAAAAAAGTTCTGGCTTTAGATAAAAAAAATTTTTTTTGTTATAATTCATGCATGTTATATGAATTTAAAGTCTTAAAAAATCATTTGAAAAATAGGAATTTACTAAAATATTTGAAATTTTTAATGTTTAATATAAAATTTATAATTTTTATTGAAATTATACTCAGTTATTTTTATTGTTAATTTTCTAATTTGTGAAATAAGATACGTATTGGACCAAGACATTAAGAAATGAATTCTGGAATACTATCAAGTATCTGATAATTCTTGTAGTTAAACTTGAAGGGGAAGCCATTTAACATAGCCCTCACAGCTATATACACACTGACAGAACAAATTACATGAGAAACTGAAAGATTTTACTGTATGCTAGACAACGCCAAGGCTCAATGCAAGTCACAGGAAATTACAGTTGTCATGAGAGATCTGAATGTTAATGTAAGGAAAGAGAGAGATAGTGAAATAGTTGGCAAATTTGAACAAGGAAATCCTAAAGAATGCAGATAAAAATGGGTTCAATTGTATATTGCAAATGATTAGGTAATAGTCAATACTTGATTTCAGATTTATGGACCTGGAGAAGTGATATAGAGGAAATGAAAAACTAAATTGACTACATAATGATCAATAAGAAATTCAAGAATGGTTTTAAAATGAAAAACATACCCAAATGCTGACTGCAGGAGTGACCACCTTCTGGTTACATGTAACCTTAGAATGAAACTACAAAAAGTTGAAAAAGGATGAGGCAGCATCCAAATTGCAATAGAGTAGATTCCTGAATAACCTGAGTTTGAAAACTGTATAAAGACTGCATTAGAAGCAGATACAATGAGGTAAAAGGGAATGAAAATTCAAAATGGGACAAAATAAGAGAAGTGTAAGAAACATCAACCAATGTGATCTTTTTTTTAATCATTTTACCCCAAGCATTTACCACTATTGTGCAGGGTGCTACATAGGGAGAAAGTGATGAGAAAGAATGGTTAGATATAGGAAATGTCAAAAGGAGGGTGATGGACAGGTAAGGATACCGAGAATGAGGGTTGGGTAGATGGTGAGAGTGTTTGAGAGAATAGACGCAAGTTAGTGTGATAGGAGGTGTCTATTGACCTTACATTTAAACTCCACGAGATTGTAGCTGAAGGGGATTCAGGCATGTGAAAGGGAATTCCATAGGTGGGAAGCGTGAGAAAAGAAGCTGTTGGAGTAGAAATTATGGTTACATCTTATCTGTTTCATTGTAAAAGGGTGAGAAATAGTTGCTAATCTAGTATATCATGTAAATTCGTACCTAGGTGGCACCAATGATCTAAGTTCATTGGAGCAGAAGCCGTGAAAGTATTTATAGAAGAGGCACAGGGAAGCCATGTCACGCTGGTGAAAGAGTGGTTGCAGCTGGTCTGCCAAGTCAGTATCAATCACGTTACAGATTCTCCGTTGTATTTTGTCAAGAAGCCCAAGGAGAGTAGCAGGGGCACCCAACCAGATGTGGCAGCAGTATTCAATACATGGGCAGCCAAACAAAATTAGACTAAGAGAAAAGAAATGGAAAACAGATGAAATTCTCAACATGATAAAAAGAAAGCAGCAAGCAATACCAAGGTATAGCCCAGAATATAGGATATGGCATAAAGAAATTAAGAATAAATGCAAAGGCATAGCTCAATGAAAAGTATGCAGAAATAAAATGAGCATCAGGGTTGAGGCAGATATGCATAAAAGAATAAGAACCAACAAGACAAAACATGGGCTCGTCAACAATATGCATAAAATCTGGGAGGGAACAATGGTAATAGAGAAAGATAAAATAATTCAGAAATGGAATACATCAGAGAATTCTTCCATGATGAAAGAGGAAAACCTGTGTTGCATATGGTATATTGGTCGTATTTACATTATTTGGACTATATATTTGGTATACTGGCCATTAAACAGATATTGAATGACAGCAGACAACAACAAACAAAATGAAGACTTGAATAAAATAATATATTGCCAAAATTATTTTTGTTAAAGAAAATACATTGACAAAAACAAGTTTCCATGTACTAGGTAAAATATATTCATGTAGAGGATGAGAAGAGTATTGAAAAGTATTGTCCTGAAAAAAAAACAATTTTGTAGCCATGAAAAACATTATGCTGGAAAGGACAGTTTATTGCATATCATTCCCAATGCTATGGACTGACTGATGAAATAGATACTATACTTTGACCTCAGGATTTATATAACATAAAGATACATGTTGTGGCACAAGGTTGTAAGATAAATGGAGAAAAGGTTATTTGTCATTGACTATCCTAAATCTAGCTAATCTAATTCATGATCGATTCACTCTTACAATTGATTCATTCATCATAAGAACTCATCAAAATACCATATATTCATAGGGAACCTAATAAAAAAAACCCATAGTATAAAAAGTTAAATATGTACAGTTCGGCATCTTGGTCCAGATTCTTTGTTTTTTTTATGTTAATTGTTAATTTTTTAGGCTTTTTATATGTTGAATGTTTGTTTTATATGTTGGATGTGCATTGTGACACAGATGTGCATTGTGGTGCAGTGGATATTGACTCAGAATGACAAATCGGGGAGTCGAGTTTGAATTCCAGTTGAATTCCTTTCATTCACTTATGCACAAGTACCCTTGGGAAAAGTATTAATCCGTCTCTTCCCTCCAGTTATGGGTTAAATAATAGGACAGAGTGGGCTATATAGCCTTGGCTTGCAACCATTCTACTGCAGAAATCAATGGCAAACTACTGTGGGATAATCTTCTGCCCAGTCAGTCATGTCTCTTTTGAGACATGATTGCCCAAGTGTGTATCACGTATGGCACTCAACTGACTGATATGTTGAATGAATTTTACAACAGCCACTGGTCCTGGAAAGTGAAGTTTTTTCCAGTTGTTTTTTTTTTTTTTCAAAATATGAAAATGCCAACAGAATATGACAAGGTAAATGATAGATAAATGATAGTTGTAATAATATATGTATGTTTCAATATGTTTTCTACCTGATTTGATCTGTCTCATGAGAACTGTGTCTGGTTGCAGTTGTGGGCCTGGTGCCATTGTTTCCAGAAATGATGGTTTGGTCCTGTTGATAGCTATGGTGCCTGTAATGTTGCCATGCTTGGTTGTGATGTATTTATCAATTTGGTTGAAAACTTTGAAAGAACCTTGGTAGCTGGGTGTGAGCAGTTTTTGACTGTCATAACATATAAAAGTATACTGAAACCCTTGAATGATTTTTGGCATGTAAACATTCTTGTGTGTAGTGTTGATGTGTATTTCAACCATGCTATTTTGTTGTGCAGTTATTGTATAAAGCATGTAGCTAGGATTGATATTGTATTTGATGTGCTGCAGACATATTGTATCTTTCCATTTGCACAGGTGTAATTAGCCGGCGTTTTGCTGTGCTTAAATCCCAGTAAGTTGTTGAATTCCTGAAATAGGGATGTCTCTGAAATTGTCTCTGCAGTCAATCATAAATATTAGTAATCTTCTAAATGTAGCACTCTAGTCTTTAAGAATCACTTTCAATTTGTTTTTTGGCTGTAGTGTCTTTGACTGGCCATTGGGAAAACCAATCAATGATTATCAGCAAACCTGGTAACCCTGACACATTAGAAGAGGTCCAACAATATCAATGTGTATACGTGTAAAGAAGGTGTTAGGCTAGTGAATGTGTTAATAGGTGAGGTGACTATGTATATGACACATTTGACATTCCAGTGGTACATCCCATATTGAAAGACCTGTACCTTTAATAACTCTTTGAGATTTGACATATTTACTTTTTATCTTCTTGGGTTTCTTTGGGTTGACTCTATCTGCAAGCTCCATATTGACTTTTGTTTATCAGATGAGTATACCTTAGAAGCAGACAAAAGAAAGTATTCTCTTACCAGCCGACTTTTCTTGACTTTATTGATCAATTTCATCTACAAACTAATGCCAAACAGGAAACATCTCATTGTAACAAATTATATTTCAAGTGGATGGGGTGGTGAAATGTGAAAAAGAATAATTTCTTATACAAAGAGAAGTTAAAAGTTAAAATCTAATCAACAACACAAAAATAAAGATGAGAAAAATTAACAATACAAGACAGAAGTATATACTACAAAAAAGAAAAAAAATTGCTTGATTTATAAAATGATGAAAATAAAATTCACCCAACGACAAAAAAGAAAATAAAGTTTGCTACAAAAAGATAAAATTTGGTGAAAATGTAAACAAATATTAAAGTCTGGCAAAGAAACAAAAAATAAAATTTGCCCAAAAGATGAGAAAGAAAGAATTTAAACTAAAAGCAACAAAATTTAAGAAATATAAATGAAAAAAAAAAGTCTAGAAGAATAGAATAAATTTCAGGTGAAACTGAAAGGAAAAACTAAAAAGATTAAACGACAGACAAGAAAATTTACTATTCAAAACGTCAAAACATTAAAGGATTTCTGACCAAAAAGTTCTATAAGTCTTTTTCATAATAAAGGAAGTCTGACCATGCATGGGATACTGTTGTCATCTCTGGTCAGGTAACCCTGCTGTTCATCTCAGTGTTTTCAACAGGCTCCAAAGGAGAATCTCTAATGAGATTGGTCCCAACCTGGCAGCTTGAATCTATCTTTAAAAAATCTACTTTTCTTTTTGTGTGGTCTTTTGGCGGGAAAAAATCATTGTTTTTGTTTGGTGAATCTGCCTTAGTCAGTCAGTTAATTGCCATACGTGAAACACACTTGGGTGATCATGTCTTTTTCAAGACATGACTGACTGGTCAGAAGATTATCCCGCAGTAGGTTGCCATTGATTTCTGTGGTAGACTGGTTGCCGACCAAGGCTATAGAACCCAATCTGTCCTGCTATTTAACCCATAACTGGAGGGAAGAGACAGATTAATACCTTTCCCAAGGGTATTTGTGCATAAGTGAATGCAATGGATTCAGCTGAAATTCGAACTTGGCTCCCTGGTTTCTCATTCTGAGCCGATATCCACTGTACCACAATGCACATCCCTCTGCCTTAGTAGCAGACCCAAATAAATTTATTTGTGATGGACAAATTTTGGTTCAACATAATAAAGTTTTTTTAATAAAACTGTTAGAGTGTTTTTATTTCTTTAGGGCTAAAAATGATTTCAAACAACATGACAGTTGTAAACAGAATAAAACAAATCAAGCCAAAAATAAAATTCAGGACAAAATACTAAATTTAAAATAAATTATAAAGCCAAAAAAATGTTTGCCAATAAAGTTTGACACAGCAATAAACAACAAAAGGATACAAAAATTAAAACTGACTGTTGTGTAAAATAACACAAGTTAAAAAAAAATTAGGCAGAAGCTGAAAAATAAAACTGAAAACAAAATGTACTCAACAAAAGAAAATTATTGAAAGAAACTTTAGAAATAAAAACTTATCAGAAACTGTGTCCCAAAAATGTCCTTTTCTATAGTCGAATGCTTATCACTAAAAGAAAACAATACTGAATCCAACAATATTTATTGCACAATTGTAGCACAAGGCCAACAATTGAAGATAAAGAAGACTGGCTTTCATCTGTCTTATACTTAAATTTAGCTAACCAACATCACTGACCCAAACATACCACAATAATTCTTGCACTAACACAACACATTCTTACTTACCATATAGAGTAAAACTCTTGCTTTGTAAGACTGATCTCACTTATTATATCCTGAATGAATCCCTAGCTAGCACGTGATATAACGCCTTATGGGAAAACCACTGGATGTCAGAGAGGCCATTCGTGGCTCGTAAGAAGTTTTTGAGAGCAATCCAACAGCTACAATGTACTCGACGCAACCAATTTCTCACCATCAAATATCTTTATAGAATGCAAGAAGCACAAAAAAAACATAGCAACAGTTAACAAAATTTTAAAATTCTGTTAAAAAATGTACCTACTGCCCAAATAAAAGGGTATCTGAATAAAATAAAATACTTTCAACTTCTAAAGAAAACAGAGCATGCACTTTGAACCATACAACTTACATTTTGAAATAAATGCACACTGTAGATTTTGTAACCAGTTCCTCTTTGGTTTCTATTTCTCTTCACTCTTCTTCTATGTAAACTTTCACTCTCCTCATTTGTAGCCTCCTGAACACCAATGGAAGTACTGCCTTGCTTGGGGTGAAATGATTAAAAAGAAAGATAAAATAGTTTTGAAAACTGCAGGAACTCCTTGACACGTTACTAAAAGAAAAAGGGAAGAAAGAAATAAACCACAATTGTAAGAAGACTGAATGTATAGTTGTTAACAAGAGAGACAGCTCAAGATGCAAGCTATAAATTGGAGATATCAAAATTAAGCAAATACAAAACAATAACTAGTGCTGCATTAAACAATAGGAAGAAGTATAGTGAAAAATGCTTTTCAAAAGTTAATTAATTTGTACTGTCACAAGCTTAACTTTTCTGTTAGAAAGTAAGTAATGTAAAATATCATTTATGTGATTAAACTTCTGAACTCTAATTTTAGACCTAAACTTTCTATATATAAAATTCTACCAATCCAATAGAATTCCTTACAATTTTTATGCATGATAAAAATGTTCTACTTGTTTCTGAGTGATAAATATTAGGTTGGAAAGAATGTACTATTGCATCCGAAATTGAAAAAGACATTTTTTTGGTTTTAAATGATATATTTTATAAAGCTATTTCCCTTTCTAACCTATAAAAAAATCCTATTTATTTTATGATTTGATTATGTCAAGTTAATGCATCAAGTCAGGTTCTATTTTTGTGACATGAGTTTTGTCTGATGTAAAGTTGTATGAATGCTTGATGACCCATGGTACTTTAGTTGTGATACAAGGTTACATATCTTGTTGACTCAAGAATGAAATGTCTACTAGTAGAGGGGTTTTCCGAGGACCACAGGGGGTCTGCAAGGATAAGATAGGGGGCCTATGGATTAATTCATCACGTGAAATTCAAAGTAATTTAAATTTAATTTTGTTACATTTTGCATCAACATGCAGTATTAATTTATTTTATTTGAACACTTATGTTTAAAGTAAGCTTAAAACCAGTTTTTACTACGTTAATGCAAAACTATAAGCTATTTTTAGTAAAAATTTATGTACAAATTTCATAAGCATTTATAGTGTAAACTAGCAGTATAGCTTGGTGTTGCTCAGGTGAAATGAAAGCTTTAAAAGCTTTAAAACTAATCCATGGTCCTTGAGCTCAGACACTTTGGACGTTGGCACGAAAGACTAAAAAGCAATAGTTGTTTCCAGTTAAAGCAAAACCGTAGACTGAAAGAAAAATGAATGGGTCTAAATCAAATTTTGATTTCCTGGTATCGATATCAAATAAGTTTTTTTCATTGTAAACTGAATTTTGAAGGCTAAATAAGTCCTCTGAGTAAATAGTACCATGGCTGAGATTAAGAACTACAATTATACCTACTTAGAGCCAAACCCAAAGCAAAAACTAAAATAAAACTGCTGAAAAAAAATACAGACATACATGCAGATAAACAGACACACACACAAACATCTTGTCTTATATATATATATATATATATATATATATATATTATCGATTTTCTGCACTATTGTATGTACTGCAACATTGAAACTTCTGAATATCATTTCTTATGTCTTTGTATCAAATTTGATTAAAATTGCACCACTTCTTCTATAAGCTGATTTTTTTTATGATCAATTTTCAGTATTTATTGACGGTACCTTGACACAAAACTTACCTAAGAATACTTGCAGACACTTATAGTACAACTGTGTAAATTTTCAAGAAAATCAGTTCAGCCGTTTCGGAGTTTATAGGTAATGGACACACACTGACACAGACACACACACACACACAAAACCCCTTTACTAGTATATGTGAAAGTACTATGAACTTCTGGCTTTAATGATCTGTCATTCATTATCAAAGTATCTAGGCTTCAGCTTTGACACTTAATCCAACTATATTTAATATATTCTTTGCCTTTTACTTCAACAAGCTGATTTTGTCTGTTGTTGACTTTGAGTCCACACTGTAATAATAAATACATCATTATATAACAGTATTTTTAGCAGAAAACAAACATCAATTTAGTTTCTGTATTTTAAACTTGTATTTCCAGATGGACATTAATTCAAAGAAGAATAATTTATCTGTATTTGTGGCTCAAAGACTGTTAATTTCACTTGTATATAAAAATATTTAATCCAATATTTTACAGATTACATAAAAGTATTTGATTAGATGTAACACAAGAAGCTCCTTGAAATCTTAGAAAAGCTAGATTCATATAGAGAATATATTCAAGTAAACTCTAACCTATACTGGGTATAATCAGCTTGCATGTAAATTTACTCTATACACAAAAGTAGAAAAAGGTGGATGACAAGAATTGGTTTTCTCACCACTGCCCTTGCATTGAATACTGCTGCCATATCTGGTTGGGTGCCCCTGCTATCCACCTAGGGTTCCTAGTCAAAATCCAACAGAGGATCTGTAATGTGATCGATCCCGAACTGGCAGCCAAGATACAGTCACTTTCTCACTGGCGCAATGTGGCTTCTCTGTGTCTGTTCTACAAGTACTTTCATGGCTTTTGCACCAATGAACTTAGCTCTCTGGTTCCCCTTATGTATGAATTTGCTCGAGCCACAAGATTAGCAACTAGGTTCAACCCTTTTACTGTGAAGCCAATAAAATGTAAACACAAATTCTGCTCCAGCAGCTTTTCTTCTTGCACTTTCCGCTTGTGAAATTCCCTTCCATTTACTTGCTTACCTAACAGCTACAATTTCCAGAACTTTAAGTGTAAAGTCAATAGTCATCTCCTATCTTACTAATTTGCATCCTCTCTCTCATGCTCCTTTCACAGTCCACTCCACTCTCAGTATCTTAACCCTTCTCTTACCCACTTACTGACACACCCTGTAACCTGTCACTCTTTCTCATAACTTTCTTCCTATAAAACCCCATGCTCACCAGTGGTAATAGATTGCTTGGGGCAATATGATTATAATAACAAAAAAAAGTTATTTAGATTTATATAAGCTGTACAGTGAGACAGTTTTAAAAGAACTAAAAGATCTACCAAGATTTATTATTATATGGTCATAAGATATAACCTTAACAACACAAAAAATGTAGATGACATTTAGCTGATGGCAGATCCAGAACAAAAAAAAGTAGTACTAGAGAATTTAGTTGAGAAAAGCTAAAAGAAAGGATGAGGAAGACAGAATACATTGTTGTGAGCAAAAGTTGTGAGATGAATATTGGGGATTTTATTTGATGGCAGCACACTGACTACAAAGGCAAATAGATTTGGTAAAGTAAAAGAATGTCTATTGTGATGCAATGGATATAGGCTCAAAATTGGAAATCAGTGGAATTTGTTGCATTCACTTATGCACAAATACACTTGGGAAAGGTATTAATCCATCTCTTCTCCCTCTAGCTATAGGTTAAGTAGCAGAACAGATTGTGTTCAATAGCATTGGTTGCCAACCAGTCTGTCACAGAAATAAATGGCAACTTTCTGTGGGAAAATCTTCTGCCTAGTCAGTCATGAATTGAAACAGACATGATCACCCAAATGTGTATCATGTATGGCACTTAAATGACTGAAAGAAAAGGTTAGAACAAACTGTGAAGAGCCAAAATCAGTTGAACCCTGAAAAATAGATGTAGCTGTTGCTGATAAGTTTTCTTTTTTTTTTTTCTTTAAGAATTTCCTTGTTGCTTACTGCCTCTATCCATGGACTTTTCATTATACTTCTGTAGAATTACATTTCTTATGCTTCTACAGGAAGATTGCCCAGCATTCACTTTCTTAGTTGTTGTGCTAATAAAGAAGTGTCAAAAAGCACAAAATGTCTGGTTAGAAATCACTAGCAGTGTAGCCCAACATTGCTCGGGTGTAATGAAAGCATTAAAACTAATCCATGGTCCTAGAGCTCAAATTCTTTGGATGTCAGCATGAAAGACTAAAAAGCAATAGTTGTTTCCAGTTAAAGTGAAACCGTAGACTGAAAGAAAAATGAATGGATGTAAATCAAATTTTGATTTCCTGGTATCAATATCAAATAAGTTTTTTTTGTCGTAAATTGAATTATGAAGGCTAAATAAGTCCTCTGAGTAAATGGTATCATGGCTGAGACTAAGAACTACAATTATACCTACTAAAATAAAAGGGCTGAAAAATACAGATATACAAGCAAATAAACAGACACACACACAAACATCTTGCTTTTTATATATATATATTATCGATTTTCTGTACTTTTTTAGGACCGCAACATTGAAACTTCTGAATATCATTTCTTATGTCTTTGTCTATGAGTGTATCAAATTTGATTAAAATTGGACCACGTCTTCTATAACCCGATTTTTTCGATTATCGATTTTCGATATTTATCGGGAGTACCTGGACACAAAACTTAGCTAAGAACACTCACAGATGCTTTTAGTATAACTGTGTAAATTTTCAAGAAAAGTGGTTCAGCTGTTTCGGAGTCTATAGTTAACGGACACACACACACAGACAGACACACACGCAAAGACAAAGTTCCATTTATAAATAAGTTTAGATATAGCAAAAATTCCTTATAAAATATCTATTATGATAGGTTTATTTTATTCACTCTTCTTTTATTCTCCATTAGTGGTGATTGGAGAACTCTGAAAGTGGGTGGAGAGCTAATTAGGGGTTTAGATTTTTCTGAGAAAGATGAGGCAAACTCAATCAATGTCTTCATTTTCATACTACACCACTATCGTATACACAACATCGGAATGAATTTGAGTATAAATAAGTTACTTCACTAAATTAGACAAAATAACTTTTCATTCATAGTAGTGGAGTTCTTTCAAACTGGTATTTGTCCTTGAAAAGCTAAATGAAAAAGAAAATGCAGCGGGAAAACTGCTAAAGATCAAATCTTAGCAAAAGCAGAGACTGACCAGTTTCATAAATTTTTGAAGATTATTAAAGTGTGGGGGGAGGGGACAACCAAGGGGCCAGTTAAAACTACGGGGAAGAGGGATTGCCCTTTCTGCCCCTTACGTAGAATCACAACTGTTCACCATGTTCTTTCAGGGTCTGTGTGATTATGGCTATCTATATCTTTCTGTCTTTTGTAAATATTTTTAATGTACCTTCATCTTTTTCTACCATCCATTTAGAAAATCTCATTAAATAGAATACTTTCTGTTTTCAATCTTCCCATCTTGCTTTCAATATGCCATGTTAGTATCAAATTCTCCAAGTCTTCTTTTGTTATTGAAAAAATTTGTCCTTGTTCCCATTTTCCTTGAAACTTCCTTGTTGCTCACATGTTCTGACCATGACAATTTCTGCATTCTTCTGTAGAACCATATCTATTGCCTCATATTCACTACCATATGAAGACCAATATAACATAGCAGTTCAGTATTCTTTTCTTTTTTCTCAAGAAATGTTCTTGTTTCTTCCAAAAAATTCATATAAAGAATCATCCAAAAGTTTGGTAATGCATTATTCATGTCAATTTATTTCAAAGTATAATAATGAAAATACCCTTTCAAGTACTTTAATGTATATTTTTACAAAAGGCATTCTATTTTTGAATCTCCTATGTCCCATCAATGATAATACTCTGTAATTTAAATTCATTTTACTGACTCAGAGATCATGAGATTTTCATTCAAATGTTTAACATGGTCTTTATTTTTAGTTTTATTTGCAGCTATTTAAGATGAGTTACTTATTTGTACTTATATATTAATTATTAATAAAAATCAAGACTCTTAAATTTCTAGTTAAGGTATTATTTTAAGGAAATAGATTATCCTATTCTTTATACAATAACTGTTCATGATTTAAAAACAAATATGAAATCAATAACATGATTTTACAAAAAATTAAATTTTCAAATTTGCATGTAAATACTTAAAAAACATGATACTTAATTTAATACTTTAAAATTTCATTTTTTCTGTCTTATTTTTTACAACATAATTAATGTATACCTATCTATTTCAAAATAAGAAATTATTGAAAGTATTTTTATTGTTAACATACATCTCATTTCTTTGAATCTATATTTATGTTCTGCACTTTTAAATTTAAATGCATTCCTGGGACAAAAGCCCTTATCCCATGCAGACAAAGCTGAGTGACCTTGACGAAAGCAGTGAAGGAGTTTGGCAAAACACAAATCCATAATTTCAGCAACTGTTATTGATTTTGCTGTTAGAGTCTACTGTTGTATCACAGTCCTCAGGATTGAGTTTATTTTCAAGGAAAATTGCACCTCCTTTTACAATAATAATGATAATACTATAAATGGCAAATAAATTAAGTCTTTATTTCAAAAGGTAGACATGAGTTAATTTGAACTGGAATGTTATCCAATATCTAAATGTTGTATTTATGAAGTAAATCACTTTTTTTAAATCAAGACAGATTAGTTTAAAAAACTAGATTCAACATTTGTCTTAATATTTACTGATTTAAAATAAAAATAAAATTTAAAAGACCAAGAGATTATAAGTTATTTGATTAATATATAGATTATCATTAATAAGCAACAAAATTAATGTAATAAATATGTCATCATACATGAAATTAAGTTTAGATTTTATTCTGAAATATAATACTATTTAATAAAGGGGATAACACAACAGGGCTGATTATAGTTTTACAAAGAAACTAAGAGAAATTAAAAGACTAAAATGAGAGAAAGAAAATCAAAGTGAATGAAATTCAAACAGTAGTGAATGCAGCAAATGGAAAAATACCACCACTACCACTACTTCATAAAATGAAAAAAAACCATCAGAATGTTGAAGCATTACATAACTGAGACCATTTGTAGTAAGAAAAGAAACTAATAATAGCAATAAAAATAGTAAATAATAATAATTACTGAGTGTTTTGTTGAGTAAAGTTGTTTTTAAAGCAGAATTCATCATTTGTATTTTGGAGGAGAAAGTGACTATAAGAAGGAAAAATGTAAGGTCCTTTAGTCTTGTTAATTATGATGATTATGGTAGGAATAATGATGATAGTAGGATTTATTTTGTGTTGTTTTTGCTATTTTGGTAGGAACAACAAAAACAACACAAAAATAAATCATTGCTTATAATCTTCTCTTTGTAAACTTTTTTATAGATTCTACTTTTACTTTAAATTTCACTCTGCTGTTTTTTATGATTATATTGTTTTATTTTGAAGTGGAAGAATTTTTATAAAATGATTTTACTTTCTTAAACCAGGCTCCTATTAAACTCCTTCAACTGGTTCTATTTTTGCTTCTACTTGGACTTATAATACAAAATGTATCAGTCCTGACACAGTAACTACTTTTCATGCTTCTAATATCCATGATACTTCTGCTTCTCACAGATGCTATTACTACCACTACTCTATCAACAAGATCTATAAAGGTTGTTGAACTGAAAAAGACTCAACAGTTCAAAGTTAATTTTATGACCTCTCTTTCATCTGTAGCAAGTAATTTTTATAAATTTCTTATTCTGTGATTAGATTCAATTTATGTATTGTTCAAGATTACTATAGCTTTATTCAAATACTTTTTGTTGATAAATTTTTAACATTTTGCAAAACAATGATTTTTAAATCAGTGAATTTGTTTGCTAAATTTTCATTCTTCATTATGTCTGTGGTATTTGAATGTTTTTGTCACTTGTTACCTTTTCTTTAGAAGTTCACAAGAAAGTGAAAGTGAAAGCTTATGTTAGATTGAAGGCAAGTTTAGAAAGGTGGCAATTTTGTCTGTCTTTGTTATGATCAAAAGCTTTTTCATGTTTTTTTTGGTTTTTATAATTTATATTGATTCTATATTGTTTAAGTACTTTTTGATTTTATATCTTTATAGCAAATGAATATATGATAAATAACAATATACTAAGTGAAAATGTTATTTATTTTTTTGGAAAATGCAAATTTGGAAATTTATAAAAACAAATTACTTATATAATACTTTGGCAAGCCAAATTTTATTTTCTGCAAATAGTTTAGATATTTTCTTGTTTTTTGTACTTGAGTATCTTTACTAAAAGAATCATCTTAACAAATTAAAGTGATATATAATAGTCTGTGAAAATTCATTATTTAATTTTACCAACAATCATATTTGTTTCTTTTATATCATTATTGGAAGCTTGCTGAACTGAATGAAAAATTTAGGCAAGAATTTTAAATTGCTATTCATAAACAAAACTATTTTAGGATCTTAATTGAAAAAGACAGTGCAATAAAACTTTCATTTTTATTATCAAATGTTGAATATGATCCTGAATATCCTTTTCAACTTTTTGTAAAGGAAGAAAAATTAAAATTATGTTTACTGGCTAATTCTAGTAAAAAAACATTTTCTTACAGATGAAACAAAAGTATTTGGAAATTTCTTTGTTTGCAGATCAAATGTAAACTCAGACTATATAAATAGATACGAACTGCTATTACAATGTGTGGTATTTACAAAAAAGATCAATGAAGTCAACTAGGATGTATATTTTGATGCACTGGATGTCAGGGATTTAAAGTTAAGCATCCTGCATTTTCAGTATTTCTCATGAGGTTTAATTATGACCAATGTTTGTTTACATTTGTACCCACCCCACTGCAACATACAATTTCATCAATAAAAACATTTAGTCTGAAGAAGTCCTTTTCAAGGGCAAAGTGCATTACACTGGATATTTTTAATTTTGTCATTCAGTCACTTACCATTATTCTGATATAGAGAATTTATATATCATATGAATTAAAAGATTTTTAACCAAATAAAATTTATAGCATTTTAAATCTTTCATAGTCAAAGTTTTATATCAATTTAATTTTATTTTAAATATTTGTTTACAAAGCCTAAAAAATTATTCTAATGCCTAAGAAGTTTAAAAAAACTAGAAATAATTACAAAATCTACAAATTTTCTATGACTATTAAAATTAAAATGGTGAAACTTTTAAAATTTTGTCCATCTATATATATAGATATTTTAGAGCACAAAGTATATGTAGTTCAACAGTTTTTATTCATCACAGTAGTAAAATAGGATTTTACCTATACATAGCATATACAAGGGCACCACATGTACTGCAGCTGAAGCAAAAATGGTGTGTCTAGAACAAGATAGCCTGATGGAGCCCATTACTCTTCAGGCTGATTTTGAATTCAGTTTTCCTTCTCTTAGACTGGTTACCATAGTTGAAAAAGTCTAGTTTGCCACATCTAATCCACAATTTCCAAAGAAGATTGATTCATATCTTTTTCAAGGGCATCAGTACAAATTAAACAAAATAGAATTGACCAGAATCTGAACTCTTTTTTTACTATGAACTGTCACACACACACACACACACACACACACACACACACACACACACACACACACACAAGAGTGTGTGTAAAAATTTGGGTATAATCAACAAGAATATTTACTCACTTTTTTGTTTATTAGAAATTTTATCACTTAGTATCCTCTATAGTATACCCTGACTTTTACAGTAGAAATGTTAAACCAATAAATAATAATCAAATTAAGCTCATGATATATTATAAAAAATTATAAAAAAATCTAAAACAACTGACTTCATAGTCTCTAATAACCCTACAGCCACACAACTAAATTCTCTACAGAAAACCAATGTAGTGTCTCAATTTATATACCCATTCAGAGATTGTATCTCTGGTACTAATAATAAACCCACTAAATATATTGGTTTTATTACAACCATGCATCTCTCATAGACTTACCTGTCACCTTTCTGATCAGAATTTAATTCAACAACATTTCTTAGAAAAACATAGCCATCTAGGTAATATTAGACAGATTTTAGTCAATAACACAATAATACTCACTCATACCCACAGTAAAAAGAATCTTCAGATATTGGAGGCCATCTACATTAAATCAAAACAACCCACTCTTAATAAAATCACATTCTAATCTGATCATAACACATTACTTTGCATTTAAACATATGGTTTTGTTAACATTTCGGTTTCTCACATGGTGTGAAATCATAGCATTACAAATTTATGAACTGCATCTGCTATTTGGTGACTGTTATCATTGCTTATCAATGTTTTCTGTCAACACAAGATAAAAGCATCTTTGATGGTGGATGTCTTTATGTTAACATCCCTGAAACCTCTTTGAAGATGACTTATGTGAGCCAAAAGCCTAGAACCATCATAATAAATAATTACCTAAATGTTGGAGAATTTTAGTCTTTATTTTCACTTGAAATTAAAGCCAAAATACAATGTTTAGAATGGCTCATGATTAAACACAATAGACATTCATTGTCAGTTATATTTAACAGTATATGTTTAAAAAATCTATATATATATACTCTTCTTGAATGAACAGTATTAAATCATCATCTCAAACGCAAAATATTTTACACTCATTTACTTATTTACTTATTTAATATGGTTCATTTTATTTTTCCCACTTGAGTATCAAATAGCAATTTGTGAGCTGTAAAAGTCATATGAAAGAATATCTCATTAAAAGTAGAAACTGAAAGTTGAATTCAAATTCTGGATGAGTTTGTTACGTTAACTTTATTAACTTTACGTTAACAAATTCCCATGAGAACGAAATGGAGCTTTTTTTCTTCCCTCAGCCATGTGTTAAAATACCAGGGTAAGCAGGACCATTTAGCTTTGGGTGGCTGCCAGTCTAAGTGAAATAAATTGTGCAAAATGCGACAGGAAACCTCTCTCCTACATTTCCTAAGAAGGCATCTTTTTTGTAAATCTGAAGTTTTGGTATAATAACACATCACTCAATAAATCCCGGGCCTAACTAATAAAACAATAGCTTTTAGGCAACATTCAATTTTATTCATCAACATTGTCTCCTTCTAGGGTGATACACTGACTCCAATGCTTCTCTGACAATTCTTTTTTGTAGAATGATTTTTCTTTGACTTCAAATTCAGTTTTTCAATGTCACTTCTTCGTTGGAACCAAATCTCTTTCCCTGGAGGACTCTTTTGAGGTCTGCAAACAGCCTATAGTCACTGTGGGTCAGATCTATAGAACAGGGCAGATGCAGATGCATTCAAAATGCAATTCATCTAGTTTTGACATTATTGCGATCAACTTGTGACATGGTACATTGTCTTTTTGAAAAATCACATTTTTCTTCTTCATTTGTGGCCGTTTTTTTTGTTGATTTTTCTTTCAGATACACTAATAATGCTATATGATATTTGCTATTGATAGGTCTTCTTTTCTCAAGGTAATTGATGAACAAAATATCTTGCACATCCCAAAATATGGAGCCCAAAACCTTGCCAGCTGATGTTTGCATCTTTGGTCGCTTTGGACAGCTTTCATCTGTTGCTGCCCACTCAGCTGACTGCCAATTTGACTCTAGAGTGAAGTGGTGGATTCAGGTTTCATCCATTATCACACATTTATTCAAAAACTTCTTGTTGCATTGAAACAATTGCAAACAACACACTGAATTGTTGATTCATTTCTGTTTTTGATCCTGAGCATTCAGCATCATTTGTGTCTGTATGACTGCATTTAAAGTCAGCATACCACCTCTTAACCATTGTTTTCAATGGAGAAGAGTCCGAATAATACTTATCAAGCCACTGATTTGTATGAACAGTATTTTACCATCAGAAACCAATGCTTTGTCAACACACAAAATTCAGATTTTTCTATTGTTTTAAAAATTTGCAATAGTAGCTTCACTTAAATAACTGTAATTTGTAAACTAATGGTCCAATTGAGCCCAAATTTTGCCACCTGTCATTTGAAGGTTAGTACTTCATAAAAATTATGTGGATTTTTTATTCTTTGTGACATTTATATGTTAGGCCTAAGACTTATTGAGTGATGTGTTATTACCACTGATGATAGTGATTTAAACTGCATCTTAATGGAATGTAGAAGTATATTTGAAAAAGAAATAATGAAAAGTTATTATCATTGATATTTTCTGTCTCTGAAGCAAAATTTGTACATATATAATCATCTCTAGTGAAAATTGTCAGTGGTTCTAAGTGTTTCACGATGTTTAATGTAAACTTACAAAATTCAAGAAACATTGTACTCAGTCATTATTGATATATGTGGTTATGGATGAGAGTGTGTGAGTGAACACTTGTGAATGAAATGAAACAAACACCATTTTAATAATCATTTATTTTTCTCATGAAATTATATATGCCATTCAGAAAGCCAAGTTAGGCTACATGTGGCTACATGTTTGCCTATGACTGGCTTACATCATGAAGAGACAATGTATTTAAGAGAAAGCAAAATTATCCTTTTTAAAAAGTTTCTAATATTTCCTTAATAAAAAAAATGAAAGTCAGGCAGTATCACACTTAGAAATTATGTAGGTAATGTGCGCTCGAAATTACTCTTATATGATACTACACTGACATATAGCTGAGATGATCTTTTATAAGCAGTGATGATTCCCTGATTTTAACCACATCAATTATTGTCTATCCTGCATATCCTAATAACATGCACATCTTAACTCCTTCCTTTAAGCATTTGCAACAAACTTATTGATTTATCACTGACTTGAATAGCTCTTGAGCCTTGTTTTGGGTAAACAATAGTATCAAAAAGACATTTTTATGTACATTTGGTTACATAATGTACAATCCTGAGGAAGCCCTTCTGTAGATTTTTGTTTGAAAATACAGGGTGTTACAAAACATTTGATATGATTTGAGATGTAAATATCTGAATACTGACATAGTCTCAGCAAATGAAACTACGTCAGTATTCAGATATTTATATTTATTGTTGAGCAAAATAAGATTTATTCATTAAAGTTGGATTGAAAAATTTAAAGTTTTCTGGATTTCAAATTTTCATAATTTTTCCCATGATTTCAATATGTGTACCACTTATGACACTACTGTGTCTTCCAATACTGGTGATTGTCTAGATTATTTTTTCCTGCACAGACAGCCTGACTCTTTGAACTTTCTGTGCCGTTTCTAAATCTACATTGCCGTTACTGCATTTTTAGAAAATTATCTCACAAATTTACACTGCACAGTTTGACTGTGTTTGAGAATATTCTAGCATATAGAACTTTTTTCTCTTCCAATGAATGGTATTTCTATTCTTCTTCTTTTATGTGCCATGTTCATTCAGGACGTAGACGATCATGGCTTTCCACATATCCCTGTCCCTGGTGGCTCTTAGCATGCTTTCTCCTGTTGCACCATGCAACCTTCATTCCGTCATCCACCTGATCAGGTCCTTCAAATATGTTATCTTCTGCTTTCTTCTGTCTTTTTTTTCCTCTGCTAGTAACAGGTTCTCCAAGCCCCCCTTCCTCATTGCATGTCCCAGGAACTTTAGTTGTCTCTTCCTGATGCTCAATATTAATTTCCTTTTCATCCCCATCCTTTCCAAAACCTTGTCATTGATCATATGCTTGGTCCATATCTGTAGCATCCTTCTGTAGAACCACATATCAGTTGCTTCAAGTTTTTCCTTCATCTTCGAAGATATTGTCCAACATTCATTGCCATACTGAAGAACGAATGGCACATAGCAATCCAGTACTCTCCTCTTTGTCTCTAGTGAAATTGTCTTGTTTCTTAATACTTTACTCAACTTCTGGAATGCTTCTTTTGCCATGCCAATTTGCCTTCAGATCTCAGTGTCGCACTTTCCGTCTTCTGTTATAACACTTCTCAGGTATTTAAATTTCTGTACCTGCTTGATTCTGAAAAGAAACAAAGCATAAAACATTAAACATAGGAATTTGAATTGTTTCCATACATGCTATTAAAAATTGAGATCATTTAGACAAGAGCTGGTCAAATTATTAGATTACGAAATTATATAAATTTTTCTGAAACACACTGTATATTTGATCATTAGTATTCCTTTATATATATTTTTGGTTTTACTATTTTGATCTCTGGCTCAGAATGGTGAGTTCCATTTCTCAAACTCTGTTCTATTATTTTAACTGCAAAATGGTTTAAATTATAATAAGATATAATGAACATTGAGTGATTTTAATTTGTAATAAAGAAATTATAACCATTATTCTGAAAGCTGTTTGCCCTGAGAGGTAATTATTTCTATGTCTATGTATAAAAAACAAAGGTTTTTGATAGTTTATAATGAGGTCTTGCTAGGAATTAAGTCATATTGACTTCATTTCAGTTAAAAATTTCCTTGTTCTAAGTTCATTGCTTGGAGTTTTATATTTACTCATTTGAAATGATCTCTCTTTAGTCTTTTTTGGATCTGCATTATCTTTTAACTTGACAAGTTACCTGTCATCAACATGGCTGATGCTAAACTACAGTAGAGCAACACACTACACATTCTTAGGCACACATTTTCCATTGACATGAAGTGGAATGACTATATTAAATCAACTGCTATGTCTACTGATAAGAAAAGCTAGTTCACTGTATTGTACTGGAAAACTTTTCTTGTCAGGATCCATCATGCACATTTATAAATCTTCTATTTGTCTGTGCATTGAATATTGCTACCATATTTGGTCTGGTGGTCCTGCAAAATGTCTCAAAAATGTCAAGAGGAGCCTGTCATCTAATTTATCCAGATCTGGTATCTTGAATTCAGTCATTTTCTCACTGTGATATGGCTTCTCACTTTCTTTCCTACAGATATTTTTATGACATCTGTTCCAGTGAGCCTTTTTTCCTTAGTTTCTCAACTACATGAATTTAAGTGTGCTACTAGTTTGGTAACTAGGTCTCACCATTTTACTATTGAACTTGCTTGGTATAACTATTCTTTTTTAATAGTTTGTTTTCTCGCACATCTCATCTGTAGAACTCACTTCTGTTTCTTGCTTCTCTGCCATCTGTTATCTTCAAATATTTAAATCCAACATATTGCCATCTTCTGTCATTTTTAAACTCTTTTTCGTCATCCTTTTAACACTTCTCACTAATTCTCTTTCATTTCCTGTAACTGCCTGCATCCTTGTGGCATTATTGACTTTCATTGAGGTGAACTGATTAAAAATACATATATATTCTCTTTCTGAGTTCAAAAAGTAGGACACAGTTGGGAAAAACTCATTAGAAACCTATGACTGTGATGTCCATGGTGATGAACTACCTGTGTACCGAGTCACTAGAGAAGTACCCATACAGTGGAATAACTCAAGGGACTAGTGTCAAACTGTTATGAATTTGGAGTGGTAAAAGATTGTATGTACCAAAATTTGATAGTTAATAGGTTGTTATGGTCACTCATTAACTCAGGTGTAAAATAGTACTCTAAATATTATATTGTGGATCTCATTTTCTCTGTGCATTGCCATCAAATATATCCCTTCACATCCTCCTAGTAGAACACCAAGCTATTAGAACTCAATTATGAAAATGCAGGTTGTTTTGGGGAGAAAAAAATTAAGCCAGTTGTGTCACAAAAAAATAAAATGATGGGAAATGACAGCCAAAGTAAAATAAATAAAAAAATGAATATAAGTCGATATTCTCTCTGTACAAAAACAAATAAAGGCCTGTTGTTGTAATGCCTCTCTTTAAAAAAGAATTATCTTTAAAAAAAAAAGACACATTTGTTTTTTTCCTTAGGTTATATTTCTGTTTTATCCAATTGTTTGTGTGCACGCACATAAATTTGTGTTCATATAAAATTATTTTTTGTCTGTCCTTTATAAGTGTGCGCTTTGTTGTCTTTGCCTTAGATACATACACGAGGTGGACAAAATATTGGAGACATCTTGAAATTTCAAACAAATTTATTTCAGTATTGGGTACAGCTGCTTTGGCAGTAATTACAACTTAAATTCTGCATGGGATCGACTCCTAAAAAGTTGGAATTGTTTCCAGAGGAATTTTTATCCATTCTTCAGCTAAAACAGTCACCAATTCTTTCAATGATGATGGTGGAGGATATTGATTCTTCACTTGTTTTTCTAAAATGAACCATAAATGTTCAATGATGTTGAGATCTTGGGATTGTGGTGGCCACATAAGATGTTCTACTTCACTAGAATGTTCATCATGCCAATTAGCTACAATTTTAGCAGTAAGAATAGGTGTATTACCATCTTGTAAAATCGTATTTCTCCAGAAACAGTTCCTGAACCATCAGATGAAGTTGATCACTTAAAATTCTTGAATAGTCTTAATTGTTGATTTTAATAAACTTATTTAAATAGTATGTGTAAAAAAACAACAATTTTAGCAAAAACATGAAGTTCTACTAATATTAAATCAACAAACGTAAAAATAGACAATTTTTTGATAGTTTAATAAAATTTTCCAAATTATCTCATTATGGTATTAGATGTTTCTATTTTTTGTCCACCCACTGTATATATGCAGAAAGAGAGAGAAAGAAAGAGAGAGAGATGTGGACCAATGATAATACATGCAGACAAATGAAGAATGAAAACATTGAATTTTGTAACATTACATTTGATTCACTCTAATTATTCATAAATGTCTGGCATGTGTGTGTGTGTGTGTGTGTGTGTGTGTGTGTGTGTGAACAATCTTCAGAGCTTGTTGTCTTAAATTTGGGCTCTCTAGCTTGCAATGTCTGAAAGACTACCCACTTCTCTGGGTCAGTTGTTTGTATATCAATTTATTCCCATTCTTGTAAAACTGGGTGAAGTTGTAAGGTCATATAATGTGTATTTAGCTGCTGGGAGATCACCTCAGGTAAAATCATCATCTGGTTTCTTTGACGGTCTGGTGTGAGATTAAGTGCAAATTATGTTCTTGTATAAGAGTATACATATATATGCCTCTTCTCTCTTTCAACTTTGGTCTTCAAAAATGTAAATACAATGTCAATCATTATTTTCTGTATAATTAATTTCTGTCTATTGTTCTCTCAGAAGGATGCCCACACCTTTAAATTGCTTTCTGGACTCTTTCAGAGAACAGATTGTTTTTTGTTTTTGTTTTAATTAAGATAATTCCACATAAGAATGGTAATTCAAAGGTGAATACATTGCATGTGTGAAAACTTTCTAGCCATTCTATAAGAATAAGCTAAGCTGATCAATAAAGAAATGTGTGGTCTTGTATTATCCTAATGAAATATTACACACTTTCTATGAACTAATTCTGGTAGTTTTTTTTTTATTCATTGCTGTTTTCAATTAGTCTCAAGTTTTCTTCTTTTATAACTTATGTTCTTTCAGGATGTGGCCAATCATGGTTCTCTATAACTTACTATCTTTCATTGCTATTAGAAATATTTACTTTTTGATTTTTTTATCCTTTCCTCTCTCTGTTCTGCCATCCATTTATACAAGCTTAAGTAGGTTACTCAGTGTTTCCTCTCTTGGTTTCAGTGTGTCCCAGAAATTTCAACTCTTTCTGATTATAAGTACAAGTGTCTCTTCAGGTTTAATTTTCTTTAATACCTTCGCATTACTCACATGCTCTGTCCATGTTATTCTTAGCATTCTTCTGTGGAAACATATTTCCATTGTTTCAAGTTTCCTTATAGTGGGTATCTTATCCATTCCTTTTTCTAGTTGTAGTGGGATTCCATTCTAGTGAAGGGTAATTGTATACTGTTGCAGGTTAACGGAATTTGGCCCTGTGGGAGATAGCCCACTATAAGTCATAAAATGATTATAAATCAAGAAAAGCAATTTGAGTAGAAAATATCATTTTATATATACACATATCAATTAATGTTTTTACAATTAAAGTAGTAACTTGAATATAGGTCCAACAGAGGTTAAAATATTCATGGCAAATAATAAGCTGAAAGAGATTTAAGGCTTAGGAATGTGGGGAGTGTGTAAATGAGAAATGTCTTTGATGTAGTTGACCCTTAGGTCAGTAAGTAGTTTTGAGACAGGAAAGAAGGTAAGGAGAGGTGAAAGGAGGCGAATGTAGAAACTGTTTGACTGGGTCAAGGGAGATACTAATTACATTCGTCTCTCTGTGTCTATGCATCGGTCTGTCTTCTGGGTGTTTTCTGTCTTGGCTTTTTATATCTGCTTTTTGAATCAAAGCAGCTCGTATGAGATTTTACACTTGTATTTGATTCTGGGCTTCCCTTTGGCTGATAAATAAAATTTACGTAGGCTCGTGAAATGAAAATTTAATATTTGATTAATTTTTATTTTTCAACCGAAACATCTGCACAGATCTGCCTGCGCAGAGACGACTTTTGTTCATTAACTGGAGTAGATAGGTCTATCTATCGCCCGGTTCACACTCCACCCATGTCTATTGAACAGGTGAAGAGGCTCATCCCTTGTTCCCTGTTTAGGATGTGGTTTCCGGCTTTCTCTTTTCCAATCTTTTCACTCTTATGTAGCCCCCTGCACATCAGTGGCGTTACCGCCTTGCTCGGGGTGATTTGATTAAAAAAAACAAAAAAAAAAAATTTGCTTTTTGGTTGGTATAGAGCAAACATCCGGTTCCTCGCTTTTGCTTGGTATCACCACATCCTCTTCATCTGTGAAAAAACTATGCAGCATTAATTGCCATTAAGGAAGATTGGCATTATATAGCAATCCAACTAATTTTTTCTGTTTATTAATATTAACATTTACTGTTGCAAATGATAATTCATTTTGCTTGCTCTACAAACTTTTGCCTTTCCCATTGTTGTAAAGAATCTACTTTTAATTGCCTGTCACATTAAAAAAAAGAAACAAGACATTTTCATCATGTGGAAGCAACATGTCAAAAAGATTTTCAGTTGGATATTCTGAGCTTGAGCTTGCAATAATCTTTATCAAAAGACATCATACATTTTTATTTATAAGACCTTAAAATGATAAATTAAATTGAAATTAATTAGCATGTATAGTGTTTCTAGAAGTATGTTAGAGAGAATTCTTGAAAAGAAATCACTCGGTTTTATTTTTAAAGATGTGTGTAGCAACAATGCAAAAGAGGATCCTTCTCACATCATGCAGTGTAAAGAGGTACAGCCTCACTAAACTTGTTTTCTTGTTATGGTTTCCATAGTAAGTAAATTTTTATGGGTTAGAGATACCGGACCCATGCCCAACTATTTTGTTTAATTCAATTGTCCTTTTCCTAGACTGATTGCTAACCAAGCCTAGAAAGTCCAGTTTGTGGGTTGAACTGGAAATTTTACAAAACTAAATGCATCAAAATGCAAGAAAACCGAATGCATGCTCATCAGCAAAAAGAGCAGTGTTGTAACTGAAGATGGAAAGTGCGACACAGAGATCCAAAGGTGAACTGGCAAGTCAAAGGATATGTTCCAGAAGCTGAGTAAAGTATTAAGATACAGGAAACTTTCACTAGAAACAAAGAAGAGAATACCACTTACAGGAGCTGTTCTTAACATCATTAGCACCAAATCACATAAATGTTTTCTTTCTCTGAAATTATATTCTTTTTCTAAATTAATTTGTTGAAGTTTAAAAGCTTTCATACTTAAAGGATATGTAAAATTGGTTTCTTTTGAATATGAAAGCTTTTAAACGTCAATAAATTAATTTAAAAAAAAAATTAAAACTTTCATAATTAAAGGATGTGTAAAATTGGTTTTGAAAGTGCAACACAGAGATCCAAAGGTGAATTGGCATGGCAAAAGACGTGTTCCAGAAGTTGAGTAAAGTATTAAGACACAGGAAACATTCACTAGAAACAAAGAAGAGAGTACTGGATTGCTATGTGATGTCAGTTCTTCAATATGGCAGTGAATGTTGGACAATATCAACAAAGATGAAGGGAAAACTTGAATCAGCTGAAATGTGGTTCTAGAGAAGAATGCTGTGGATATCGTGGACTGAGCATGTGAGCAATGACGAGGTGTTCAAAAGAATGGAAAAGAAAAGGAAATTAATACTGAGCATCAGGAAGAGACAACTGAAATTCCTGGGACATGCAATGAGGAAGGAGGGCTTAGAGAATCTGATACTAAAAAGCCAGATAGAAGGAAAAAGAGACAGAGGAAAATAGCGGATAGTATATTTGAAGGGCCTGAGCAGGTGGATGACAGAACAGGGGCTGCGAGACATTACAGGAGAAAGTGTGCTAAGAGCCACAGGGATAGGGAGATGTGAAAGGCCATGATCTCCTACGTCCTGAAAGGACAAGGCAAATAGAAGAAGAATGCAACAATTTCTGTTGATTGCATTTTCTGCACTAATAACTGCATACACACATTCAAAAGAAGAGATAAAACAAAATATAAATGAAACTGTAAAATTTAAAAGAACTGAGCCAATTTCAATTAGTTGTAACTTCAGTTATTCATTCTTAATCTGTGATTGGTCAATTCAATCAGTTATTCATTCTTAATCTGTGATTGGTCAATTCAATCAGTTATTCATTTTTAATCTGTGATTGGTCAATTCAATCAGTTATCCATTCTTAATCTGTGAATGGTCAATTCAAACTAATAACATTTACAAGTATTATGTCTGCCTATTTTAATATATGCCAATATTTCTTTAAAGTGCTTAATGATTTTAGTCTTGAATCATATTTTCCAAAAGTCTTTTTATAGAAGGTAAGAGTTGTTTTATGATTGAGAAAGATTCTTTGGGATTGATTGCTTATTTACCTTAATCATATTCCACTTATCTCAGATAAGTATTTGAGTGTTATCAAACATAGAAAATGAAGTTGAATCATTAGAACTCTGTAAAGAGTTTTAGAAAGGCTTAGAGATTTATAACATAAAATTTCTCATTGAAAATGTTATTTTTATATATATATATATATATATATATATATATATATGAACAATGAAAAAATTTGTATCCGGTTTTATACATGTAATGACTCTTGACAAAATCTAAGGCTGAACAGTAACAAATCATAGACAATTGTTTACTTTATTAAAACAATTCTAAGCCAATAGAGTTACTCAGTTTACATTTTATAAAAAGGTAAACTTAAAAGGAAAATCATATATCAATAATTTTATGTTGATTGTTATTATAATTATAGATACTTTTTTATGTTTTATCAAATATTTTACTTTCTAAAAATATTTCTTATACAGCAGAGCCACTCAATCTCTAATTTAAAGAAATGCTAATACACACACACACACACACACACACACACACATATATATATAAAAAAGTAGAAAAAACCTTTTTACTTAGTCATAACTGTTCTTGATATAAAAAGTAATTATATATTGGTATCTAATGTATATATATATATATATATATATATATATATATATATAATTTATGTATTTCTTTAAATTATATTATTTACATTTTGCCCATTTTGCTTGCTGGCATTGACACACACACACACACACACACACACACACACACATACATATATAGGGTGGGATGGATAAATTGTCATCTAAATCATGCAAAAATTAAAATAGTCCTGACATCTCATTTTAACAGATATATTTACAAAAATTACATAGAAATATTTTGAAATGAGAAAGTGTAAATTTACTCAATAAAATCATCAGCTTTAACAATGGTTTCAAGATGATTTCAGAATCTCCTGCAACTCTTCTGGACTATCTCCCCATTTAAGTTGGTGAATGCTACCATAAATCTTGCTTTCGTTCATCTTTGGTATTACAAGGAGTTTTGTCGGTCTCTCACTCAACTGTACCCCACATATAATAATCAAGATTACTACAGTCTGAGGAGTTAAGTGGTTAGATGTTAGGGTGTTACAGAAATTGTCTGCCAGCTATGACTGGGTTCTCCTGCTTGTGTAGCATGGTTGCCAGACATAGGGTCTTCCAGTAGTCACCCTTTTAACCCAGGGGAGTACTATCTCCTCAAGACACTTGATGTAAGCCTCCTTGTTGAATCTGAGGCTCCCACCAACAAATATGGAAGTTCTTTTTATCAGAACACTGAGAGTGAACTTTCCGAGCTGCCATACCTTTGTAATCACCATTAGACTCATCTGACACATTTCAAAAAAATTCTGCTCTGTCTCAGATTGACAACCAAATATTCTGAAATGTTGATATTGAAGCTTCCAGCATGAATGCCAAGCAGTACAGCATGCTGTTTCCAAATTTCTGTTGAAATGAATTGTGTCATACCACTCTTTTTCTCACAGATGGTGCCAAACTGACCCTACTATACTGTGCAGTCAACAAAAATCAATAGCAACCAATGCAAAATGAAAAATATAAAATGGCAACAATTTCTCTACTGCACTATTTATACTGGATTTACCATTATTTTTTTATGTAGGAGAGTTCACCAGCTCAGCCCTTAGAAATGAACAGCCAGACTATCTGTGAAATATATTGTTTCATTACAGTGGGGAATTCTTGTGCAAATTCAACCAATCTTTTTGGAAGAATCCAATACAGAACTGATGCACAATGTGTGCTATGAGATCTCCAAACCCCTCTCCTCAAGTTTTAAATTCAGAGTTGTCTTTCCCCTAGACTGGTTTCTAAGATTGAAGAGTCTAGTTAGCTCTGCTATTTAACTCATAGCTAAGGAGAGATTAAGAAATGAATTCATACCTTTCCCAAGAAATTTATGCATAAGTGAATGTAAGGAACTCTACTGCTGGAATTCAGACTTGATACTGATTTCTTATTCCACGCTGATATTTGTTAACCACTAGCACACACACACACACACACACACACACACATATATATATATATATATATATATATATATATATAATGTATGTTTGAGTCACAAAATGGAATACATGCTTTGGTTCTTTATGGCATGTGTCTTCCTGTTGGAATGAGACACACTTGCATTTAATCATTGCTAAACACTGCCAATTGCTTAAAAATTAAAACAATAGCCTGAAAAAAAGTAATGTTCCTAAATAGCCCCATCAGATCAACACTTTCATATGGATGCCATGTATGGTGCCAAATCCATAAATAACAAATATCTAAACCGTCTTCTGTATACAACTGCTTTCTCAGATCAATTGTTAAAAATAGTTTTGAGTGAGTGAAGATTATGGCTCTTGGTGAAGACCACGCTTTGCCAAACCTTACAGACTGGTCCTACAAAATCACAAGAACTGTACCAGATAGCAGAAATTATATCACTTGAGGACTTTCAAAAATAGCAACAGCTAAAATGGATAGCACATGTGACTTGAAGAGAAATTAATGACATAATGAAAGTGTTTATATTATGCAATACTTTAAATAAATGGTTAGAAAGAAACCCCCATCATTACTACAAAAAGCAATAACAGCCACTGGACTTGAAAAACTTATTTTCATGAACAATTGTTTTAAGAGAAAGATTTTATAAATTTCAGTTAAAAAGTAATACTAACTGCTCAGTCAATGAGTGCCAAATATTTTCTTGTTAATATTACTATTCCCATTATATATATCATTTGAACTTTATGAGAACTCTTGTCCTTATCTTTTTTATGACATTTTGGCCATTATACCTCCATTCTTCAGGAGGTGCTTGTTTATCAGGGTAACATTCAGGGAATTTTAAACTGAATCTTTTTTCTGCTGCTGCTGTCATGCTTGACCGCACTTTGCTTCTAGACATGGTCAGCAGAACAGGAACAGTTTACACAGTCTAGATTAAGTAAAAGGTTCAGTTTGAAATTTCCTGAAGGTAACATAGAGCAGCAAGCACCTGATGAAGTTTGGAATGCACAGCAACCAAAACATTGTTATAGCAACATAGATAAGGACAATCATTGACTTATAATGTAAATGTTATACAGACACATTATTATAGAAAAGTTTTCTATAAAAACACTATTTACATAACATAATAATGAAATTATAGTATAATGAAAATTACTTAATTTAAAATTTTGAAATAGAAAACAAGTGCAATGAACCTTTTATAATAAAAAAATATTGAAACCGTCTGAAATTGTATTTAAAGACTTTAAAAAAACACTGGTGTCCTTCAGGATAGGGACTTAATGTTGGTTCATTAAATGTTGCTGACATCATGAGTTCAATCCCTAGATGATGTAGAGAAATAAGAAAGGGACAAAATCACAATAATCAATTCACATATCTTATTTCAGCTCCAAATAATGGACACTTGAAAATGGTCACAATCAGTTGTGCTATTTTACGAGCTCATGTAAATTCAATTCTTCCAATTATAACAGCCTAGCAAACTAAATTAATTAATGAAATTATTAAAATAATTTTATATATTAATAGCTGATATATAATAACTAAAAATATAATTAATATAGTTCCTGTAAGTTCTGCAAAGACTGAAAGAGAGTTTCTGTGATGAACATAATTTATTCTGATGAAAAAAAATTTGATAGGTCTTCTCATTGGATCTTCTCATTGGCTAAGAAACCATAACACAACTGATGATGTTTTTATGAATCAAGAGTTAAAATTCATCTTACTTCTGAACAGAAGTATAATGAGAACAGAATTTTAATTCAGATATATCTTAATAAATAAATGTTTTCTATTAAATTATTTAAGTTTTAATTCTTTTTGATACAGTAAAGTGATTTTTTCCATTCTCAGATTGAAAAGAAAATAATAAGAGTTGGTTTGTAAAGATTATCTGCCTTTGTAGAACTGGTTTCTGGAAATTTAGGATGCCTTAACTAGTCACAAAGTACTTGTTGGAATAGACTTTTCACTCAAAATTCATACCATAACAAACAAGTCAGTTGCACCAGAAAGTTGACCTGAGGTGAACTCCCAGCAAGCAAATGCAGAAATGTATGACCTCACAACTGCATCCATTATTGCAAGTATGATAATGTTAGATAGATGGATATATAAACAACTGCTCCAAAGATAATTTGGGCAGTTTCTGACACTCTACAGGTGAAGAATGTAAGGTCCTCATATTATATGCAAACTCTAGAAGCTGCATTCTTGTATCAACTGTGAGTATCTGACAAAATATTAGAGTGAATAAAATGTCAAGTAAAGTGCTAAAATTTAATTTGCTCATGGACTTTATTACATTTGAGTAAAATGTTGTTTATAATAACACTTATAATATTCAAAAGATAATAGTTTGAATAAGCCTAATAATTAAAGTGCATTTCCAACAATAGAATATAATCATTTCTAAGTGATAAATTTGAAACTGAATTTTTTTTTTACTTGATTTTTTCCAGATTTGGTGAAATCAATTTCTTGAGTTGTATATTTGTTGAAATATAATATTTTGTAGATGGTAATCTGGATTCTGTCCCCCAGTCTTTTCTTTTTCTTGAGAAAACAGCTAAAATAAGAATAGGCAAATAAAACAAAAATGCAATAATTGAATATTAATAACAATGAATCAAAAATCACAGACAAAAACAAGAAATTTGCAAGTATCTCTATCAAATTAGTTTTTCCTTTCAGTAGAAAAAGTTGACATCAAGGTTTCATTAAAAATTCTAATGATGTGCAATGATTCATAATCGCAGACTGAGTGATAATAGCTTGGCACTTGAAAATTAGAAAAAAAATCTCTGGCTTTTTCAGTCCCTACATGGGACAAATTAAGAAAATCAACTTTATAGAAGAACAATCAGAAAACAAAAAAAATTGAGCCAAATTTTAATTAAATTCTATTGATTGCTTTGTTAATCAAAGTTTGATAATTGAATAAAATCATGTGGAAGCCTTTTTAATTTGCTTCCTGAATAATGAATTACTCTCTGTTAGTCTTGATGATAGCAATGAATCACAACTACATAGACAGGAAATAAGAAACTGATGTCGTTTTTGATTTAAGAACATTTTCCTGCAAGAAGGATTAATATTTATTAAAATGCTATTTTGATTAACACCAATAATTAAATCACTTATATTAATTGGGAAATTTAAGTTGTGTGTGTGTGTGTGTGTGTGTGTGTGTGTGTGTGTGTGTGTGTGTGTGTGTGTGTGTGTTTTGAGTCAGAGCAAAAGTTGGTAACATTTTTTAAGTGAATTTCAAAGACAATATTTTATGGTCATCACTTGCTCACATCCAAGCATCAGGAATGTCAGCCCCTCTCTCCTTCTCCCTTCCCCACTGGTGACAGTGGTAGAGGTGACTGTGAATCAAAGAGTGTTTGATGAGGCCATTTGCATGAATTTGATTATGGTGGACAATTCAGCATGATAGAAAAGCCCACACACTCAGCCTTGCTGCTCAGAAGACAATATTCAACCACATACATGCCATCTTGTTCCACGACCTTTTGCCATCTTTGATTACATTACCAGAATTGGCATCTTTCTAGGTGATAAACAGATCTACAAGATTTTTACAGGGTTACAGCGAATTAAATGAAGAGAATTTTATAGGGATTGAAATAAGTGGTAATCCTTAAGTGCAATGTAAGTTGTGTATGGTGAGTGTAGTAGAATATCTCAACAAATCTGTATCAATTTCTGCTTGGTCTGCAAAGAAACATTAGTTTTGATCTCATCTTGATGGAAAATGATATATAACTGAATGACCAATTCCAGACACTTATCAATTGCTGCCTTTATTCAGTCTAACTGAGAACAGTGTTGTAAACAATCCAGTCTCTTGTGATTATTCTCATCAAAAATGAATCAAAGAATCACAGATGGAAAAACTGTACAAAAAATGCTACAATAGTGACTGGGATCAACGCAATGCAACAAACAAAAATAAAATAGATTAAAATTGTATAAAGAAAGAATTGGTCAAGGTAAGCAATTTGGTTACTGATGTTAATTAAAGAAAATCATTCTTTGCTTAGAAATAGAGATATGGTCTGGTGGTGGGGATATAATTTCCAGCTGAATTTTTATGATTTAGCTTTAGATAGGAAATTGGTCTGGGTGCAAAAAAATCATTTGCTGATTCTGTCAAAATCTTACAAAATTCATATTTGCAGCAATAGTAATTTGCATATTGAAATATAAGTAATTTCATCATAATATGTAGTTTAGCTTCTTCCTTAATTGTAAAAAAGTGTCATATATTTCATGTATATTTTGCAGAAAAAAGTAAAATTTTGGCAATTTAAGGTTTATTTTACTTTATCAGATAAAAGTTTTGTTACCTACAGTTTTTCATCAAAGGATGATCTAGCAAAAAGAAAATTTATAAAAATCATAATAATGCCATTTCAATTTTCCTTTAATTTTTCAACCTATCTTTTTATTGAAGCAAACATGACATTAGAGCATTTATTGAAATTATTTATATCCAAAAGCAAAACACTGAAAACTTTAAATTATAATATTTATTAAATGATTCTATATATGTCCTTGAAATAAATTATTGTAGGTTAGACATTTATACAGAAAAGGAATTTTACTGCTAAAAAACAGTTATCAGTCTATTAAAATCTAGTACTAAATAACTATTCTTTTTTAAAAATATTTTTTATGCATAAATAATAATATTTAATTATCATTTGGTGAATGAAAGATTACTTGCTCTTTGAATTTTTTTTTCCTCTGGTGAATGAAAAGTTGCCTGTATTTTGTATTTTATATGTCTTTCTTTAGTGAATGAAAAACTGCCTGCTTTTTTTTCTGGTAAATGAAAGACTGCCATTCTTTTTGATTTTTTAAAAATTTCTTCTGGCAAATAAAAAACTGCCTTTCATTTTTATATTTTTATTTTTCTCAGGAGAATGAATGACTGCCTGTATTTTGTATATTTTTTCTTTTTTGCCAATGAATCATTGTCTGCTTTTTTTCTCTCTTTTGAATGAAATACTACTTTTCTTTTTCCTTTTTTGTTTTTCTTAGGTGAATGAATGACTGCCTGTATTTTGTTTCTTTTTTGCTTTTTTGCGAATGAAGAATCACTGTCTGCTTTTTTCTCTCTGTTGAATGAAAGACTACTTTTCTTTTTCCTTTTTTGTTTTTCTCAGGTGAATGAAAGACTGCATGGTTTTTGTATATTTTTTTATTCTTCTCAGGTGAATGAAAGGCGGTTTGCATTTTGTATTTTTTCTTTTCCTCTGATGAATGAAACTCTTGTTTTCTCTTAAATTCTTTCTGATGAATAAAACTTTCCCTTTTTCTTTTTAACTCTGGCAGTTTTAGATCACTATCACTTGAATAAGATTTTATAACATTGAAAAATACACAATATTGTGTTTTAAAACAAACTGAAATCTTACAATTATGAATTTTGTTGGCTTTTACAAGTGTCTGCTCCCTTTTCTGATTCTCTCTCTGTATTTTGTACTGTAATTCCCTATTTTCTTTGTTCTGAAAACTACTGAAGACTTTGAATCCTGACGGGAATCAAAATCCTTACAATTGTTATTTTATTCTAAAGATAGTAAATTAGATTAGGCTGAGTTCTACAGTCTTATTTAGCAATCAGTCTACCACAGACTTACTGATGGTGAAATCTTATGTTTTGTCAGTCATAAATAAAAAAAAATATGAATCGTGTATGATACTTAACCAATTGACTGACTGGTTCTTATTTGACTATCCATTTCATCAGACTTGAAAAATAGATTCTTCTTCTTCATATGCAACGTCCGTTCAGAACATAGACGATCATGGACTTCCATTTGGCTCTGTCTCTTGTCACTCTCAATATTTTTTTTCTTGGTATCTCTCCCAAACACAGCTCTGCCATCCATTTGCTCAGGCCTATCAAATACATCTCACACTGCTTTCCCTGTCACTCTTTCCTTCTATCTGTCTCGTGAGTATTAAATTCTCCGGGCACTCTTTCCTCATTGCATGTCTAAGGAACCCCATCTCTCTCTTCCTGACGTTAAGTATGAGTTTTCTTCTCATTTTCATCCTCTCCAACACCTCATCATTGCTCACATACTCAGTCCATGGTATCCTCAGCATCTTCCTGTAAAACCACATTTCTGCTGCCTCTAGCCTTTCCTTCATCCTAGATGAGATTGTCCAACAATCACTTTCATACAGAAGGACAGATATCATATAGCAATCCAGCACTATATTCTTTGTTTTCAATGAGATTTTCCTGTCTCTAAGTATTGTGGTTAACTTCTGAAATGTGTCCATGGCCATGCCAATGCTTCTTTGGATCTCCATGTCGCACTTTTCTTCATCTGTCAGAACACTTCCCAGGTTTTTCAATTTCTTTACTTGTTTTATTTTAATTTTTCCAACTTGTAGTTGGCATATTGGGGTCGTCTTTTTACTGATGACCATACATTCAGATTTTCTTTAATTTTATGCTCAGTCCTTTTTGCTTTCTTTTGCTACCTTCTGTACAATATCTTGCGTTTCCTTTCTGTGTCTGCTATCAGCACTGTGTTATCTGCATATCTTATATTGTTGAGATTGTGGCCACCAATGACAAATCCCAGCAGGGTTTTATTTCTCTCATAATTGCTTTGCTGCACAGTTGAAAAGATCCAGTGAAATAATACCGCCTTGTCTTATACCCCTTTCTATTTTTGTATACCCACTGAGTTCACTTCTTATCTATACACAAGCAGTTTGCTACCAATATAGATTCTTGATTATTCCAACATATTTCTGAAAGTGTCAAGATTGTCGAGCATCTCTATCAAGTCTTTGTGGCCTATTTTGTCACATGCCTTTGTGGTATCTATAAAGCACAGATAAAGGTCCTTCTGCATTTATATTGCTCTTTCATATAACATTCTGAGTATGAATATCACATTTCTCATTCCAGTATCTTTAACAAAGCTACACTGTTCTTGTTCTATCTCTGGGCTGATTCTGATGCACACTGTATGCATCAGAATCTGGAATTTCTGTATGTCCTGTGATTGTTAAATTCTTCAAGTTTTCTTTCCTCATTAGATGTCTCAAAAATTTTGATATCCCTTTTTAATTAATTAATTAATTAATTCAGGAAGCTTATTACCACCCAGATGAAACTGACTACAAAATTATACTTGGTTAACCTATTTTTTCAGTAAGTTTAATTTACACAGTTCAATTGAAGTATCTGTAAGTAATAGATTTTTTTAAAAAATTGACAATTTTACACTTCTATTTAATTCTTTTACAATGTCAAATTCATTTGTTTTTTACTGTTTACAGAAAATAATGATCTTAAGGTCAAGAAGTAAACTAAATAAAAATTATGGTATTTGTAAGTGAACAAGAAAATTATCTTATAATTAATGATATATACACACCAATATTTTGGCATTATTTTGGTTATTTGACATTAGAAAAAGAAGCAATTTAAAAATTTCTATATTTCAGTTACCTGTTATTAATTTTGTTCAATTTATTTTATACATGATGAGAAAAGTGTCATTTTGACATTGACTTCTTTGCCATTAATCTGCAAGATTTCTTCTGGACTGTGCCAGAAATGGCTAAAAGCACCCAGACTGTTATATTGATTGAAGGTAAATCAATCAATATAACAGTCTAAAGTTTCAGTCCTGTACAAAATTGATGATATCCACTTGAAATAGCATAAGTGCAAACCTGCACATATATGGCAGTAAATAAAAACAGCATTCATTTTCTTAATATCTTTCCCGTAGGTAAATATCTGCATCTATAACCATAGTTGTTGATATTGTCCATAAAACAGTCCTTAGCTTTACAAAATTATATTATTTGTCAATAAAAAAGTATAAATTCTAAGTATAGAATATATTATATAAATAATGATAATTATTTACGTAATATTTTATGAAAATTTACTAATTATAATGATATATGAACATGAATTTCAAAGAAAATTTAACTTGTAAAAATATCAAGCAAGAAGTCAATATATGTTTAATTATTTTCCTTATTAGTCTATTTCAAACATTTTATATCTGGAGGAGATGGGCATTCATGGCTCTCCACAGCTTGCTGCAGAATTTGCTCTAACTTGGTAAAATTATAGTTTTTAGTCTCAAACATTAGTAGATCTTCTCAGATGAGTCATTTTCCTTGATATCGGATACCCCCATAGAATCTGATCAAAAACCAATATTCAGCCATTCAGTATGATCATTCCACTTCATGTCGATGAAAAATGTGAGAGCAAAAAAGTGCAATGATTTGCTTTTCTGGAGGTTAGTATCAGCCATACTAATGGAAGGCAAAAATAGATATTTATGTTGACTAAAAGATAGTTTCATTTTGGAGGCATTAAAATTTACCAGCCATTTCTTGCTCCAGTTTGGAGGTGAGGTTATATATAATTTTTCTTAAATTGTTCTTTTAGTTGAATACTCAGCATTTTTAAGTCAAATACATGGTCAACTTAAGTCAAGCAATACGTTTTGCTGATTTTATTGGTTGATCTGTTGTTTGTCAACAGTTCATTATTTTCCTTTAGGTGCCATGTCCCTTCAAAAGATAGCTCTGCCCAACTTTCAGTCCTTTGTAGTTCTTCATGTTTGTCTTTCTGATGTCTCTTCTAATCCTTGTTTTGCCAACCATTTACACAAGCTCGTTATGTACTACTCTCCCCTATCACCTTCAATAGATCATGTGTCAAATTCTCCAAACCTTCTTTTACTCATAAAAATTTCAACTGTTTCATTATTTTACTCTAAGTTTACCATTACTCACATGTTTAATCCACAATATTCTCTCTATCGGGATATGATGAGGTTATTTAACATGAGAGGAGTTTTAGTTTTGCAGCATCTTGCAGGATTGGACAAAACTAACCCGAGAACAACATAATCTGTTTTCAATTTCTTTATCTGATATAAAATAAGTTATGAATAAAATATTTAAAAAGAAAGTAGCTATAAATAGACTCAGCAAAGCTCAAATGCAGAAACTGACTTTGAAATTGACTTTGCAAGTGCTGACAAAACCAATACCATTAAAGATGTAACTGTCATAAACAAAGTTAATCTGAAAAGTGATTTATTGAATAGTAGGTTGCAGAATGAAATTTGGCTATAAAATTGGGAGTAAAAAATTTTTCTCACAAAGAAAATGTCCTAATATCAGAGAGAAGATCAAGACTAGATTCCAGACTTTGTATAATAATGAAAATTATACTGAATATATGAATAAGTTAACAACTATAATTAAGGAAGCTGCAGAGATAATAGCCACCAAATATGACCAATGGTAAAAGAAATACAAAAAGGAAATACTCAGTCAATGTTAGAACAGGAGATAAAGTGAAAGAAAATGCTCATAAAATCTCAGATGAACTTGAAAATACAGCACTATTTGCATTATTCAAACTATTGTCCTCATCTTTGTTGCCATTTGTATGACATTTTGGCTGTTGTATGCTTCGGCCTTCTTCAGATGCTAGGAATTCCAAACTGAACCCTTTATTATGGTCACTGAGGTATATCATTCTCATTCCTTGTGCAAAGACTCTTTTGGTAGTCATGAGTTATCTCCCTCTAAATGGACTCTCTAAGTTACTTGTTTACCACTGCTGTAGCCTTAAGGACACATGGCCCAGTGAATATAGATGCTAGTTAGTTCTAGTGACTTGACCCAAAGAGTTGTTAGTTCAATACCAGGCTACAGGCTTCTTTTTTCATATCCTCTCACTCTCAGTAAACTCTTGTGTCTTTGTGGCTTTATTGCCCTCTTGAGGTGAATTGATTTAAAAAAAATCAGTGTTTTTGTTATTTTCATGCAGATTGAAGATTACATCTTTATAGAATAGTTTATGTCTTCCAGTAAAGAAATAGTTTAGGTACCTTTTGCCGACTTCTTTATAGAATAGTTTATGTCTTCCAGTAAAGAAATAGTTTAGGTACCTTTGCCGACTTCTTTATAGAATAGTTTATGTCTTCCAGTAAAGAAATAGTTTAGGTACCTTTTGCCGACTTCTTTATAGAATAGTTTATGTCTTCCAGTAAAGAAATAGTTTAGGTACCTTTTGCCGACTTCTTTATAGAATAGTTTATGTCTTCCAGTAAAGAAATAGTTTAGGTACCTTTTGCCGACTTCTTTTATAGAATAGTTTATGTCTTCCAGTAAAGAAATAGTTTAGGTACCTTTTGCCGACTTCTTTATAGAATAGTTTATGTCTTCCAGTAAAGAAATAGTTTAGAAATTTTTGCCGACTTCTTTATAGAATAGTTTATGTCTTCCAGTAAAGAAATAGTTTAGGTACCTTTTGCCGACTTCTTTATAGAATAGTTTATGTCTTCCAGTAAAGAAATAGTTTAGTGTACCTTTTGCCGACTTCTTTATAGAATAGTTTATGTCTTCCAGTAAAGAACATTTAGGTACCTTTTGCCGACTTCTTTATAGAATAGTTTATGTCTTCCAGTAAAGAAATAGTTTAGGTACCTTTTGCCGACTTCTTTATAGAATAGTTTAAGTGTCTTCCAGTAAAGAAATAGTTTAGGTAATTCTTTTGCCGACTTCTTTATAGAATAGTTTATGTCTTCCAGTAAAGAAATAGTTTAGGTACCTTTTGCTGACTTCTTTATAGAATAGTTTATGTCTTCCAGTAAAGAAATAGTTTAGGTACCTTTTGCCGACTTCTTTATAGAATAGTTTATGTCTTCCAGTAAAGAAATAGTTTAGGTACCTTTTGCCGACTTCTTTATAGAATAGTTTATGTCTTCCAGTAAAGAAATAGTTTAGGTACCTTTTGCCGACTTCTTTATAGAATAGTTTATGTCTTCCAGTAAAGAAATAGTTTAGGTACCTTTTGCCGACTTCTTTATAGAATAGTTTATGTCTTCCAGTAAAGAAATAGTTTAGGTACCTTTTGCCGACTTCTTTATAGAATAGTTTATGTCTTCCAAAGAAATAGTTTAGGTACCTTTTTGCTGACTTCTTTATAGAATAGTTTATGTCTTCCAGTAAAGAAATAGTTTAGGTACCTTTTGCCGACTTCTTTATAGAATAGTTTATGTCTTCCAGTAAAGAAATAGTTTAGGTACCTTTTGCCGACTTCTTTATGTAGAATAGTTTATGTCTTCCAGTAAAGAAATAGTTTAGGTACCTTTTGCCGACTTCTTTATAGAATAGTTTATGTCTTCCAGTAAAGAAGAGTTTAGGTACCTTTTGCCGACTTCTTTAGAATAGTTTATGTCTTCCAGTAAAGAAATAGTTTAGGTACCTTTTGGCTCTTAATTTCCTTTATAGAATAGTTTATGTCTTCCAGTGTGTTGAAATAGTTTAGGTACTCTTTGCCGGACTTCTTTATAGAATAGTTTATGTCTTCCAGTAAAGAAATAGTTTAGGTACCTTTTGCCGACTTCAAGTAAACTAAAAATGTTTCTCTAGGAGAATTTTGGATTGAAAAGAAATGGTTATGTGTTGGTGCAATATGACAAGTGAAAGAAAACTTTTCACACAAACTATAAGTTTTGTTTGATTACTGATTGACTATTTTGTTTCTTTTAATTTTGGATACATTTTTTGGTTTCAGACTTAATCTAGTCTAACAAGAACTAGTACTTGTTTGAAATTGTTGTTTTCTTTCCCAGAAGGAGGTTATATTAAAGGTTTCCAATTTCAATTCCATCATATATATATATATTGTCAACACAAAATAAAATCGTCGGTGATGGTGGATTTTATAATATTTCAGTTTAAACTACCTCTCTGAAGATGGCTCATGTGAGCCAAAAGCTTAGAAGAAAACCAATAAATAATTATCCAAATGTTGGAGAATTTTTGTCTTTATTTTCACCTGAAATTAAAGCAAAAATACAATATTTAGAACGGCTCAGGATAAAACATAATAGACATTCATTGTCTCTTATATTTAATAGAATATGTTTAGAAAAAAAAAAAATATATATATATATATTAATGCAGGTTTCATTGAATAATATAGACAAGTTTTGTCTATTAATTTTGTGTAGGATCCGTTCATACAGTCTGATATACTTGATGGTGATGTCGTTGAAAGACAACAAAAAATCACAGTATTTGTTGAATTTTTTATCGGGTCTAAGCTTTCGGCTCACATAAGCCATTATCAAAGAGTAAATATTAACACACAGTAAACATAGAACATTTAAAATATTAACAATAAAGATAATTGAATTGAAAATATAAGTCCATCCCTACCGTGGCGGATGGCCGAAGACAGTGACAAAATAGTGGTGTTGTGGTCAAAGGTAGTATTTTCAAGGTTAGACATGTAGAAATTACTAAAAATCAGACCAAGCAGTGAACCCATGGAAACTCTGTCACGTTGTATATATATATATATACATACATACATAATGGTACTGGAATGAAGGCCTTTTTACTATCAGAACCACCTTCTTTCGATGAAAATATGACTTTGGTATGGTTAGTAGCAGTTAGTGGTTCTTTCCACTTGATGCAACATTTTGCAGTTCAAATTGTTATTTTATCATCCTTCACAATTCATTTAAAATGCCTTTTTATTTTGTCAAGTCATACATTGAAATTAATAACATAATCAAGCACATAGAAGTGATTTTACAAAACAGGCATTATCTTCAATCATAACCCCATCCCAGATATATATAAATAAAAATCTCAAACAAAAACTTTCCTAAAACAATTGCATTTAATCATTTGCTATATCTACATAAACTGTATAATTTGTGACTGATTTTTAAATTTTTTTAGTCATTTCACCCCAGGTATGCAGTAAATACACTAAGATGTAAAGGTTGACTGAATGTGAGGTAATGAGGTAAAAAACACTGAGGAGAGAGAAAAATAAAAGAACATGAATTAAGAAAATAAGGATTGATATTGCATTTATATTTTTGAAGATCAAACTTGACTGGAAAGCAGGAAGCCAGAATAGTTAAACAAGTGAAAAGTGTAAGAAGAAACAGTTAGAACAGAACGTACAGTTACATCTAGCAATTTCAACCAAAAAATGATGAGATATTGCCACTAACCTAGTTCATCAGAACTATTATCATGAAAATATTTATAGAAAAGGCACAAGGAAGCTACAAAATGATGCTGGAGCAAAGACTGAAGCTGATATGTCATATCAGAACTAATAACATTGTGGTTTCTTTGTATTTTATCAAGAATCTCTAAATATATAGCAGATATACCATACCAGATGACCACGGTCTTTTGGAAAATTGAATCAAATATTTTATTAAAGAGGTTCTTTATCTTCCCTGTTACCATTGTCTATGAGAATATCTACAATCATTTCAAGAAGAACCATCTGTAGCAGTAACTGATAATAATAATATGGTTTAAGCAAATTCAAAATATATTGGAACTATCTGCCATAAAAAAAGGAAAGCAAGAATAGCTTCTTTATCATCATAAATGTATTATCATTTTTACTTGTAGAATAAATGTTGTCTTATGCAGCTGCACAAAAAGATGGATTTTTTTTTCTAAATAAATGGGGTATTTTGAGTTAAGGAATACAAAAGAAAACTTTTTAAAATGATGGTTGCCAGATGAATTTATTTTTCAGTCTTTATGCTATTGTAAACTACAGACCAGAGATATCTGTTCATCTCAGAAATATTCAATGATTAATTCAAGATAAAATTTAGTGTCTATTATGGCATATAATCTGTGCTGATTTATAGATTCTCTCATATACAGGAATCTCTTGATTAGTGCAACTAATGTGCAAAACAGTAACCATAAAAAAATCAATGTTCAATTACTATGGTTAAACAGAAGAATGTTTTACAGTACTAATGAAGTATCATGTGTGCACGGATCAAATTTTGGTATACAAAAATGTTAGTGCACTAATCAAAAACACAAAATGCACATTAATCAAGCGATATCTATATTTACTTATTTTAAGGTCATTCATTTTATTAAATCTCATATAGAGAGAAATTTACTTTTGCATTCATATTTTATTTTCAATGTTTGAATTGTGTTTCTAACATTTTCTATCAGATTTTAATTATTGGGGGACTCATCCTTTTGCTGATAACCATGCATTCCTTCTTTTTGTAGTTTATACAAATTACTTTATATACTTTAAAATTTATACTTATATATATATATATATATATATATATATATATAGATAGATAGATAGATAGATGGGAATTGTCCCAGATAGATAGATAGATAGATAGATAGATAGATAGATAGATAGATAGATGGGAATTGTCCCAGATAGATAGATAGATAGATAGATAGATAGATGAGAAATGTCCCAGATAGATAGATAGATAGATAGATAGATAGATAGATAGATAGATTTTAATTATATAATCTTTTAAGTTGGAAGTCTTTCAATGATATTTTCTCATAAAATATATATCTAAAGTATATCACATAGGTAATTATTATTGGTTCTCAAGAGATACCATGATCCATTCAAATATTCAGCACCCATTTGGTATTCACATATTTTCCATACGTGCCAGTCTCTGACTGTTTTGATTCTTTCTCAGCTTTTCATTTCTACCAAAGTCATTAGGTACAGTTTTCAGTGATTTCAGAGATTATGCATACGTCTTTCATCATATTTCATACTGTCTATTACTTAGGGTCATTAAATTTCATTATTTTCTCATTTCTCTTCCATTTTGATCTAATCTGCTATATCATAGCTTGTGTTTTGGAGATTATCCTTTGCTGGCTTCAGATAAAGTGATCTTCCTTACAAAAGTAGAAAGGGGCATAAGACAAGGATGTGTCTTCTTACTAGAATTTATTCAACTTATACAGTGAGGCAATACTGAGGGAATTAGAAATCCTACCAAGATTCATTATTGTAAGCCACAATCTTAACAATCTAAGAAATGCAGATGACAGTGTTGATAGCTGATACAAAGGAGAGACAATAAAAGCACCTATAGAAGGTAACAAAGTAAAGTGAGATGAAAGACCTATGTACAAAAATATATAAATATATATATATATATAAGTAAAAAGTATAAATTATAAAGTATTTAAAGTATAAGTATGAAGTATATAAAGTATAAGAATAAAATCTATCTATCTATCTATCTATCTATCTATCTATCTGGGATATTTCCCATCTATCTATCTATCTATCTATCTATCTATCTATCTATCTGGGATATTTCCTATCTATCTATCTATCTATCTATCTATCTATTACAGTCTGTTCATGATCTATCTATCTATCTATCTATCTATCTATCTATCTATCTATCTATCTTTCCCATCTATCTATCTATCTATCTATCTATCTATCTGGGACATTTCCGATCTATCTATCTATCTATCTATCTATCTGGGACATTTCCCATCTATCTATCTATCTATCTATCTATCTATCTATCTATCTATCTATCTGGGATATTTCCCATCTATCTATCTATCTATCTATCTATCTATCTGGGATATTTCCCATCTATCTATCTATCTATCTATCTATCTATCTATCTATCTATCTATCTATCTATCTATCTATCTGGGATATTTCCTATCTATCTATCTATCTATCTATCTGGGATATTTCCCATCTATCTATCTATCTATCTATCTATCTATCTGGGATATTTCCCATCTATCTATCTATCTATCTATCTATCTATCTATCTATCTATCTATCTGGGATTTCCCATCTATCTATCTATCTATCTATCTATCTATCTATCTATCTATCTATCTATCTGTCTATCTATCTATCTATCTGGGACATTTCCCATCATTTTTGTATACCAAAATTTGATCTGTGCACACATGATACTTCATTAGTACTGTAAAACAAAAGGACGGAAAATGTGACACTGAGATTCAAGATATATTGGGATAGCTAAAAATGCAATCCCAAAGCTAAGCAAGATATTAAGAAACAAAGAAAAGAGTACTGAACTGTTATGTGATATATGTTCTCCTGCATGTCCACAAGTACATCTTCAAAAATGAAAAAGAGACTTGAAGCAACAGAAATGTAGTTCTACAGAAAGATGCTGAGGATACCATGGACCAAATATGTGAGCAATGATGAGTTTTGGGAGAAAATGGAAATGAAAAAAAAAAACTTCTGGGGTACATAATGAAAAAGAAGGGCTTAGAAAACCAGATACTCAAAGAACAGATTGACAGAAAGAGTGAGAGAGGAAAGCAGCATGAAACATACTAGATGAAGCATGGATGGTAGAATAATTTTTGAGAGAAATAAAAAAAAGACAAAAGAGCTATATGAAACAGAAAAATGTGAAGAGTCATGATCATCTATGTACTGAAAAGACATGACATATAAAGTATAAGTATAGAGAATATAAATATATATATATATCACTGACGCTCTTACAAAATCTCACGAAATACGTTACTAATTCAAATTTTAAAATCATTTGTTTCTGATGAAGGACCGAGGGTGGTCTGAAATATAAAATATAATAGTAGAAATAAACAAATACTGTCAAAAAAACACATTTTTAAACTCAAAACGTTTTAATATTCTTTCCTATATATATATATATATATATATATATGTTTGAACATTATTTTTTTATTGATACACGTATTTAAGTAGATATTCTGTTTTTAATTAAACAGTATTATATATTTATATCTACTGGCCTGATTATTTACGATAAATTTTTATTATGAAAATATGTGTCATTTGGCAGGATTTGAAGCTGCGACCCCTATCAACATAGAGGAAGCTACCATTTGATCTGGCAACGTCTTAGACCGCTTGACCACGAATGACCTCCAGTCTAAACTAGGTTTCAATCAAGCCTATATAATACAATTTTTGATTCATCATAACAACCATATCTGCTCTGAAATGTATCGTAATGTCAACAAATGTAAACATTTTCAAACAATTCATTTCAAATTGTCAGTTGTTTATAACCAAATTTCGTTAAAATTCGTTAATTTCCATAACATGTTTACATCCAATCCAGATGATATATTTCGTATTTGGATTTCATTAAATTATCTCGGACACACATGTTAATACATCTTAGTTAGTCTACCATTTTGGCTTCTGCTGACAAAACAATTAAAGGGATACAACTCCCTAACTTTCAATAGCTCCTGTTACATCCATTGTATCAAATGAAAAAACTTACTGCTCTCAAATTACAGTGTTTCAAAATAAAATTGTCTTTGTTTCCCCCTCTTCAGAGATAATAATAATCAAAATTATTATTTTAATTGATTTTTTTTTATTTTGATTTTAAAAAAAATATTTATGTGTTTATATAAAATAAAGTCCTTAAATTTTGTTTTGGGCTTTAGTGATCTGTTTGGATGGCCCAGTGGTGGTTAGCACAGCATTTGTTGTGTTTGATGTTGGATGGACTGTATGTGCTGAGCTGTAGTAGTTGGGGTGTTGATACATGCTGTGGTATCTGTACTCCTATAAGATGATGATTTTGGCCCACTAAGTATGGTCCCTTGACCATGCCGTCTGATCCCTTGTCCTGGTAGGTAAAAAGGTAAGTTTCTGCAGTCAGTATAGTTGCCAGAGTAGTCTTCCCTTATCTTGCATTTTGATGATATAACTACATAGTTGTGTGTATTTATCCAACACTATTTCTGGTTGTCATGTGCCATTTTCTTAAAGAAAAGACACTTTGCAGCCTATAATCAATTTTCAAAGGTTTTTTCTGTGTTCTTGTTATAATACTGTTGTTGCTTCTTTCTTTTATTGTTCATTTGTTCTCAAATCTGATTGCCTTTTGGAATGTCAGTGTTCAATAAAGTTGGGATACTTGTTTTTATTTTCCTACTAGCAGTATAGCCCAGCATTGCTTGGGTATATTGAAACCTTTAAAACTAATCCATGGTCCTGGAGCTCAGACTCTTTAGATGTTGGCATGAAAGACTAAAAAGCAATAGTTGTTTTCATTTAAATCAAAACCGTAGACTGAAAGAAAAATGAATGGATGTAAGTCAAATTTTGATTTCTTGGTATTCATATCAAATTTTCTGCACTATTGTAAGAACTTCAACCTTGACACTTCTGTATATCATTTCTTATGTCTTTGTCTGTGAGTGTATCAAATTTGATTAAAATTGGACCACTCCTTCTATAACACAATATTTTCGATTATCGATTTTCAATATTTATTGGGGGTACCTTGACACAAAACCTAGCTAAGAACACTTGCAGATGCTTATAGTACTCCTGTGTAAATTTTCAAGAAAATCGGTCCAGCCATTTTGGAGTCTATAGGTAACGGACACACACAGACACACACACAGACACACACACAGACAAAGTTCCATTTATAAATAAGTTTAGATTAGATTAGATTGTACACAACCTCTGCTGGTGATTTGGTGAATAGAAGAGCCATTTAGTCATCCATCTTTTACTGTTTTGCTTTTACCATAGTATTGTTTAATGTTTCACACATTTGATTATATCTTGGACTGGATGTAATGTGTGTGAATTCCCACTGAGTGGCAAAATTGTGGAACTCATATGACATGAAATATCTGCAATTGTCTGTGACAGGCATTCTGTTATACCACGAAAGGCAAAAATAACTTTGAAATAATTGATGCCATTTACATTTGTGATGGTCTTCATTGTCTTGAAAAATGGCATTTTGCTGTATTAGTTAGCAACAAGTAAAATTTGCTGACCATTGACATCAAAGATATCAGCTGTAATATATTGGAACAGTTCTGGTTGGCTGTTCTTTAACAATCATTGTCTCTTTGATATTCTTTCTCTGCTGCTTGTTGTATATCTCACATGTTCTTACAACTGATTCAATGTCATTGTTTATTCCTCTCCAATAAACACTATTTCTTGTTTTTAGATGACATTTTTCTACTTCTTGGTGTACATCATGAATTCTTTAAAGGACAGTGTTTAGCATGCTTTTTGGTATGACTATACATTCACCTTTAGTCACCAATCCATCTTATATTAATAGACATTCTTTCAATGACTAGTAATTTCTCATCAGTTTGGGTGTATTTTTCACGTCCTCTGGTCAACCATTTATTAACACTTCTTTTAGAATTTCTGACTCTTCATCTTTTTCTGTAGCTTCTTGTAAATCCATTTGCTTCTGTGCACAGTATTTATTGTAATATCTATGTCAATTTCTTTGCCTAGTGTTTGCTGTGCTCATCATCAGTAAACTGGTATTTTCATTTCTATACCTGACTAGGATGTGCGTTGTGGTGCAGTGGATATCAACTGAGAATGACAAATCGGGGAGTCGAGGTCAAATTCCAGTTGAATTCCTTGCATTCACTTATGTGCAAATACCCTTAGGAAAGGTATTAATCCATCTCTTCCTTCCAGTTATGGGTTAAACAACAGGACAGATTGTATTCTATAGCCTTGGCTGACAACCAGTCTGCCACAGAAAGCAATGGCAACCTACTACAGGATAATCTTCTGCCCAGTCAGTCATGTCTCTTTCGATACATGTGTATCACATATGGCACTTAACTGACTGACCTGGCTTGTATATTTGAACGTCGTATGGTTCTAGCCTTAACATTGTTTTTTGCAATCTTGCAGGTGCTTGTGCAATATTTTTGATCTGGATATTTTCTAATGGTTTGTGGTCTGATTCAATAATTTTTCACAACCAAACACTATTGCAAGCAGTTCTCTTTCTATATTTGTATAGCTTGATTCTGCATCAGTTAGTCTTTTGCTCACAAATGCAACAATTTTGCTAACATAGATTAATATTGCAATTAGGCTTAACATGCTTGAATCTACTTGAATCACTGTCTTTGCATTAAGCTAGACAGTGGTTTTCATGAACACAATTTTTCAATTTTTGAAAATCTTTTTCATATGTTTTGTTCCATTAATATTCTTGAGTAGTGATCTCAGTGGAGATATTTTAGAACTAAGTCTAGCACTTCCCATCTGTGGAATTCCCTTCCATATACTTGCTTCTCCGACAGCTACAATCTCCAGGAGTTTAAATGTAAGGTCAATAGACACCTCCTAACACACTAACTTGCATCCATTCTCTCAAACACTATTCCCATCTACATCCTTACCTGTCTATCACCCTCCTTCTGACATTTTCTATATCTAACCACTCTTTCTCACCACCTTCCTCTATGTAACCCCCTGCACAACAGTGGCAGTGGAATGCCTTGCTTGGGGCGAAATGATTAAAAAAAAAGTTCTGATATGAAAGGGCTTAGGTATTGGATCATATCTAGAAATTACTGAAGTTCTTCTCGATTTTCAGGCATAGGTTTTGATTTGATTTCGTCACATTTTTCTAGGTCTGGTTGGGAACCATTTTCATCCCAAATAAAGCTATAAAATGTTATCTATTTTTTTACTTATTTTTCATTTTTGTTTATTGAAAAATAGACCAAACCTTCTGGCTGTATCCATTGTCCTTGTCAAATTTTTACCGTGTTCTTCAATAGCTTTGCCACCTACACACATATTGTCAGATGTATCAATGGCTCCTTCACAATGTTTCTGTATTTGGCCTATTTTTTGTTGATATATATCCTGTGACATTTTAAGACCAAAAGGACATCTTAAATATCTGTAACTGCCAAGCAGTGTATTGAAGCATGTTAGATTATTCATCAAGCTGAATTGCACAGTATCCATCTTTCATTTCAAATTTTGAAAAATGTTTAGAACCAGTCAATTTGTGAGAAATATCTTTAAGGGTTGGAATTTTGTTGTAAGTTCTTTTAATGCATTTTTAATGCATTTAGCATATTTATAATCCACAGATTTTCTACTTACTACATGCAATTGCATTTACCCTGTCTTTTAGTTTGTTTACTTTTGTGATCATACCAATGTCTTTCATTTGGTCTCATTCCTTCTTCATTTCATCTTTCAAGTGTACTGGGTATTTTCTTAAAGGTTGAACATTTTCCACAATGTAAATTCTTTTGTCTTTCTGAAAGTTTCTAATACTGTGAATTCTGTCAGGGTATATTCACTTGCAAAGTCTTCTAAGCTTTGCAATTTTTTTTTTATCTACTGCTGTCATACTACGGTCAATTTGCACCAAGCCCAAATTTATACATGGTCTTAAGCCTAATATTGTTGCATATTTTTACACAAAATATTTGGCTCAGATCGTTGCTGAGTTTTTATCTAATATTAAGAATTATTGGACCCTATTGTGGAATTTTGCTGCCATCTACTGCTCATAAGATAGTTTGCCCATTTTTACACTTATAAATCTATCAGTATTATTGTCAATGTCTGGGGGGTGCATTTTTTGTATATTCTTAATAGTACTATATTACTGTTAGCCTTAGTGTTCATTTTCATTTTATTTTCTATTTCCTTGCACATATGTCTTCACAGATTACGTTGGCAAATACTTCTTTGCTGTTAACATTGTCAAGTAATTTGTTTTTATTTTTCATAGTATATAAATATAAGTTGTCTTTTTAGTCTAGTTCATATTCTGTTTTATGCCTGGTTTTCACATTTTTCTTTTCTGTACATGGCTTCCTATGCCAGTATTGTGAACTTTGTGAACTTTCTGGCTCTATATGGGCTGCTTTTCTTTCTTTTATGTGAACTGGGGTTTCTGTTTGTAAGGTAAAGCTTTTCAAACTGGTAAACCATGGCCTGTTCTGCATTCTTTGTTGTAAGCATTGCTGTCCTCTTTTTTTCTAGCATGACTTTTTCTACACGTTGTATAGTGTCTGATACTTCTCATTGCTACTCCAGCTTTCCCTTCACCGGCATCCTTGTAATGTGTGTTGTGTTTTGTTGTAGCTTCTTATGCTCTTATGCTTTCTACAGCTACCTTCCGTGTGAGATTTGGTTTGCTCATATGGTTTCTTTTTCGGTCTGCATATTTCAGTCCTTTTTTTTAATAGTTCCAGGATTCTTTCTTCCTTGTTCATGTAAAAATCACATCTTTCTCCTTTTGTTTGCCGTCAACCTCAATACTCATCAATTGTTTTTTTATTTCTGCTGAATTCAAGTAAACCCTAACTGTTCAACCCATTTGTTTGTGGTTTTTGTATCATGTTTGTCTCAAAAATCATGAATACATTTTCTGATATCTCTTTGTTGCTTGGTCATTTGTTGTGAGTTTTTATTATTTCATGACTCTTTTGTCCCGTGCTCAGTAGAATGTAATTATGTTTTACTTTTTCTCTACGTTGTTGAGAGTGAAAAATATGAAAACATAAAATTGACCCATTTGTTGAAAGTTCCATGTTTGTTTTCATTAGATCAGTCTTGGCAACAGTATACTTGATGGCGCCATTTTTATTTTTCACATTTTTACTTTTAAAATAAGAAAGCAAACTTCACGTAATTATCACGATGTACTCACTTTTGTGGTATTTGTATTTGCACTTTATCTTTAAGTGTGTTTCACTGCATATTGCTACCACCATCATACATTTTGTATTTGGGATTTATTAATTTATCTCGGACACACATATTTTAATGCAGTTTATTAATTTTGCCATTTTTGCTTCTGCTGATAAAATACTTAAAGGGACAAAAGTCTTTAACTTTCAAAAGTTCCTGTTACAAGTAATTATTGTTTTTACTTGAATCCATGCAAGAAATTTAGATATAATAAATTGGTTATTGCAGTTTTTAGTCTAACATGAAACTAGAAGATTTGTGCTATCCAAGACTAATACCCTGGCAACAATATAACAAAACAGGTTACAGTTAGGACAGAATTTATCAGAAAGAAAGAATATATTTCCATATAAGATGATCTATTCTAAAACAAAGTATTATATACTTAGTATATTTTATGTACAAAGACTTTAGTGCAATTTAGAATTTCTTTGTCCACTTCTTTCTCTAAATCTAATAACTCATTTAATATATATACATCTTCTTGTGAAAGATTTCAAATTTTCCTGTAAAGAGGATCCCCTCACAAAATTTGTATAAATTCTTTCTCACATTTTTGTGGAAATTCACAAAATCATTGGAGGAAAAATTACTACTTATTTATCGTAAAGAAATTTATAAATCACAGCAGTTAGCAACAATCTATCAGTCACATTGTTTTATCTACTGTGAATTTCATGCTTTTTTAGGCACCAACCAGCTTCCCAAGCCTCTCTCAAACTCATAATCTGATTAGCTGATTTATTTCAGAAAATATTATTTTTGCAAAAGACACAATTCTTCTGCCACCATGTTTTAAGCCTCCTACATGATTGCAGAAAAAATAAATACAGCAAATTTTTACTTCTCAATCAGTGATTTGTTAACAGAACCCACGTCACTCTGAATTTCACCCCTCTTTTCACTCAGCAACACACGCACAAGAATCACTTGTAAAATCCAACTTTGACAAATATTTCTTCTTACCCATCTGTTGATCGTTAAACATTGTATTTGATCACTTACAGCAATCAGAAAAATAAGAATTTACTCACTGTCACTTGCCAAGCTGTATTCTTCAACAAACTTTTTGTCATTCCATTTATTGGAATATTCACAGAACTTTTCATTTTTAATTTCTGTCATTTACATTCATGAACATTCACACAAAAATCTTTCATTAATTATTATTCCATCTATTTCACATTTCAGCAGAACATTTAAATATTGTCTAAGTGAGACAACTCTCCTTTTGTTCATTAAATTCTTTTACTTTATCTGACATTGTGAACTTTTCAAATGAACATTTTAATTCTCTCAAACATTGCTTGCAACAGTGATTCAATCTTCATCCACTTTTGATTTGTATATTTATTGAAAATACACATTATTATGGCTTTTATAACAATTTGTTTGGTTCTTTCAATCAAATATAATTTTGAATATAAAAATGTTTGTGGAATTACACACACAGTATTTAGGTTTGTGACTCCACCACAGAAAGTTTAAAAAAGTGATTGTATAAATTTGCATGTAACTCAAAATGTTAAGAGAAAATAATTCATCTTTACATACTGTTTGTTTGGTGCTCCTTCCACATGATAAACTTACTAAATTATTATTGGAAATATTCACCTTTTAAATGTGCTCTATCAGCTATAATGAAAATGTACAAATACCATATCAGAGTCACTGATTTAATATCAGTCATATTCAAGATCTGAATGGAAATTGTTCAGCCATTTTGAATATTACAAGAACCTGTGGTGCAGCTTTGGCAATTAATAAAAGATGACCTCATGGATGAACATACACTCTATGAGGTTACTCAAACAGCACTGTGTGACCATGGCATTTGCAGTGAATATGCATTATATATAGTTTAAAAGTTGGATAATCATCTGAGGAAATCATTTAGAGGATTCAAAAGGCTTTCAATGAGTCAAACCAGATAAGACTTTTGTAACAGCACTTTAAATTGGGACAGAAATGTATTGAAAATTATCTATATTTTAGAATACAATAAAAATAAATACTATCCCCCTGAAAATGCTGACTGAATTACAGAATGCATCCATAGGATAAAAAGGCAAAATGATAATGATTAAAATTATTTTTTTTTACTTCAATTTCTTCTTGCTCACTCTTCAGTAAAAGAAAGTGGAAATAGGCTGCTATCATTCACTTACCTGATAACAATGATCTTTGTTGAACAGTTTCCCAATCATAATTCCTAATTCATTTCCTTACCTTCCATCAGTATGGATAATGCTAGGCTCCTAGAAAGTAACACACCACACCTCCTTGGCTTCAATCTCTCAACTGACCTCAAGTGAAATGACTACATTGAATCTACACCTGCATCTACTGCTAAGAAGCTTGGGACATTGTGTTGAGCCAGGAAGTTTTTCTTGTCAGAAACCATCTTTCACATTTATGAATCTACCATTCATCTATACATTGAATATTGTTGCTAATCTGGTTTGGTGATCCTGCTATTCATCTCTGATTTAGCAGCTCGACTTCAGTCCCTTTCTCACCAATGTGTCTTCCTTCTGTTTTTTCTACAAATATTTTCATGGATTTGCTCTGGTGAGCTTCTTTCCATGGTAATCTGACCACATCTATTTACTCATGCTACTAGCTTGGCATCTTGGTTCCACCCTTTTACCATCACAATAGCAAAATATACCAGCTACTTCTTCTCTACCAGTTTCTTTCCTCACACTTCCAGCCTGTAGACCTTCCTTCCATATACCTGCTTCCCTGAAAGCTGCATTCTCCAAAAGTTTAAATGCAATTTCGCTTTCCATGTCTTACCTCCCTAAGTTCCATCCAATTCTTATCCTTTCTTAGGCATCCTCTGTACCATGTTTTTTCTCTCACTGTAACCCCCTGTGCACCAGAGATTGTCCTGCTTTGCTTGGGGTGAAATGATTATAAAAAAACAAAAAAGTTATCATATATTTCACCAATTAATAAAATCCTTGTATATGCTTTGAGACAAATGCTTAAAGTTTCTTAATTTGCCCATTTTTGGTTTTTCATTGTGATCTTATTAATACCCACCTCTCCATCCCCCTGTGCACCAGAGATTGTCCTGCCTTGCTTGGGGTGAAATGATTATAAAAAAACAAAAAACATTATCATATATTTCACCAATTAATAAAATCCTTATATATACTTTGCAACAAATGCTTAAAGTTTCTTAATTTGCCCATTTTTGTTTTTTCATTGCAATCTTATTAATACCCACCTCTCCATAATATTTTATGATAGGATTAAAATACAATAAAGTTTTATATATAAACTCTAATCAAGCTAGTGTTGAATATAAATAAGTATAAAGTATAGTATTAATGAATATTAGAATACATGTATTAAGTTCTTGCTAAAGTTTCCATCATGACAAAATCTACTATTCATATAAATTTGTCACATTATTATTTGATTATCAAAACATCTTCCATGGCTTTGTATGACCTGCCATCTTTCAGCTGCACTGTGCATTCCATCATAAAAGAACAATTCCAGTTTGATTTCATTCTTTGAGGAAATTTTGAATATCCTGAACTTGTTGAAATGATTGATCAACCAAAGAATATTTCATGGAAGAAAACAAGTGGCAGTCTGAAGATGGAAGATCTGGGGGATATGCTGCATATAGACACATTTAGCAACCTAAATCTTGATATATTTGCTGCATCATAATTTCAACCGATGGACAGGTGTCCAGCATTGCTTGGCATATCATAATATCAACCTATGGACAGGTGTCCAAAACTGCTTGGCACATCATAATATCAACCTATGGACAGGTGTCCAGGATTGCTTGGCACATCATAATATCAACCTATGGACAGGTGTCCAGAACTGCTTGGCACAGGATAATTTAAACCTATGGACAGGTGTCCAGAACTGCTTGGCACATCATAATATCAACCTATAGACAGGTGTCCAGAACTGCTTGGCACAGGATAATATCAACCTATGGACAGGTGTCCAGGATTGCTTGGCACATCATAATTTCAACCTATGGACAGGTGTCCAACATTGCTTGGCACATCATAATATCAACCTATGGACAGGTGTCCAGCATTGCTTGGCACATCATAATATCAACCTATGGACAGGTGTCCAGAACTGCTTGGCACAGGATAATTTAAACCTATGGACAGGTGTCCAGAACTGCTTGGCACAGGATAATTTAAACCTATGGACAGGTGTCCAGGATTGCTTGGCACACCATAATTTAAACCTATGGACAGGTGTACAGTGTTGCTTGACACACCATTATATCAGCCTAAGGAACAGTGTCCAGCATTGCTTGGCATATCATAATTTAAACCTAAGGACACATGTATTGGATTGCTTGCTGCATAGGGTTGCTTGCTGCATGATATTTGAAATGTAAGAACATGTGTTGCTATGCAGCAAAACCACTGATTGATTTTCTTCCTCATGGAGTGTTACTTTCTAAAGCACCAATTTTTCAAGGCTTGTAAATAATGTGCGACATTTGATTGAATGGACAACTAATAAATTGTTGAATAAATTGAAAAATACACTTCTATGATTTCTCTAACATTGTACAAAAACAGAATTTTTGCATCAATTTTGTCTTACATGCAATGCTTGATCAAACTACTGATAATTTAGTTTTGATTAAAAATAATCAAAAATATTGTGTGCCTTTTAGCTTTTGTATTAATATGCATAAACTAATTTGTCCTTGAATCAGAGTTAATTATTTGAAGAAAAAAACTATGCTTAAAAAGACATTGTTTATGATATTTATTTGTTTTTTCTGCTGTAAAGTCCTTTTAGGTTCATGAACCTAAACTTCTTTGTCATATTAATTTAAACTAAGAAATTTGAATAATTAATGATTTTATCACACACTGGAGCTGAAAAAGATAATCCATGTTATGCTCTTCTTTCAATTGGATTATTCCAGCAAACCCATTGCAAATGGATGCTGACTGAACACTGAAAACTATTTGGGCCCAACTCTTATTTTGTCAAAGAATTTTCTAATTTCCAATTCTGTGCCTAATCACCCATCAACTATATTAGCGAAAGATAATTGCTGGAAATAATGTTCAATGTTCTCATTGCTGCATTATACAGGTCAAGCATAAAATAGTAGTTTGGCTTTCCTTTATAATCTTGTCATTACTGTAATGGCTGCATCAGAGGCACATGATATCCGATCAATGTCTTAACTAATGACAAGAATCTTGGTGATAATAAAAACTTAAAATACAACTGATTCATTTCCCTTTGCGTTTATCTATCCACTCATTTGATATTTTTATTTTTTTGATATTTTTCTATGAATAGTTTTGAAATATGGCCTGCTTATTATGTTTTTATAATTTTTTGCAGTCTATAAAATTTGCAGATCCTATTTTAATCAACTACATTTAACTATAATTATATTGAGATATTTGATAAATATGTAAAGAAAGCAAATCTTTAAATTCTTGCATGACATAAATGTTTAAAATAGTTCTTTTAATCAGCAAATGTTCATATTCAAGTGAAAGAGAAAATAGACAAACTTTTTTATAAAAAAAAGGATATTATGAAAAACAGAATAGCAAATTATTTACATTGTTCAGACTGTTATCCTCATCTTTATTGTCCTATCCATGACGTTTCGGTCATTGTAGGCTCTGACCTTCTGGAATTTTGAACTGAACCCTTTATTTTGATCACTGCGGTAGATTGTTCTTGTGCCACGAGTCATGTTACTTCGAGATGTTTTAGTTATCTCCATTTAATTCAACTCATTGAGATTTTGTTTACCACTACTGTCACCAGATATTGAACTAACAACTCTTTGGTCAAGACACTGGATCCAACCAATGCTTTTATCCACTGGGCCATATGTCCAATCTATCCTAGTGATCGAAATGAAGGGTTCAGTTCAATATTCCAGTCACCTGAAGAAGGTTGAAGCGTACAATGGCTGAAACATTGTAAATATAACAATAAAGATGAGGACAACAGACTGAACAATATAAATGATGTAGATACCTCATCTCAGAAATATAGGCAATTAGAATAGTAAATATTTAATTACAAAACACTTAATGAATAATTAAAATCCATGAATTTACTTTACTTAATCAGATTTTACTAATCTCAAATTCTTTTCTTTCTCTCTAAGATTTTTGAGACATGATTTTCAAAGTATCCAAAAATTATCTTTATAACATTGACATTATAAAAAAAAAACAAATATAAAATTTCACTGTATTTTTGTTAAGTGATTTTCACTGTAAATTTTAATATTACTATTTCTTTTTTCTTTGTCTCCACTCAACATTATTCCTTGGTGCAGCCTGTTTTGTGTCCAATATTTGAGTCGTTTTGCTATTTCCAGGACTAATTTACATGACTATAAAATGTTGAAATTCTTCTTCTTCTTCTTCTACTTCTTCTTCTTCTTCTTCTATGTGCCATGTTCTTTCAGGATGTAGGCCATCATGGCCTTCCACGTCTCCCTATCCCTGATAGCTCTTAGCATGCTTTCTCCTGTTACCCCACCCAGACTCCGCTCTGCCTTTCACCTGCTTAGGCTCTTCAAATATGCTATCCACTGCTTTTCTCATCTCTTTTTCTCTCTATCTGATCTGTGAGTATCAGATTCTCCAAGCCTTCCTTCCTTATCACATGTCCAAAGAATGTTCAATATTAATTTTCTTTTTCATTTTCAACCTTTCTAAAACCTCATCATTACTCACATGCTCGATCCATGGTATCTGCAACATGCTTCTGTAGAACCACATTTCAATTGCTTTAAGTTTTCCCTTCATCTTTAATGATATTGTCCTGCATTCACTGCCATATTGAAGAACTGACATCACATAACAATCCAGGACTCTCTTCTTTGTTTCTAATGAAATTTTCCTGACTCTTAATCCTCTGCTCAGCTTCTGGAATGTGTCATTGGCCATGCCAATTCACTTTTGGATCTCAGTGTCGCACTTTCCATCTTCTGCTAGAATACTTCCCAAGTCCTTAAAATTTTGTACTTGCTTGATATTAGTATCCCAAACCTAACCAAATGTATAGTCATCAGCAAACAGAGGAGCCCAAAAAATAACGTTGAAATACATTTCCTAATATCATATTAAATGCTTAAAGCTTGTTCTTTGTGAATGCTAGCATTCTTTTACACATTTTACCTCTGAATAATATAACCATTTTCTATATAGCTTATGACCACATCAAATTGAAATGCCGGTTTCTGTACAGTCACAAAGTTTGGCCAGTACCTGCATGGATGACCATTTAGGAATAGCAGGTGTTGTAAGATTGGATCTGTGGGTAGTGTAATGGATAATGGCTCAGAATTGAAAAGCCAAGTTCAAATTCTATTGGCTTTGTTATATTTTCTTACATACAAATACCTCTCGGAAATGTACAGATCCACCTCTTCTTTCACTCCAGCTATGGGTTAATTAGTAAAATTTGTATCACTAACCCATTATTATCTCTCACAAATATTCTTATAATCTATAAATATTTTCTGGCTTTAAATAACCTGAAAAAAGTTTGTAAGCAATACGAAACATCATTCAGTCATCTTCCATGTATTATGTCCCTTCAGGATGTTGGTGATCATAGCTCTCCTCAATTCCTTATCCTCTGTAGTTCATAGAAAATATTTTCCTATCATAGTCACTGTTTTTTCAACCATTGACACAATCTCATTAGGTAGGTTATGAGATGTTTTCTTCTGTTCCTCTTGCATTTCTATAACACATTGAAACACTTGTTCTAATATAATCACCAAAGGAACATTAAGGCCGGTCATTAGCTAGATAGGTGAGTGCTGTAAACTTGGATGTGCAGGTGGCTTAATGGAATTGTTAATAAGAGAATGGAGTTCTAATTCCATTTGTGTTCATTATACTCACTTAGGTATAAATACCTTTGAGAAAGGTATCAATTTACATTTTCTCTCAGCTATGAGCAAATTATTAGAACTAAAATCATTATCATCTCCAAAAATATTTTTGGATTTTAGATTCCCTGCAAAAGGTTGATAAACCATAAAAGATTCATCAATCCTCTTGCCTATCAAATTTTCTAAGACCTCTTTTCTCTTTATGTACCCTAAAGATTTCAACTCTTTTTTTGGATTCTGAGTCTCAGTCAGTTAAGTGCCATATGTGATACACACTTTGGGCGATCATGTCTCAAAACTGACTGGGCAGAAGATTATTCTGCAGTAGGTTGCCATTGCTTTCTGTGGTAGACTGGTTGCCAGCCAAGGTTATAGAACCCAATCTGTTCTATTATGTAACCCATAACTAGAGAGAAGTGAGGGATTAATACCTTTCCCAAGGGTATTTGTGCATAAGTGAATGCAAGGAATTCAACTGGAATTCAAACTCGGCTTCCCGAATTGCTGTTCCGAGCCAATATCCATTGCACCACAACACAAATTCAATCCTGAGTATAAATGTCCTTTTTATTTCCATTTTCTTTAAAAATTCATCATTGCTTCCATGTTCAGTTCATGATATTCTTAACAACTTTCTATATTTTCACATTTCTGTAGCTTCAAGCCCAATATATGAGGAGGTTGTCTATTATTCCAGATCATAAAATTTGAAACATCATTTTTATTGCTGCATTTTCAGTGAAAATATTTTGGTACATGCATTTGATATTTTTTATAATATAAAGAGAATCTTAACATCGATACATGTTATGCTTTCTGGCATACAACAGGTGATATTTTCTTTCTTTACTCTGGTGAAAGTAAAATAATGTGTTAATAATCAAAAATAGATAAGATAAAAAAAGAAGCAGCATGGATCTTAAATAAAGTTCAGGTCAAAAACTTTCTACCCAGATTGTGGATAATTATAAATTTAAAGCCAAAAATGAAAAGGAACATCCCCAAGATTTAATTTCCTCCTCTTATTAAACTGATAGCAGCTTTAATTATTCACTTTAAGGCAGAAAGAATGAATTTATTGATTGAAACGGTTATTAAGGGGCAGAAGATTTAGTTGAAGAGGAAATAGCAAGAGGACCTTGAAAAATGGCAGGCTTTCATTAAATGAATGAGGATGTTGATCTGTGCATGTCTTATGACAGATTTAAAGCTTTAAGTTATTTCCTTCATTTTATTATACCCTGAAGCTGTCATATGAAGTGTAATGGATTTTCCTGGATCCAGAAAAATTTCAATAGAAATTTAGACTTTTAAACAACAGCACAATCATAAAATAAATATCTTGTCATTATTTTTTAATTATAATAACATGAAGCTTTTTTAACATCTTATTATAAAAATTTTCCAACTGTCCAATAATTCTTTCATTGTTGTGATTTGTTTGCTAGGAAATAAATTCAGTTTAACTTTCTGATTTTTAATTCATACTTTTGACACTGAGAGACTCTTTGCATTCTATTACTTATTTCATTTGGTAATAAAGAAGACTTTACTACATTTCGTTCAGTCAGTTAAGTGCCATACGTGATACAGGCTTAAGTCCCAAAAAAGACATGACTGACTGGGCAGAAGATTATCCTGCAGTAGGTTGCCATTGCTTTCTGTGGTAGACTGGTTGCCAATCAAGGCTATAGAACCTAACCTGTCCTATTATTTAACCCATAACTGGAGGGAAGAGATGAATTAATACCTTTCCCAAGGGTATTTGTGCATAAGTGAATGCAAAAAATTCAACCGGAATTCGAACTCGGCCCCCCAATTTCTCATTCTGAGCCGATATCCATTGCACCACAATGCACATTTCATTACAGAAATTATTTATTGTAAAGCAAGATTGATAACAATAAAAAAGTGAAATCTCTTCTCAGGCTTGTTAATAAAATGTAACTAAATATTTTTCTTTCCTTCTTAAAATCCACAGGATAAAATATTTTGTGTGTGTATGTATTTCACTGAAATATTTTGTAAGTTTTTTATTCTGTTTTTCTTGTGTTTCTGTAGATTTTAATTTTATAATTACTAAGTGTGTAGAAAAAATCCACAGTGATTAAAAGCAGTTGTGACATAATCTTCATATTTATAAATGAAACACTGCAAGAACACTAGAAAAACTGAATAAAAAAAAAATTCTCAAAACATTTCTTGTTTGTTATATTCAATGAAACATACACAGAAGGAAAGATTCCCACATCTAAACTTATTTATAAATGGAACTTTGTCTCTGTGTGTGTGTGTGTGTGTGTGTGTGTGTGTGTGTGTGCGTGTGTCCATAACCTATAGACTCCAAAATGGTTGAACCAATTTTCTTGAAAATTTACACAGTTGTACTATAAGTGTCTGTGAGTGTTCTTAGCTAGGTTTTGTGTTGAGGTACCCCTGATAAATATTGAAAAGCGAAAATCGATAAATGAAAAAATTGGTTTCTAGAAAGAGTGGTCCGATTTTAATCAAATTTGATACACTCATAGACAAAGATATAAGAAATGAGATTCAGAAGTTTCAAGGTTGCAGTTCTTACAATAGTGCAGAAAATTGATAATATATATATATATATATATATATATATATATATATATATATATAAAAGGCAAGATGTTTGTGTGTGTGTCTGTTTATTTGCCTGCATGTCTGTATTTTTTTCAGCCCTTTTATTTTACTTTTTGCTTCAGGTTTGGTAGGTATAATTGTAGTTCTTAGTCTGATACCATTTACTCAGAGGACTTATTTAGCCTTCAAAATTTAGTTTACGATGAAAAACACTTATTTGATATCGATACCAGGAAATCAAAATTTGACTTACATCCATTCATTTTTCTTTCAGTCTACGGTTTCGCTTTAACTGGAAACAACTATTGCATTTTAGTTTTTCGTGCCAACGTCCAAAGAGTCTGAGTTCCAGGACCATGGATTAGTTTTAAAGCTTACATTACACCTGAGCAACACTGGGCTATACCACTAGTGTGTATATATATATATATATATATATATATATATATATATATATATATAAACTTGTAAATTTTGGAATATGCACTAAGCTACCCAGGTTATATATATATAAACTTGTAAATTTTGGAATATGCACTAAGCTACCCAGGTTTCAACCATTAGGTTTCTTCAGGCACATGTATGGAAATCAAACAGATGTCACTCCCAAATATACTAATACTGGAAGAGAGGACATAAATGAAGAGAAGGAGGAAATAATTTCAAGTCTTTTTATTTTCAATATCTTTAAACCAAGAAAATTTGTAAAATATGATATCTACTACTTTTACCCATCTATTTCAGAGAAAAATCTTAATGAAGCACTTAATCTTGCTAAGTAGTTCATAAACATCAAACCAGAATGGATGGAGGTAATATTTCACTCATGAAGACCAGCGTTGATTCATGAGAGTGAAGCATGGATTGAATCAAGTGGCAGTGATTTTGACATGTCCCAAGAATCTTTTGATGGAGCTGAAATTGCATATTAAACAAGTTGAATATGATTGTACACATAGTTAATCATGGATTATACAGGGATGATGAAAGTTCCAGATATTAAAAGTGCTAATGATACTATTAAAAAAAATCTACATAAAATATTCAGAGAATTAGGATTTAGTATCACAGTTGAGGTTGGTACAAAAATAACCCAGTATTTGGATGTAGAATTCAACCTCAGTGATGTCACAGTCCTGCCATATTTAAAACCCAGTACAGTTATTAAATATGTTAACACCAATTTGAACCACCCTAAATTTGAAATAAAACAAATTTCTAAAGGAGTGCAGTACAGAATATCAAATAATTCCTCCACAAACAAATTATTCAATCAAAATAAAATAGATTATGAAAAAACACTGAAAGAGGAGGGGCATACAGAAAGTTTAGTATTCACTCCTCGAACACAAACCAGAAGTAGTCTCTGAGGTAGAAATATAATATGGTTTAATCCACCATTTTACCAGTAATTACAAACAAAAATTGGTAGAATGTTCATTAAATTCCTTGAAGAACTTTTTCCAGCTAATTCAGAGTTAGCTAAGATATTTAATAAAAATAATGTCAAACTAAGTTATAGCTGCTCCAATAATATTAGATTATTGGATATGGCAAAAGAAAAGGTAACCACAAGAACACTTTTTTTTAATCATATCACCCCAAGCAAGGCATTCCACTGCCACTATAGTGCAGGGGGTTACACAGGGCAATAGACGAGTTAGGATGTACATAGGGGGAGATTTGGAGAGAATGGGACTTAGTGTGTTAGGAGGTGTCTATTGACCTTACATTTAAACTCCTGGAGGTTATAGCCGTCGGAGAAGCAAGCATGCGGAAGGGAATTCCACAGGTGGGAAGTGCAAGAAAAGAAGCTGTTGGAATAGAAATTGCGGTTACATTTCATCGGTTTCACTGTAAAAGGGTGGAACCTAGTTGCCAATCTAGTATCTCATGCAAACTCACACCTAGGGGGCACCAGTGATTTAAGTTCATCAGAGCAGAAGCCATGAAAGTATTTATAGAAGAGACACAGGGAAGCCATGTCACACTGGTGAGAGAGTGACTGCAGGTGGTCAACTAAGTCGGTATCAATCACGTTACAGATTCTTTGCTGTATTTTGTCAAGAAGCCCAAGGAGAATAGTAGGGGCACCTGACCAGTTGTGGCAACAGTATTCAAAACACGGGCGGATGGTAGATTTGTATAAGTGCAGGATAGATTCAGGCAGAAAGAATTTCCGGGCCCTGCACAGAGATTGTAAAAATACAAAAGAGTGTCCACTGAATGGAAAGTGCTGCATTGAAGGAGTGGTAAACATGGCTGACGTCAGTGATGAAATTAGAAATTTCAAGAAGGTGCACCAAAGGTTTATTCAAAAAGTGCTACTACAATCATACCTCTTTGTTCAGACTAGAAAATCACAGAAGTGATACAAGGCTGGTGAACTGTGTATGGCATTTGAAAGAACACTATGGAAGAAACACCTGTGTGAAGTGGAGCATTGTAAGGAAGGTGAAAGCAGGAAAGAATCATGCAGATATTTGCTGCAGACTGTGCCAGGAGAAAAAAATTGGCCATAATAACTTTTAGAAATAAAGGCGAATTGTTGAATGCAAAATGTGAAATAATGTCAAGACGTTGGCATCTTAAAAAGTCAATCCTGAGTGTAATTGCCATTGCCACATGAAACATGCATGAGAGAACTGACAATTGCGGGTATATATCGTAAAAGGTTTTATTTCCTTTACAGTACTTGTGCAGCTGTGAAAACTGCAATTAAAACAAACAAATGACATGAGCACATGGAGGAAGAATGTACTCAAGGGTAGATAATTACTCGAATTACAAGAAATTATAACATTTTCATCCATGGTTGTATGAACCTAATGGGTATTTTATGGTATGGTTACACTTAGTGATAATTTCCTTTTTTTCATTCAATAGTTCATTTTTGTTTGGGAATAACATAATCTATAACTTTTCTTTCTGGTACAGTCTACATATTTTGTCACCGTTGTAAGGCTTAGCTGTTTTCACTATACTCCACATTATGTCTGGGTCTTTTCCATATTTTGATTTCAATTTCCATATGTGGTTAGCCAATTTTGTACAGTTTTTTAAGTTTTCTATTTTGAATGTCGACTTGTGATTGAACCACCTGGTCTTAAAGGTGTCTTTGATTGATCCCAAATATATTTTATTTTGGTCAAAATAAAATATGTATGGGATCAACCAAAGACACCTTAAAGACCAGGTGATTTTGCTTATCTACATTAGTTATGTAATACCTCAAAACTCTAAATGTATTTTTAGATTTTCATATTCATATTGCATGAAAAAAATTGTTTAAGCATTTTATGCTCAAAACTTCCTATGGAGAAAATTCATGTCAGCATTGATGTATTATACATCTATCTAGCCCACCTTTTATAGTCAGTCAGTTAAGTGCCATACATGATACACCCTTGGGCGATCATGTCTCAAAAGGAACATGACTGACCAGGCAGAAGATTATCCCACAGTAGGTTGCCATTGCTTTCTGCAGGAGACTGGTTGCCGACCAAGGCTATAGAACCCAATCTGTCCTGTTATTTAACCCATAACTGGAAGGAATAGATGGATTAATACCTTTCCCAAGGGTATTTGTGCATAAGTGAATGCAAGGAATTCAACTGGAATTCGAACTCGGCTCTCCGATTTCTTGTCCTGAGCCGATATCCACTGCACCACAACGCACATCCACCTTTTATAGACTCAAAGATAAATTCAGAAAAAGATCAAAAAGAGTTAATTTACATAGTATTCTTTGTAATTATCATAGTTATTGTTTCTTTAAGGAGATAACAATTAATATTAGAAAATGTCAAATTTCTTAATGTCAAATGTTCTTATATAATGCCCCATTATAGATTTATATAAACATATTTAGCTAATGCTTTATGTCTGCCATCACTGGTGCTTACATATCAATTTATTCTGTTCTTGTGTTTTAGTTTTATCAGTTTGTAAATTGGCATGTTCAACACTTCACCAACCATGAAAGGAGACATAAATAAAAATGGCCACTTGTAGTCAGAGGCTTTTTTTCTATATTTTCTTAACAGATCAACTACTTTATTTTTGGATTTGACTCTAGCATAAGCTGGTCTAAATTTGTATGTTCTACTATCCAAAATTACTGCACTTAGATAAATTTAGAAACGGTTTTCGTTCTTTTATTTGCTGTCTCATTCTACACTTTCTCCTATACTATTTTTGGTATTTATCCATCCACCTATAGTCTGTCTCCTTGATTTTCTCTCTGGTTTTCTTTCTTCCTTTCTTTTATCCTTCATTTCACTATTTTGGGCAATTATATTATCCTTCTCTGACTGAATATGCACAGAGGTTTCCTTTTTTCTTGATATTTTCATCTCCAACTTTAATCCTCTTCTCTTAACATTATTTATCTTCAACGCAGTATCAACAAATATTTTTTTTATCCCACGCTTTATTTTACTCCTAAGAATGATATTATATGTTTTTATTAAAGTCGTTTTTATTTGTTTCTTAAATAAATGTTCACTTTCTTTTCCACTTGTTTCATTCATATCTTTCATGTGTCTATTATTTTAACTAACTGCTTTTGCTTTTCAGTATATATATTCATTATATTATATTTATAGTTTGATAAATATTTGAAGAAAGAATATCTTTAAATTTTTGCATAACATAAATGGTTAAAAATAGTTCTTTCAATCAGCAAATAAATGTCCATATTTAAGTGAAAGTAGATAATTATACATACCTTCTCTGGTAGAAAATAATATTCTTCAAAATAGAGTAGTAAATATTTAAGTACAGAGTAGGAAACTTAATGAATTATTAAAACTGTTAAGAATTTACTTAAGTTAATAAAATCCTAATAATCTCTAATCCAACCATTCAGAAATTAAAATTATATTTATAAAATTTAATATAAAATGAGTTGATAAAATTTCACTGAATTTTTTAAATTTTCTCTGTAAGTTTTAATGTTGATATTTAATTGAAATTTATCAGGATACAGGCAGCACATCAAAATAAATTAAAATAAATTTGAATGTTGGCACAAAAATGGAATAGCAAGATTAAAATCTGCAATGAAAATAATTTTTAAAAAATTCAGTGAGATTTTATTATATTTTATATTTATTTTATCATTTTATATAGGATATTTTTTTATTTTATTTGTAATGAAAAAAATCTGTTAACTCCTGGAAACAAGTCTTCTTCCTGTTATATAAGATTTAATTACCTTTTTTAATAACACTGAAATTTCCTAACTCATCTAAATAAAATTATATGCATAACAAATGTAATTTGATATATATATATATTGATATTTCATCAAATATGTGAATTTTAAAGAGGCTCTTTTTTAAAAATATCTAAAGTAGTTTTTCCTGACCATTTTATCATTTATTGGTGAATTCCATTTTTTTAATTTCTCATTATTTTAATCAAGCTTTATTAAATGGAAAGATAATATTAATATAACATTTGACACTGTCTGTTGCAAGCTTATCAATCTTTATCTCTATAGAAAGGTGGCTGAATCTCATAACTGGACAGAATTAATTGCAGTTAAAAAAATGAATTTTATATTTTTTCTTAAACTCAAGAACTGAGACAGAAAGTAGAAAAATGGGATTGTGTGCCTATTGATTTCTGGATATTGTGTTTTTTTTTAAATTTTCAAACAGAATTCGGCTAAACCTAATTTTCAGTAAATTTTCATTCTAAATCCCGTCACTTTTCCCCTTCAAATTTATCCAAAATAACATTATCTCTGTGCAAATGTATATGCTGAACTCAAATCAACTGTTAGTTATTGAAGAAACTTACCTTTTTTTATCTAAATGTCCATAAAAAAACGAACTACATCTTGCACTTTTTCTCTCCTCTAACTCTTATGAAGTCATGTAATTAACTGCAGAATGATGGACAGCATAATGCAACAAATTGTCTTTATGTAAGATTTTCTTCATTTACTGATACTTCTGGCGATTACTTCCAGGAATTAAAGTAATGCGCTATTGTATTTCTATGCTTATTGTTCTCAAAACAGGAAGTATATTGCCGGAAGTTTCAGTAAAGGACGGAATTCAACCAAAATTGCTGCCTATGTAGAATGTCGTTCTGCAATTAATTACATGACTTTGTGAGAGTTACGGGAGAGAAAAAGTGTGAGTTATAATTCGTTTTTTATGGACTTTAAAAGAAAATAGGTAACTAATTGTTGATTTGAGTTCAGCATATACATTTGCACAGAAATAATGCTATTTTGGATAAATTTGAAGGGGGGAAAAGCCTTTGGTACCTAAAACGAAAATTTACCTAATTTTCTAAATATATCTCAGAAAGTGTAATTTTCTGATATTTTTAAACAAAAAAGCAGAAAAAAGCAAATTTATATAAATGGATGAAGAAAAGAAATTTAGGGATAAATAACCAGCCTTTAAGCTCTTGGACATAATTCTCAATTTTTAATACAGTTGTCACCACTTTCCTCAAAGATTGGCATGAACTTAAAAGATATTGTTCTACAGAAGAATGCTGGAGATACTATGGATGTGAGTAGCAAAGAGGTTTTAAAGAAAATGAAAAGGATATATCTACTTAAGCTTAAACAGAAACAATCGAGATTTCTAGGACACATAATGAGGAAAATTGGGCTTTGAGAACTTGATACTAACAGGTCATATTGAAGTTAAGAGAGGCAGATGGGAAAAATTATGTAACATAACTAATTATTTTCTCTCTGAATTTTTGGAAAATAATCATTATTTACACTATATTTGGACTATTGTCCTCATCTTTGTTGTTTATAATCAGAACATTTTGAATGTTCTCCTGTCTTCCTTAGGTGTATATCAATCTTGCTATTTTTGAAATGAACTCATTATTTAATCTTTGAGGGTAGACTGTTCTCATTCCACAGCTCATGTTTAGGCATATTATCTAGTTCTTACTTCTATTGACTATTGTTCAGATATTGCTTCCTTGTTCCCACTGAGTGCAAGTAAAGACTGCTTGACGCAGGGATTGAACTTCTGATCACTGTCACCAACTTTGAAAACCAGCACTTTAATCCACTAGGCCATTGTCCTGGGACATAGGTGATCATGCTTTTCCACAAATTTCTATCTTGTGTGGATCTTATCATTTTTTTTCTCCTATTGCTAAGCACCCCCGCATCTTGCTCGACTTCTTTTGCTATTCATTCACACAAGCTCATCAAGTGAGTAGCTTGCTGCTTTCCCCAATCTCTCTAATGCTCAATAAGTTTTCTGAACATTCCAACCTCATTACATATTCAAGGAATTTCAGTTATCTTTTCTTGATTTTGCATATAAGCATTCTTTCTGTTCTTATTTTCTTTCAAACTTCTTTGTTGCTTGACTTGCTCAGTCCATGGAATTTTCAATATCCTTCTCCAGAATCAGATTGCTGCTGCTTCTAGGTTTTCCCCTCATCCATAGGGAAATTCTCCAATATTTACTGTCATATAAGAGGAATATTTTTATTATGCATGATTTTTTGACCAGGGAACTTTACAACTTTTTTCTGCATCAAGCCACAGTAATCACCCACGGAACCTAATCTGATGCTTTTCCTGAAGATTGCTGGAATAGATGCTCATGTTTCAGCAGTTTATCGCAAATTGACAAGGATTTCATGGATGGGCTGCATGAAAAATCGAATGAGAGAAAGATATAAAATGGCTTGTTTAGCATTCATTAAAAAGTTGAGATTATTTTTACTGATTACTGGAACATAATTATTTGATCAGATGAACTAAAAGCAGATTTATGAGGACATATAGAGAAATGTTATGTTTTGGAAGAACAAAAAGTAAATAATACATAATATAAAAAAAAATCCCAACAGTGAAGTATGCTGGAGAATGTATCATTTTATCAAGTTTCTTTAGTGTAGTATGTACTGAAAAATTAACCAGGATTGAATGGAACTCAGTCAGTTAAGTGCCATACGTGATACACTTTCGAGCGCGTCACTATGTAGAGGTTAGTTCTAGGTATCAAATAACTGACAGACGAATTCAACAGGAAAAATTGTCTCGTTAAAAAGGAAAGAGTGCTTAAAAGTTCTTGAAACTACCATTGCAATTTTTCAACAACAGCTCTTTCTTACAGACTCATTGTATATGCACACACACACATATGTGTTTTTGTGTGTGTATGTGTAGAAATTTCGGATAGAGTACATCTGTAAAAGGTCAAATATAAATAAAGACAAAATGAAATTTACCTTAGCAAAGTGTTTCATCTTCTGAGGGACTTTATCAAGGCCAATATTGCAAGGCTTTTATTATGAAATGTATTTATGTCAGTCAGTTAAGTGCCATACGTGATACATGCTTGGGCAATCATGTCTTGAAAGACTGACTGGGTAGAAGATTATTCTGCAGTAGGTTGCCATTGCTTTCTACAGTAGACAGGTTGCCAGCCAAGGCTATAGAACCCAATCTGTCCTATTATTTAACCCATAACTGGCGGGAAGAGATAGATTAATAACTTTCCCAAGTGTATTTGTGCGTAAGTGAATGCAAGGAATTCAACTGAATGGAACTAGTTTTCCTAAAATGTTGGCCCATTTTCAACAAGACAATCCATAGCTTACTTCAAAACATAATCTCTGAATGCTTTAACTAGAATAAATCTATGGTAGTGAATGCTGGACAATCTCCTCAGAGATGAAGAATAGAAATGTGGTTCTACAAAAGGATGTTGAGAATACCATAGACTGAACATATGAGCAATGATAATGTTTTAGAAAAAACTGGAAAGAGATAGTCGAAATTTCTAGGGCACATAATGAAGAAAGAATGCTTGGAAAATTTGATACTCACAGAACAGATTGAAGGGGGACAAAGAAAAACAATGCATAAATTACCTAGTGAGCTTATGGATGGCAGAGCAAGATTATTGAGCGATTACAAAAAGAGAAAATTTATTAAGAATTACAAACAACAGGAAATTGTGTAGGGTCCTAAAATAACACTGCACATAGAAGGAAAAAAAAACAAAAGAATTAAGGTAAAATAGTTTATGCATTAGATATTGACAACAGGATATTTTTTGAATTTTTATTTTATTCTAATCAAAGAAGGAATAATTGCAAAAACTTCCCCTTCCCCAAATTTATAGACAAAACATACAGTTGCATCCCCTAGAAATTTCAACTCTGTCTTCTTGATATTAAGTATAAGTTTCTTTTTTGTTTCCATTCTCTTTAGAACTTTGTTGTTGCTCACATATTTGATCCATGGTATTCTCAGCATCCTTCTGTAGAACCACATCTCTTTTGCTCTTCTTCATCTCTCAGATTGTTGAATATTCACTTCTATATAGTAGGACTGATATTACATAACACTTCGGTCTTCTTCTTTATGTGCCGTGTCCTTCCATGTCATAGGCAATCATGGGCTTCCACTTACCCCTATTTCTTGTTGATCTTAACACTTTTCCTCTTGTTATCTCTCCCAAACCTTGCTTCAGCATCCACTTGCTCAAGCTCATCAAGTATATCTCATGCTGCTTTTCTGTCTCTCTTTCTCTCTATCCATCCTGTGATTATTAAATTTTCCAAGCCCTCCTTCCTCATTACGTGTCCCAGAAACTTCAGCTGTCTCTTCCTGATGTTAAGTGTAAGTTTCCTTTTTGTGTGCATCCTTTCCAAAACCTTGTCATTGCTCACATGTTCAGTCCATAGTATTCACATTATCAGTCAGTTAAGTGCCATATGTGATACATGCTTTGGGTGATCATGTCTTGAAAGAGACATGACTGACTGGAAAGAAGATTATCCCACAGTAGGTTGACATTGCTTTCTGTGGTAGACTGGTTGCCAGCCAAGGCTATAGAACCCAATCTGTCCTATTATTTAATCCATATTAGAGGGAAGAGACGGATTAATACCTTTCCCCAGCCTTTGAGATTTCACTCACTCGATCAACTCAGTCAATTAAAAACTTAACTGGGCAATTAAAGTTTATTGCTGTATTTGCCTGCAGTCAATTAAAAATAAAAATAAATCTAATTCCTTTTACAACCCTGAAGTATGCCTTTGAAGATTCACAAGTTACTTAGAATGACCTACAATGACATTATTGAACTATTGGCTTTTATCGTCTTTATTAACGCTTATTAACGCTTCCAAAGTGGAGCCAAAATGTCTCTGTCACCCAGATTGCTCACAGATTTTTAGAAACTAATTTGGAAAAATATTATCCCATATTTCCTCCCTGCTTACAAAAAGTAAAAACAAACATTGGAAAGAAAGAAAAAAAATATGCATACTTCTTTCAACCACACACCGAAAAAAAATTATACAACTTGTATAAAAAAATGACTTACTAGTAAGTCATTTTTTTATAGAAAATTGTTGAGAAAATCAGATTTGTTATTTTTTTATCAGCTATGAGATGGAGGTTGTAGTCAAACAGAAGAAAGAAACTACAAATTTAGGTACCTCCACTCAAATGCCAAAAACAAAAAAAAACAAAAAAAACAGCATATCCTGATGTTAAAAAAGCTCAAACTTAATAAAAACTAAGTTTTATCATCAAAATGTTTATGCTAGTATTAAGAGGAAAGATCAAATTTATATGGTATATATTTATAGGGTATTTGTGTGTAAGTGAATGCAGTGAATTCAAGTGGAAATCAAACTCGGCAGCCTGAGTTGTTGTTCCAAGCCAATATCCACTACACCACAAATACTGAACTGAAAATCCCTTCTATTTTAAGAAAAAAGCTTACCTCTTTGTTTTCTCTCTTGACAAAATTCTTTTGTCTCAATAAAAAATATTGCTAGTTAATATTTACATTATTTACCTTAAGACTATTGTCCCCATCTTTGTTGTTATTGTTACAACATTTTGTCCATTGTACTTCCTTGCCTTCATCAGATTTTTGTCAATTCAGGTAACATTCAAGAAATTCAAACTGAACCCTTTATTTAATTTATAGAGATAGACTCCTACCATTTCCACTCATCACATCTAGAGATAGTTTTTACTAAATGAAAACTAAATAAGATATCTCTAGACATGGTCACTGGAATGAGAACAATCTATGTCTGTAAATTAAGTAAAATATTTAGTTTGAAACCCCTGAAGGTTACTTGAATTGGCAAACACCTGATGAAGGTTGGAATGTACAATGGCTGAAATGTTATGATAACAACAACAAAGATGAGGACAATAATCTGCAGATAAATAATGATGATCCCACATCCAAAAAATTCAGACTGAAAATCACAGTTTAGCATCATGTTATTAACAGAATAGTCCCACTATTTTTAATTATAATATAATAAATAAATATTACTTCCATTTTCTCCTGAAAAAGAAAAAGCAAAACTGTTCTGGTCAGTAAGAATTGGACAGAAACACCAAAAAGAACTGTTCACCAAATAAACCCTTACCAGTGAGTTAATTGCCATATGTGATACACGCTTGGGCAGAAGATTTTACTGCAGTATGTTGCCATTACTTTCTGCAGTAGACTGGTTACCAACCAAGGCTATAGAACCCAATTTGTTCTGCTATTCAACCCATAGCTTTAAGAGAAGAAAAGTATTAATATCTTTCCTAAGGGTATTCATGCATAAGTTAATGAAACAAATTCAACTGGAATTCAAACTTGGCTTGCTGATTTCTCATTCTGTGCTGATATCTATCACACCACAGCACACACCCATTACCTTACCAAATGAACTAAATAAGATCTCACTCTTTTCAATTGTTATTCATCTAAATAATTTCACTATTCTATACCACTGGGTTCTTAAAATCTAACTCAATAGGTTTAGTTTCTCAAACTTTCAAATGAGAAAATAATTTAAAATAAAATTATGGTGTTATCTGCACTTGAATATTGAAATATTGCTGACTCAGCAATTTTAACAAATTTATTCCCTTTTGTGAATGCTTTCACACACAAAGCCAGTATTCTTAATTTTGCTCTCAGTACTTCTGTTAATTTCGTGTTAATACAATTGCGTATTAACAATTCTAATACCAGTGAGAAATACTATTGAAGCAATTGCATTAAAATGTCTACTCTTAATTTTGAGCACTGGTAAGGTAATCAAGTTAAATATTTCAAATAAGATAAAAAGATATATTTGCTTCCAAATTGTCTGTGTCTAATTATTAAACCTCGAACATTTTCAAAAGAATGATACTATTTCTGAAGTATGGAAAATTCCTTTAACAAAAAAAAGTTTGTACAAAGAATTATTAATTTTATTATGTCTTTACATTCAAACTAGTATCCCCATCTTAGTTGTTATACTAAAAATGCTTCAATCGACTTATTTCATTATCTATGCTTTTATTTTTGAGTTGAAAAATTATAATTTTTATATGCTTTTACAGTTGAACTAGGATTTGGATGCTGGCTTTATATATATATTTCAGTTGTTGAACACACTAGACCTTTTTATTGCTTGTTACCAAACTCTTAGAATTCTGTAATGAATCCCTTGTTGAATCTATGGAGGTAGATTGTTCTCCTGAACTGAGCTTCTTTCTGAGGGGACTTCCCCAATAACTGCATATTCCACTACAGGCAGTTGTAAGAACAAGACCGGTTGCTCTTTAAAATTAAGGACAGAAGAACATCAAAAGGTTGTAAACAAAAGAGAAACATATAAATTGGGCATAGCTGATCATGTATGAGGGATTAAGTTTTTCAAATCCTGGCAGAATGAAATTAAAATAATAGTTAAACGGTCAGCATAAAAGGTGTGATGGATAAATTATCATCTAAATTATGACACTCATTTTAAAATTTTTATTACCAAAATTGCACAAAAATATTTTGAAATACTAAAAAGTAAAATCACCATTGGCTTCGATCACAGCTTCCAGATGGCTTCAAAATATCTTGCTTCTCTTCTTGATGGTCTTTTTGTTTGTTGGTGAAAGCTTTCATAATCTTTGTCTTTAGTTCATTTTTGGTGTTACAAAAAGTTTTGTTGGTCTCTACCTCAACTGCATCCTACACATAATAATCAAGGGGGTTGCAGTCTGGGGTAGTTGGGTGGCCAGAGGTAAGGGTGTGATGTGGTCACAGAAATTGTCTGGCAGTCATGACTGGGTTCTTCTGCTTGTGTGGCAGGATGCAAAGTCTTATTGCCAGACGTGGGGTTTTCTAGCAGCCACCCTCTTGACCCAGGGAAACACTACCTCCTTAAGGCACTTGATGTAGAGGTGTTGAGTCTGAGGCTTTCACTAACAAATTTGGAAGTGAGTTTTCCAAGTTGCTGTACTTTCATAATCATCATTACACTTTCAGAATTCTCCACACTGGCCACAGACTGAACTGACTCCTAGACACTCTGAAATGTTGTCTAGTTTATTCCAACGTGAATGCCAAGATGCTGTTTCTAAATTTCTGACAGAGTGAATACTGTCATAGTGCTTCTTTCCTCAGATGGTGCCAAACTGATCCTACTATACTAGTTGACAAAATCAAAACAAACAAGCTTGCATGAAATTAAAAATATAAAATAGCGACAATTTACCTATCGCACCCTGTACATGTTCAGTTGCGTCAACTCCCTCAGTTGACCTAGTGTAGAGATAAACCCTCTCAAGGTGTCTTTGATTACAGTAGCAAGGAAACTAAAAAGTTCCATTAATTAGGTACAAACAGTTTTATAAAATGAAAAGTAATTTTTACACTGGCTGATGAGAATTTTAGCTATACAAATAAATATATATTGTACTAGCAGTATAGCCCAGCATTGCTCAGGTGTAATGAAAGCTTTAAAACTAATCCATGGTCCTGGAGCTCAGACTCTTTGGATGTTGGCACGAAAGACTAAAAAGCAATAGTTTTCCCAGTTAAAGCGAATCCGTAGACTGAAATAAAAATGAATGGATGTAAGTCAAATTTTGAAGTTTGGTGAGAATCGGATAAAAATTGTGAATTTGTATAAAGGACATACAGACAGATAAACAGACACACACACAAACATCTTGCTTTACATATATATATATATATATATATAGTATTGATTTTCTGCACTATTGTAAGAACTGCAACCATGAAATTTCTGAATATCGTTTCTTATGTCTTTGCCTATGAGTGTATCAAATTTGATTAAAATCAAACCACTCCTTCTATAACCCAATTTTTTCGATTATCGGTTTTCAGTATTTATCAGGGGTACCTCGACCCAAAACCTAGCTAAGAACACTTGCAGATGCTTATAGTACGACTGTGTAAATTTTCAAGAAAATCGGTTCAGCTGTTTCAGAGTCTATAGGTAATGGACACACACACACACACACACACACACACACAGACAAAGTTCTATTTATAAATAAGTTTAGATATTGTATCTCAGTATTTTTACTCAACAGCATTACAAATTTAAAAATAAGAAATGACTAATTACAGATGTGCATTCTGAGTATTTCCAGGCTTCTGTATTCAGTCAATAATCTTGTTTTATCAAGGACATGGATTTTAAGTAAAAAGAAATTGAATAGAAAAAACATTTTCTTGACTACTAGGTTACACATTTAATTCATAAACAAAGAATAAACCCCAAAATGAAACAGTAGATTGCAAAAGGAATCTGGTTCATGAATACACTGGTCCACTTCATATTATCATGTCATTAGAAGATAATAAAAATATTACAATTAAAATGTTAAAACATTTTAATTATATTATTTTACTTATTAATTAAAATTTTATGTATTATTTATCGTAAAAAAAGTAATTTTCCTAAAAAAAATATTGTAGAGAAGACCATTAAAGCTTAGAAACTCAACGTTAAAAATTAGGCGTTAGACATAGGAATGCATATTTTCTAAGAGTGAAAAATTGTCTTTCTTTAAATAAAAAACAAAATGTTAAATCATAAAAAAGTAAATAAGTTACCAATCATTTTGTTAAATTGAGATTCAGCTGATATAATGCATTTAAATATTGTAAAGTTGAGCTGATATAATGCATTTAAATATTGTAAAGTTGAGCAGATATAATGCATTTAAATATTGTAAAGTTGAGCTGATATAATGCATTTAAATATTGTAAAGTTGAGCAGGTATAATGCATTTAAATATTCTAAAGTTGAGCTGATATAATGCATTTAAATATTGTAAAGTTGAGCAGATATAATGCATTTAAATATTGTAAAGTTGAGCTGATATAATGCATTTAGATATTCATAAAGTTGAGCTGATATAATGTATTTAGATATTCTAAAGTTGAGCTGATATAATGCATTTAAATATTGTAAAGTTGAGCAGATATAATGCATTTAAATATTGTAAAGTTGAGCTGATATAATGCATTTAAATATTGTAAAGTTGAGCAGATATAATGCATTTAAATATTGTAAAGTTGAGCTGATATAATGCATTTAAATATTGTAAAGTTGAGCAGATATAATGCATTTAAATATTGTAAAGTTGAGCTGATATAATGCATTTAAATATTGTAAAGTTGAGCAGATATAATGCATTTAAATATTGTAAAGTTGAGCTGATATAATGCATTTAAATATTGTAAAGTTGAGCAGGTATAATGCATTTAAATATTCTAAAGTTGAGCTGATATAATGCATTTAAATATTGTAAAGTTGAGCAGATATAATGCATTTAAATATTGTAAAGTTGAGCTGATATAATGCATTTAAATATTGTAAAGTTGAGCTGATATAATGCATTTAAATATTATAAAGTTGAGCAGATATAATGCATTTAAATATTGTAAAGTTGAGCTGATATAATGCATTTAAATATTGTGAAGTTGAGCAGGTATAATGCATTTAAATATTGTAAAGTTGAGCAGATATAATGCATTTAAATATTGTAAAGTTGAGCAGATATAATGCATTTAAATATTGTAAAGTTGAGCAGATATAATGCATTTAAATATTGTAAAGTTGAGCAGATATAATGCATTTAAATATTGTAAAGTTGAGCTGATATAATGCATTTAAATATTGTAAAGTTGAGCTGATATAATGCATTTAAATATTGTAAAGTTGAGCAGATATAATGCATTTAAATATTGTAAAGTTGAGCTGATATAATGCATTTAAATATTGTAAAGTTGAGCAGGTATAATGCATTTAAATATTCTAAAGTTGAGCTGATATAATGCATTTAAATATTGTAAAGTTGAGCAGATATAATGCATTTAAATATTGTAAAGTTGAGCTGATATAATGCATTTAAATATTCTAAAGTTGAGCTGATATAATGTATTTAGATATTCTAAAGTTGAGCTGATATAATGCATTTAAATATTGTAAAGTTGAGCAGATATAATGCATTTAAATATTGTAAAGTTGAGCTGATATAATGCATTTAAATATTGTAAAGTTGAGCAGATATAATGCATTTAAATATTGTAAAGTTGAGCTGATATAATGCATTTAAATATTGTAAAGTTGAGCAGATATAATGCATTTAAATATTGTAAAGTTGAGCTGATATAATGCATTTAAATATTGTAAAGTTGAGCAGATATAATGCATTTAAATATTGTAAAGTTGAGCTGATATAATGCATTTAAATATTCTAAAGTTGAGCTGATATAATGTATTTAGATATTCTAAAGTTGAGCTGATATAATGCATTTAAATATTGTAAAGTTGAGCAGATATAATGCATTTAAATATTCTAAAGTTGAGCTGATATAATGCATTTAAATATTGTAAAGTTGAGCTGATATAATGCATTTAAATATTCTAAAGTTGAGCTGATATAATGTATTTAGATATTCTAAAGTTGAGCAGATATAATGCATTTAAATATTGTAAAGTTGAGCAGATATAATGCATTTAAATATTCTAAAGTTGAGCAGATATAATGCATTTAAATATTGTAAAGTTGAGCTGATATAATGCATTTAAATATTGTAAAGTTGAGCAGGTATAATGCATTTAAATATTCTAAAGTTGAGCTGATATAATGCATTTAAATATTGTAAAGTTGAGCTGATATAATGTATTTAAATATTATAAATAATGTATCAGTAAGTATCAAATAAATATATAAGTTGCATTATTATTTAAAATGTGACTACTAAAATTAACTCTCATAAGTGAAAATTTCTCCAAATATAAAAACCTCTGCATTTCTGTTTTATTTACTTCTAACAGCCTATATTGTTTTAAGAGAATATTTCTAAAACATTCATGCTTCTTTCCAAGATTGCAACATGATGTTAGCAAGAAATGTATTGCTTATCTTGAAGTGAACTCTGATGTTTGGTCACATTTTTTCTTCTTTTGATCTCCCAAAATAAAGACGATAAGAGGGATCAGAGGATTCAGATTACTGCTTGTGTTTGCTTCTCAAAGAAAGCAGATATTCATTATTGGTAAATGATGGTAGAATGTACAAGAATAGATTAACGGATCAGATAAACTTGGTCGGTAACAGATAGGTGCTTTCCTTGTAACTGTTTCCTTTCTTTGCTTTAGTCAGACAATTGGAAATGAAAGTGAAAGTTGATTGAAAAGTGAAAGTTGGTTGTAGATAGGTGTGCCTGATGGAGAGCAGTTTATCAGAACAATGACTGACACTTTCAGTTATTCTTTTGTAACTTTAAATTGATAGGCACAGCTGGACATTTCTGATAAGGTAGTTCTATTGCTCTTAAACCTTTACGAACATGGCTTAAACATTTTCAGTGATTACAAATGAAAGAAATTAACAATTCATTTGTATACATTTTAAACCCTTTCTACTTCGAGTTTCTTTTCCTTCCTTGATTCTCTGTTTCTAAAATTGATAGCATTTATATTAGTTACTTATAACCAAGCATTTTTTAAGGAAATATGCTTTTATTTCATTATTGACAAGGCAATAGAAAAATGCAATAGTCATGACTACAATGTAAATTGCAGGTCAGTTTTCATATAAATTTGTAAATGTTAAATATGTGTGAATTTTAAAACCATAACTTAATGATAGTTAACACCATTTCTATGCTTTCTTAAAAACAAAAAGAGGTGATCAATTACAAATGATTTAACTAATAACAAGAAAATAGTAGTTGGGTTACCTAAGCAAATATTAGTATAAGATAATGTTGAATGTAAACTATTTATTCTAAGTTTTATTAATTTCAAGAAAGAAAGTGTGCAAGTCAAAAAAGAAGTCTTAAAGAAAATGGAAACAAATAGGATGCTTATACTTAGAATCAGAAAGAGACAGCTTTCTTAGACACATAATGAGGAAAGAGGACTTGGAAAATTTGACACTCAAAAGATTGAGGGCAAAAGGGACAGAAGAAGAGAAGGTAGTAAGCAACCTGCCTAATGACTTTGTGTGGATGGATAGTAGAACAGAGCTGTAAGAGGCTTGGCAAAGGGATAATTGTTTCTAAGTACTGCAAGGGAAAGATTGTAGAGAACTATGATCGATCACATCCTGAAAGAAGATGACATAGAGTAGAAAGTCAAACAGTTGAATCAAGGTAAGCAGACCATATATAATTATTGTAAACAAGAAAGATTTTTCATGAAATTTTTCATGGCCACAGAGTAAAACTGACTGGAAGTGGACATTTGGATAAATAGCATTGTAAATATTAACACTATTTACATTGTTCGGACTGTTGTCCTCATCTTCCTTACTATATTCATGATGTTTCAACTGTTGAATGCTATGACCTTCAGGTGAGTGAAATTTTGAACTGAACCCTTTATTTTGTTCACTGGGGTAGACTGTTCAAGTTCCATGAGTCATGCCTCTTCCAGATGTCTCAGTATCAGTTATCTCCATTTAGCTCAACTCTCAAAGTTTTGTTCACCATTGCTGTAGCCAGGTATTGAACTCAAAATTTTTAATTCAAATCACTGGATTCAACCAATGCTTTTATTCCCTACGCCATGTGGCCAATCACCTGAAGAAGGCCAGTTTTTACAATGACTGAAATGTTGTAAATATGTCAACAAAGATGAGGACAACAGTTTGAATAATGTAAATACTGTAAACAAGTTGCTGTAGTTTGCTGGGCAAGGAAGCGTCTAACATAATACCTTTTTTTAATATCATTTCACCTCAAGCAAGGCAGGACCACTACTAATGCACAGGAGTTATAGTGAGAGAAAAAACAGGGTAAACGGGCTGCCTAAAAAATGGATAAGAGATGGATGAGATTTAGATAGGTAAATGGGGTTTAGGGAGGTGGATGGGACTTAGAGAGGTAGGAGATGGCAATTGACATTGCATTTAAAATTTTGGAGATTGTGGCTATCACAGAAGCAAGTATATGGAAGGGAGTTCCACAGGCAAGAAGTGCAACAAAAGAAACTGATAGAGTAGAAGTTGCAGTGACATTAGACTATTTTGATGGTAAAACGGTGGGACCTAGATACCAATCTAGTAGCACAAGTAAATTCATGACTTATGATTTATGTCATTGTTTGAGAAAAAAGAAAGAATAAGACAGTCTAGATGTTAAAGTTCCAGAGCATGATGGCATAAATAAATAAGGCTTGCTAAATAATTTATATAATTGTAACAGGGAAGAAATTACATGTTGAAGAAGAAAGACAGCAAAAATTTAAGAAATTTAAAGACTATGAAGCCTGACAAAACATGACAATTGATACACTTTTGAGCCATATTGAAAATGCCAAAATGAATGATTTGTTGGTTGTTTTGTTTTTATGGCATATCAACCTTGGCGGGTCATTTATTGCCAACTAAATTTTATTTATTTATTGCTGGTAATACCTTTTTCTTTTCAACAATTTATTGTTGTTTTTATATAAGTTTTATGTCTAGTAATACTTTTTCTTTTTCAAGTATCAAGATTCATTGGGATTTGTTTTTTTTAAGGGCAGGATCCCCAAGTCCTACCCTGTTATTTAACCCATAACTGGAGAGAAGGGACGGATTAATACCTTTCCCAAGGGTACCAGTGCTTAAGTGAATGCAGGGTATTCAACTGGAATTCGAACTCAGCTCATCGATTTCTCTTTCTGAGCCGATATCCACAGCACCACAATGCACATCCGTCACTAAACGCTTACAGCACCTGGTATTCCCAAGCGGTCACCCATCTAAGTACTGACCAGGCTCAACATTGCTTAATTTTGGTGATCGAGCGAGAACCGGTGTATTCAATGTGATATGGCTGTAAGCCTCAAAATGAATCAATTAAAAATTCAAGAAAGCTTTCAGCTTATGCATACCATTGTGATGGTGAAGTCTACAAGAATACTGAGAAGAGTACTATGGGAAATTTGCTCTAAATCAGTCACCAGCCATAATCACTACCAATTTTGGTGTGCACCTGCAAATTTATAAAATATCTTAAAGAACCATATCATCAAAATAGACCAAATATAAAATGGCAATGATCACTAGCATTAAGATAGGTGAAACTGCAAATTCATATAAGAAAATATACAAAATTAATTCCAAATTTAGTCAGTGGGTAGCAATTGTAATTCATTAAGAATTGTGCAAAAACATAAATTTCATCATGCTGATAAATGAATATGTTGTCCTTAAGAAATGACATAGTGTAATCTTATGATATAATTTTTAATCATTTACCCCAAGTAAGTCAATTAAGCCACTATGATACAAATTTTACCAAGTGTTAGAGAATATGAGAAAAAAATCACACTATAAAGGAGAGAGAACAATAAAAGATCAGGACAGTATCTACTTTGTCGATTGACATTGCATTTAATATTTTGAAAATCGAAATACACTGGGAAGCAAGAAGTTGAAAGAGTTTCACAAGCAAGAAGTGTGATAGAAGAAAATCGTAACATAGATTATAGTTGCATCTTTTCATTTCAACTGTAAGATGATGAAACATTGCTGCCAATCTAGTCAGTCAGTTAAGTGCTATACATGAAACACGCTTGGGTGATCATGTCTCAAAAGAGATATGACTGTCTGGGCAGAAGATTATCCCGCAGTAGGTTGCCATTGCTTTCTGCAGTAGACTGGTTGCCAGCCAAGGCTATAGAACCCAATCTGTCCTGTTATTTAACCCATAGCTGAAAGGAAGAGACGGATTAATACCTTTCCCAAGGGTATTCGTGTGTAAGTGAATGCAATGAATTCAACTGGGATTCGAACTCGGCTCCCCGATTTCTCGTTCCGAACCAATATCCACTGCACCACAATGCACATCCTAGGATCTAGTACTGTGTTTAAATTCATAAAGTCTATATACCATAGAGGAAAGTTCATTTGAAAGTATTTATAGAAAAGCTACATTACAGCAGTGGATGGCAATGCTGAAATTTAAGTGATTTATCCAATCCAAGGAACTAGATCTTATGATCAAAAGTAAAGAGAAAAACATGATAGTAAATCTGGATAATTGGACTTTTTCAAGGAACTTTAAAAAAATATAAAAAATGTTGATGATGCATTGCTGGAGGGTTTCTGATTTATTTTCCTTACACAAAATTACTAAAAGAATTGCTATTATGAATAAGAATAGAAAATATTTAAACCAATGCATTATTGCCATCATGAAAGCTGAGGATGTTTTAAACTATATCCAGTATTTTTCTATACTTCTGAGATGAGGTAGTATTTACATTATTTACATTGTTCAGACATATAGACCTATAAGTCCCCAAAAATTCATTCACTGATTTCCTCCAGGACACATGACCCACTGATAAAAGTGTTGGTTAAATCCAGTGACTTGACCCAAAGGGTTTTTAAGTTCAATACCTGGCAACAGCAGTGGTGAAGAAATAATTTAGAGAGCTGAGTTCAAGGAAGACAATGACATGACATCCAGAAGTGGTATGCCACATGGAACAAGAATGTTATACCCCAGTGATCAGAATAAAGGGCTTCATTAAAAATGTCCAACCACTTGAAGAACAGCCCAAATGTTGTGAATATGGTAATAAAGATGAAGACAACAGTTCAAACTATGTAAATAATGTAAAACTTCATTCTCTAACCATTTTCTATGGTTATAAAAAGAATTATAAGGTGATATGCAATTATCAGTCAGTCAGTTAAGTGCCATACGTGAAATACGCTTGGGCAATCATGTCTCGAAAGTGACATGACTGACTGGACAGAAGATTATCCTGTAGTAGGTTGCCATTGCTTTTCTGCAGTAGACTGGTTGCCAGCCAAGGTTATAGAACCCAATCTGTCCTGTTATTTAACCCATAACTGGAAAGAAGAGACAGATTAATACCTTTTCCAAGGGTATTTGTGCGTAAGTGAATGCAATGAATTCAACTGGAATTCGAACTCGGCTCAGACATCCATAATAATTCTTGTTTAAATCATCTTTATAAAATCTATTAAACTTAAAGAATGAAAAAAGAATGATAGGCTATGATTTTATTTAAATAGTATTTTACTACATTCATATTGTCTATTTTAATGTATGGATGTGATATCTTTCTAATAGAAATATAGTTGTCTTTAGTAATTATTATATTTTGATATGACATACATCAATGATGAACAGGCTATTTCAGGTTTTGATAGATTGAAAATCTCCTTTTCAATGGCTTATCTTTTCATTAAAATCTTTTTTCTGCAGGTTTTGCTACATGTGCAATATTTTTTACTTATAAAATTAGTGCACACTTTGTTTCTGAGAACAAATAGGAGCAGTCTTTTGAATTGTTTTCATACTTATAAAGCTGATTTTACTCAAATTAATGTTCTTATTGCTTTCTTTTGAAAAGAACTTTTTAAAAAATATTTTATATTTATTTTAAAATCTGTTTAATATTATAAGCAATCTTTTTAAAGTGCTAAGCCTTTACTTAACAATAAAAACTAATAAAATCTGTTCACAATTAGGACTATTGATTTCCAATTGAATCTTTATTCATCAGATCTCTTAACGTTTCTTAAATTTCTCTTGAACATGACAAAATAAACTAGTTCCTTCCTTCAACATCATTTATTCAATAATATCTAAAACACCTGTTTGTAAATGACTGATCATTTTTTTTTTTATCATTTGAGACTTTCTATTTTAAATTTATTAGTAACAATAGCAGGTCATAAAAGGTGCAAAATAACTAAACAAGACTCAATCATTGGGTAAAAATTTTAAAGAAAAAACATTTAACACAAATATAAAAAGGTACAAATACAAAGTTTACACAAAGCTTTTTGTGCACCTATTAAACAAATTTCTGATATAAAGGATTACTGTTGAAAAATGGAAAACATTACAGTTTCAGTTTAGAAAAAGACAAGGATTCAATGACAAAAAGAGTAAACAAATCGGAAAGACAGAAAAACAAAAATGCAACCACCTTTCAGAAAACACAAAACATCTTTTTCTTACCCCATGAGCATCTGTGGGGCATATAGTAATTTTAGAAAAGGCCCCTTTCAGATTCACTGTTTATGCCTTGGAAAATGTATTAGAATTCTTTTTGTTCTTTGTTGTCCAACTGCAAGAGAATTTTCAAATGTATTTCAAAATTCTTTCAACTCTCTGCAGCTTGCTTGTAAACTTGTGCTGTCGTGATGCTCTCTTCTGGATGTCAAATTTCTTCTGCTCCTTGATGTTGATTTTCCTTGTCTCCTTGCTGTGAAAATATCTTCTACCCTTCATCTACTGACCTGATTTCTATTCATTTGGAAAGAGTGGCTCAAAGAAGATTCCATCCAAGTTTTTACTAGGGCATGAGATCACTGCTATCATTGACCACAAAATATAAAAAATAATTTTCCATAAACTTGAAATGGATCCTTCACAATTTTGGCAGCTTTTAACCAGTCAGCCAAAAAAGCTATACAAGTGAAACAACTTTTCACACAAAAATCTGGCCTTCATAAAAATACACTTCTCTCAAAAGAACATGTACTAAAAAAAATCAACCTAGACAATTAAACATTTATTCAAGACCAAGTTGTTGTCTGTCAACCATTACAGGCAACCTCTTCTGCCTCCCATAAGCATGGACCAAGTGATTCTCCCGGAGAGTAATACACTACGCCTCCTCGGACTTACCCTGTCCTCAGACCTCAAATGGAAGCACTATATTGAATCCATAGCAAAATCTACTGCTAAGAAGATTGGGTCACTATGTCGATCCAGGATGTTTTTTCCACCTGAATCCATCCTGCATATATACAAGTCAACCATCCGTCCGTGCATGGAGTACTGCTGCCATTTATGGTCAGGTGCCCCTGCCGTTCTCCTCAGTGTTCTTGACAAGCTCCAAAGGAGAGTCTGTAATGTGATAGGTACTGATCTGGCGACTCGACTGCAGCCACTTCCCCATCGTCGAAATGTGGCCTCCCTTTGTCTCTTCTATAAATACTTTCATGGCTTCTGCTCAGATGAGCTTAAGTCACTGATGCCTCCTCAACAGATGTTTACTTGTGCAACCAGACTGGCAACTGGGTCCCACCCATTCACAGTCAGGTTAGCCAAATGCAGACGACAATTCAACTCCTGCAGCTTCTTCTCTCGCACTTCCCGCCTGTGGAACTCACTCCCGTATTCTTGCTTTCCTGACGGCTACAACCTCCAGAAATTTAAATGCAAAGTCAATACTCATCTACTAACCACTGGCCTCTAACTCTCTCCCCTCCCCTGTATAACCTTCCCTTTCTCTCCACCTATGTATCTGTCATCGCACCTGCTTTCTCAGCTTTCTATTGTTCCTTTCTAACTAGTTTGTACTCCTCACTCTTTTCTAATTAATCTTTTTACATTTATGTAGCCCCCTGCACATCAGTGGCGTTTCCGCCTTGCTCGGGGTGAAATGATTAAAAAAAAAACAAAAAAAAACTAAGATTTTTAAAGTAGTAAAATGAAATGTTTATAATTTCTCTTCAGGAGGTAGGCAGACTTGTCTTTCCACAGATTCTTTTTCTTTTAAAATGTATGAATTGCCATGACTTGTTAGGAAAGATGATAGTTTTTTGTTGCTTTCTCCACGGTTTAGAATTCAGATTTGTTCTTCTCTTTTACTAGCTTAAACCAATATTGAGAACCCGGTCTATCCTGCAATTTAGTTGGAGTAGGTCCAAGAGATGGATTCATACCTTTCTAAAGAGCTTTAGTGCAAAGTAAACACAGACTAAACCAGAATTTGAATTCATATTGCTAATTCCCTGTTCTGCAAAAATAACCATTATACTACCAGCACATTTTTTCTTCTTATAAATTCATTTTTATTTCATAGAATTATCTCTATATACTAAAGTGAATGCATTATACTTGCATTATACATCTAAAAATGTCTGCATCTTGCTTTCTTTAAGTATAGTTATGAGAAATGTTGATGATATGATAAAATGTGTTTGGTGCTGTTATCTAATGATTATTTATTAATATTTCTTTTTGATATTTTCTCTGTAATGCATTCTATTGTGGCATTTTAATATTATGGTCTGTCTATATTTCTGAGATGAGATATTATAATTATTTACACTATTTACATTGTTCAGACTGTTTCTTTGAACTAGTAAGTAATTTAATTGTTTATCACAATGAAGGTTTATCTTTGTTCATAAGTTCATGCCTTTAAATTTCTTGATGTCTTGACTATGTATATTTCTTATGGCATTGCAGAGAGTTTCTCTAATATATCTCATCTTCTGATGCATTGTTGATTCTGTAATTTTTGTTGACCACATCCTTATAATTTATCTCTGTGCAAATGTATATGCTGAACTCCAATCAAGTGTTAGTTATTGAAGAAACTTACCTTTCTTTATCTAAATGTCCATAAAAAAACGAACTATATCTTGCACTTTTTCTCTCCTGTAATTCTCACGAAGTCATGTAATTAACTGCAGAATGACGGACTGCACATGTGATCGAATTTTGACCCACTTTTCTTCATTTACTGATAGTTCCGGCGATGTACTTCCGGAAATTAAAGTAATGCGCTATTGTATTTCTACTCTTGTTTACTCTCAGACAGGAAGTACATTGCTGGAAGTTTCAGTAAAGGAAGAAAATCAGGCAAAATTCAACAAAAAATTCTGCCTACATAGAATATCATTCTGCAGTTAATTACATGACTTTGTGAGGGTTACGGGAGAGAAAAAAGTGCGAGATATAGTTCGTTTTTTTTTTTATGAACTTTCAAAGCAAAAAAGGTTTCTTTAATAACTAATTGTTGATTTGAGTTCAGCATATACATTTGCACAGAAATAATGCTATTTTGGATAAATTTGAAGGGGGAAAAGCCGTCGGTACCTAAAACGAAAATTTACCGTGAAAACAATAAAAGCAATATTTACTACATTCAATTTTAAAAACAATATTTACTACATTCATTTTTGCAAGATTTTTAGCTTACTTTGCTCATCCTTTGACTCATGAGAGAGTAGTGACACAAAACTTCAAAATCTAGTTGATCCAAATTCTAAAGAATGTTTGAATTCTTGTAAAACTTGACAGCTTTATTTTTGTAAGAAATCAAGTAACAAATTGCTGAAAATCTCAGTGGTATTGTATTTTTTAGTAAATTCAAATGATGTTCAAATGTTGAGTCTGAATTTGGATTAGTATTCATGTTTTTTGTTGATCTAATAAAACCAATAATGTAAAGAAACTCTTAATGCAAGGTTCTAGAAAATTGGTCAGTGGTTTTTCATATATTAGGATGTGCGTTGTGGTGCAGTGGATATCATTTTGGAACGAGAAATCGGGGAGCTGAGTTCGAATTCCAGTTGAATCCATTGCATTCACTTACACACAAATACCCTTGGCAAAGGTATTAATCCAACACTTCCCACCAATTATGGGTCAAATAGCAGGACAGACTGGGTTCTATAGCCTTGGCTGGCAACCAATCTACCACAGAAAGCAATGGCAATCTACTGCGGGATAATCTTCTGCTCAGTCAGTCATGTCTCGAAAGAGACATAATCGCCCAAGCGTGTTTCACATATGGCACTTAACTGACTGACATGAACAACCAACAACCAAATACATTTTACAAATGCTTTTTTCTTTGTTTCTAAAAATATATTAACTATATTGATGCACTTACACAAGATATAAAAAGAAGTTTTGCTGATAGTATATTAAGACATCACCATCTACAAAATCCCCATTTGCCTTGAAGGATATCACTGACAGAAACTTAATTTATTTGTAGTTACTTCAATCAGCTTTTGTATTCAAAACAATAAGTTGAAAATATTTGGTTTAAATACATTCAGAGGAGTAAAAAATACATGGCCCTTATATTCTTTTTTAATACTGTTGTGGATTCCTGGTGAGAAACTATACAAAATAATAAATAACAAAAAAACAGATATGGAGATAGAAAATGTAAGTTATATTGAACAAAATATACAAACTGGAACACGGGCTAGTCAATTCAGTAATACTTTTAGTAGAAATCAATATATACAGTCTTGCAGTGAAATAGTAGGTCCAGGTAATTAGTCTATATCCAACAACTCTAAGTCTGCACCAACTTACTAACCAACTAAGCAACTGCTTTACAACTTTACAACTGCCGTTCTCTCTATAGGTAGGATTATATGTACACTCAGTTGAGTCCATTATTACGTACAAATATCCCTAATAAATACCATGTCCCTTTTAGATGTATTTGAGAAAAGCACTTCAAAAATTCTGTCTTTATCTATATAATTTCATGTTTTTATTTTTGATTGCAATAATCCATGGTTTTAAATCCAATGTTATTTTTCTCTTAGATTAGCTTCCAACCAAAGTTAGAGAGCAAAGTTTATTTTACTATTTAATACATGGCTGGTAGGGAAGAAAAATGAATGAATCCCTCTTCCAAAGGTATCAATGCAAAGTGGATTTAATAGTTTAAGCCTGAATTTTAATTTAAGCATTTTTGTGAAAATGAATACAACCAATAGACAGAAATTTGAATTTGGTTAGCTGATACCATTTTCAAGGTCAATAACCATCATGGCATCTGCATATTTAATATAGCATTTTAAAATTAAAGAACAAATTGATCAATTTAAATGTCTTGTCAAAATCTCTCATCAAATCATTAAAAGATAAAATCAAATTAATAATTTTTTTTTTTACATTTAGCAAGGGAGTTCTGTTCTTTCTGTCATCAAATGGGCTTCACCCTACATGTTCGGAGGGTTTCGAAACCTATCTTGGATAACAGTTCCTATAGTAATTTTAAAATGAAGGTTTGAACAGAGTAAACTTATGAGACACATTAGTCTCTCATCATGGGTATTTTCTTCTCTCTTGTAAAGTAAAAATAGAAGATTATTTTATATGTTGTCATATTTAATGTTTTCTTTAATCATGTCCACTTAACTGATTGGGCAGAAGATTATCCCGCAGTAGGTTGCCATTGCTTTCTGCGGTAGACTGGTTGCCAACCAAGACTATAGAACCAAATCTGTCCTGCTATTTAACCCATAACTGGAAGGAAGAGACAGATTAATACCTTTCCCAAGGGTATTTGTGCGTAAGTGAATACAATGGATTCATTTAAGTATTTCATAAAATAAAATTGCAGAGTAAAAATTTTTGACAAAAGAGATGTTACCAATGAAGACCTAGAGTTTAAAAAAGAATCATGTCCACTTAACTGATTGGGCAGAAGATTATCCCGCAGTAGGTTGCCATTGCTTTCTGTGGTAGACTGGTTGCCAACCAAGACTATAGAACCAAATCTGTCCTGCTATTTAACCCATAACTGGAAGGAAGAGACAGATTAATACCTTTCCCAAGGGTATTTACGCGTAAGTGAATACAATGGATTCAGTTAAGTATTTCATAAAATAAAATTGCAGAGTAAAAATTTTTAACAAAAGAGATGTTACCAATGAAGACCTAGAGTTTAAAAAAGAAGATGGCTTCAGCAAATAAAAAATCATGAAATTTACTTGTTGAAACATAAAATCTTTGTTTAACATTGATTATCTTTGGACTCCATTTTGTGCCTATTCTATTTTATATAATCTTATGCTTTACATTATAATACAAACGGATTTCTGAGCATTTATTTAGAATATTTTCTTTATACTCTGATATCAGTTCTTGTTACATATTCATTCAAATACAATGTTATATATCAAAAAAGGGTATTTATAATAAGATATCTATTGATATCATTTTGAAAATCTTTTTTTAATCTGCATAGATTATCTCCTCTATCTTATTACACTTTCCAACAACTGAACCTTTGAGGCCAAAATTTTCAATACTTTCAATGTACAATAAAAGAAGTATATAGACAGACATATATCTGAAATTTATTCAGCTCTTAATTGCTTGTGCTTTTGATCCAGTTTTCATTCATTGTTTACAAGGCCAAGGAAATTTCAGAAGCAAGAAATATGGGTTTTACATGTATCTACAGAATATCAGTATATAATTGTTTTTCTCTTCTTGCTCAACACGAAAAGTCATTTTGAACAGAAATTTTCTTCTTGATATACTGTGTGCCTTCAGAATGTAGACAGTCATGCCCCCCATATCTCCCTGTCCCTTGTAGCTCTTATTAAATTTTAACTTTTTTCTGTTTCTCTTAAACTCAATTCTAGCATCCAATTATTTAAGCTCATCAAGTATGTTGCATGCTGTTTTCATCTGTCCTTCTTTCACACAAACTGTCCTGTGAGTAGATTCATTATAAAAAATACAACATATTGGGGAATTGTACTGAGATGCTAGAGAGCATTTGGCATCACAATTTAAATGGAATCCAACAAGAAAAAAGTTCTTATTTGTGTTTGGTGAGATTTAAAGGGAAATTTTATTATGAATTACTGGAACCTGTAAAAAATATTAGAGTACAGTAAAAATTTGAGCAATGGGCTCATTTGAAGAACATATTAGAACAGCAAAGATCTTTTTCTGAACAAGAAAGACAACCAGTAAATTTGTTGCATTCTGCTTCTCATTGTTCTGTTATAAATGCAATACAAAAATAAAAAATAAATTATGGATCTGGGATGGTGTAATTTTTTCCTGCAGCCTGTCACATTAAACTATCACTTGTTCTGTTCTCTGCAATTCTTTCTGTCTCGTTATTGGTTCAAGATATCAAACAGTTCCTTTAAGAATTAATCAAATCAGAACTGGATTCTTTTATGATGGAATACAGAAATGTTGCATGATGGAATACATGAAATGTTGCATCAGTACATAAAAATTAAGGAAAATACTTTGATCGTTGAATAATGATGATATTAAATTTTAGAAATAAGATTTTTTTTCAAACAAATTCTAGGAATATTGAGAGTTTCTGTATATTATGGTGATTTGCAAGTAAATAACAAAGGTTTGGACTGAACTTTTTACTGGTTTTTGAATAAAGCATACCTTTGTTAAACGTAGTATTTTAAAAATGATAAAGCTATAATGAGACTGCAATTTAATATTTAACATTTATTATTGAACCAAACTGGGGAATTTTGAAGTCCAATTTTTTCCAAAATGAAAAAAATAAAATCAATGCACATTCTGTGGAAATATTGATTTTAAATATTTTCATTTACTGAGAATTGCTAACTTTTTTTGATTTTATTACACAAGCCAAAATCAATGAATTAAATCAATTTAAACTATTTTTACTTAATATTAACTACATGACGGTAGAACTCATTATCATTATGCCTTATATGGTGAATATAGATAAAAGAATTAGATATTTACAAATCTGAGTTTAGCACAAGACAACAATAGCAGAACTTTTAGTAATGTTTTGGGATTGACTAAATATTTCCCATTTAAAGAAAAGTTATTTCACTGCTAAATATTCTTTCTTTGATTTATATTTGATAATAGCAGCATATGTAAAGGAAGTAAAGGTTAGTAGTCCAGGTAAAATTGGCAATCTGAATTTAAATTCCAGTTGATTTTGTTATGCTCACTTACATGTAAACATACTTGTGAAATGAATACATCTCTCCAACCCAAGCTATGGCTTAAATAAAAAGACAAATTATGTTCTTTAGTCTTAGGTCATAACAATCTATGAAAGGGGCAACTTTGAATTAACAAAACTAACCTGAAAAAAGATGGGCTCTGTCAACCCTAGACACATATACTGCAGTACATGTGGCATACCATTGACCGTGATAGATTACAGAATTCATATATGTACTTAAATTATAAATAAAACTCGACAGGAAGACTTGCATGGTAACTTAAGAAAACTAGATTGAATGAATTGTCAAATACTGAGTGGTTAAAAAGATTTTTTCAGTTTACTAAGTAAAAATAAAAATCAATTATTTTCAGTATTAAATTTTATTGAATAACATTTTTTCGTTTTTCATTTAATCATTTCACCCCAAATAATGTGGGACCACCACTAATGCGCAAGGAGTTACAGGGAGAGAAAAGACTGGGTACACTGGGTTTTGAAGAAAGGATAAAAGACGAATGGGATTCTAGAAGAAAGAAGATAGAAATTGGCATTGTAATTAAATCTTTGGAGATTGTAGCTATCAGGGAAGCAAATAAACAGAAGAGAGTTGCACAGGTAGGAAGTGCAGGGAAAGAAATTATTTGACTAGAAGTAGCAGGTTACATTTAACAATTTCAGTGGTAAATAGGTGGGACCTAGATGCCATTCTAGTCAGTTAAGTGCCATACATGATACACACTTGGGGGACCATGCCTTGACTGAGACATGACTGAGAGGGCAGAATATTTTCTCGCAGTAGATTGCCATTAATTTCTGCAGTAGACTGGTTGCCAACCAAGGCTATATTACCCAGTCTATCCTGCTATTTAACCTATAGCTGGGGATAGAGGTGGATGCATACTTTTTCCAAGGGTATTTGTGCACAAGTGAATGCAACAAATTTAGCTGGAATTTGAACTCAGCACACCGATTTCTTGTTCCAAGCTGATATCCACTACACTACAACAGACATGCTTAAATACACATGGAGAAGAATGAGGGAAAAAAGCTCATCAGAACAGTTACCATGAAAATATTTCTAGAAAAGACAGAGGGAAGCCACATCATATTGATAAGAAATTGAACAAAGTCAAGATGCGAAGTCAGGACTGATTACACTGCAGAATATCCTTATTTCGTTCCATAAATTTCTGCCAACTTTCATACAATTTGATAATTCCATCTGCCCAAAATATTTTTATTCCATTTAAAGAAAATTTATATTTATCTTTTTTTATAATCATATCGCTCCAAGCAAGGCATTTTACTGCCACTGTTTTGCAGAGGGCTACATAAGAGGAAAGTTATGAGAAAGAGTGACAGGTTATAGGGGGCGTCAGGAAGTGGATAAAAGAAGGATGGGAATACTGATGAGAGTGGAGTGGACTGAGAAAGGAGCATGAGAGAGAGGATGCAGGTTAGTGAGATAGAAGATGACTCTTGACTTTACATTTAAATTCTTGGAGATTATAGCTGTCAGGAAAACAAGTAAATGGAAGGGTATTCCACAGACGGGAAGTGCGAGAAAAGAAGCTGATGGAGTAGAATTTGTGTTTACAATTTATTGGTTTCACAGTAAAAGTGTGGGGCCTAGTTGCTAATCTTGTGGCTTGAGTAAATTTATATATAGGGGGCACCAGTGAGCTAAGTTCATCAGAGCAGAAGCCGTGAAATTATTTATAGAAGAGACATAGGGAAGCCACATTGTGCCGGTAAGAAAGTGATTGTATCCAAGCTAAAGTATCTTAAGTATTATATTTAAGTATCCACTTTTTACTTACCAAAACCATGTATTCAGAAACTGAAACTCCATTTTTTATTTAGAAACCAACATCAAAATGTCTAACATAACTAAGCTGGTGCAAAGTATTTTCATCTCTTGATTTGGATATTTTTCACATATTGGCAATTTTCCCATATTGCATATCATTAATCATTCTCAAGTCAGTCAGTCAGTTAATTGCCATATGTGATACATGCTTTGGGTGATCATGTCTCAAAAGAGACATTACTGACTGAGCAGAAGATTTTCCTGCAGTAGGTTACCATTACATTCTGTAATAGACTTGTTGCCAACCAAAGCTATAGAACCCAGTCTGTCCTGTTATTTGACCCATAGCTGGAGGGAAAAGATGAATTAATACCTTTTCCAAGGGTATTTGCGTGTAAGTGAATGCAGGGAATTCAACTGGAATTTGAACATGGTTGTTCGATTTCTCGTTCCAAGACGATATCAACTGCCCCACAATGCATATTTTCAAGTAATGTTCTTATTTCATTACTAGTGTGTTTAATTATGAATGATGAACAGTGAAAAATCACCAGCACAAGACATTGTAACCCACTTTTTGAATCATTTGAATATTCATTGTACCTTCTCCATAAAATAGATACATATTTTTTAGTTTTACCTTTCTTAAAATAAAAAGCATATTTCAAATAAGTTGCTTAGTTTCTTTCATCTTCTTTTCTAGAGTCAAACTACAATATGCCATTTTTGATCATTTAAAAATGTGCATGCTGATATGACATTGTCAAAATTAAATGAAAAGCAGTGATTCTGAATGAAGGTAGTTCAAGCTCTTAATTCCATTTCAAGACAAACACAAAATTAGACAAGTGAGTAACTGGTTGCTATTTACAAACTAAAACTAATACTTTGGAATAAAATTAATCTAATTTAAGTTTTAAAAAATTTTCAAAGCATTGTGTCTAAATAATAATAAAAAAGAAGGTATTTTAGAAAAAGAAGGATTATATAATTTTTTAGGCTATAGCCTGAATAATTACTGACTTAATACATTTAAGACTAAAATATTTGAATAAAGTTAATGGCTGTATTTTGTAAATTGAATTCATAGCTTAATAACTTTTTATAAAAGTGAACAGAATAAAAAAATTAAAAGTGTTTATATTTATCCTTTTTTAGACTTATGCCAAATTGCAAATAACAGACATGTCTTGAAAATCATTCAAACAACAAAACTAATAATTACAATGTTTTAATGATCAGTACTTGATGTGCATTGTGATGTAGTAGATATTGGTTTGGAATGAGAAATTGGGAAGCCAAGTTCGAATTCCAGTTGAATTCCTTGCATTCATTTACGCACAAATACCTTTGGGAAAAGAATGAATTCATCACTTCTCTCCATTTATGAGTTAAATAACAGAACAGATTGGGTCTTATAGCCTTGGCTGGCAACCAGACTACCGCAGAAAGTAATGGCAACCTACTGCAGGATAATCTTTTACCCAGTCAATCATGTCTCTTTTGAGACATGATCGCCGAAGCATGTATCACGTATGGCACTCAACTGACTGACTTGATGTGCATTGTGGTGCAATGAATATCAGCTTGGAATGAGAAATCAGAGATCCAACTTTGAAATCTAGTTGAATTCATTGCATTGACTTAAATGCATATAAACTTTAGGCAAGATATGAATCCATCTCTTCTCCCTCCAGTTATGGGTTGAATAGCAGAACAGATTGCCTTCTAGAATCTTGGTTGGCACCTCGTCTACTGTAGAAAGAAATAGCAACCTACTGCAGGATAATCTTCTGTCTAGTCAATCATGGACTGAAAATGACATGATTGCCCAAGTGTGTACAAAATGGAAATTAACTGACTGACTTGATAAGCACCAATGTTAGATGTTGTACAATTGTTATTGATGCAGAAAGTGGGAGCAGCATGCCAAATTTAAATTTTAACCAAGGTCTTTGCTTTTGCAGAAATACTTTTGGGAAAAGTATGAATCCATTTATTCTCTCCCCATGTATGGGTTAAATATTAAGATAGACTTGGTTCTCTCATTTTAGTTTGCAAGTAAAAGACAACTATGAATTTAAAAACAATTGAGTGTGGGGGTTGCAACTTGACTCTGTAACATGTAGTGTGATGAGGTTGTGTCCCTGTAATCCACAGCAAGACGATAGTATTAAAAACTTGATTATAGGAATATTTCTTAATCCTATATTTTTGTTACTTTTCAAGTGTTGGTATAATCTTGAGTAGAGCTACATGTAAATTTTCTTAAGTTAATAAAAATGAAGAAACAGTGTTTGAATTGTTTGGTGTATTCATTCAGAATTATGCTGAAATATACAATGTTTTCATATATGATATTTTAGGTTATTGTCCTTGCTCATGATCTTGGTTTTGCTCACTTCTTACATTGGAGACGAATCCATATTTTATAAAATATAGATAAATCTTTGAGTAGAAAGTTTGAAATCTTACAGATTTGGTTAAACATCATTTCATCTTTAATCTAGATTTATTCATGAAAAAATGGATTTTGAAAGATTGCGTTCGATTTAGGTTACTCTCTCTTGTGATTATTATTTTTGTCTTTTTCAAAAAGTTTTACTTTTTCTCAACCATCCAAAGTCTTCACTCTTTATTTGTTTGCTCACCTGCTTAATTTTCCCCTTTCTTGCTTTCTCTCTCTATTTTTCTTCCCACTCTTTCTCTTTTTCCCCTATTCTCTCTTTTCTTCCTCTCTCTTTCCTTCCTCTCTCTCTTTCCTTCCTCTCTCTCTCTCTCTTCCTTCTCGCTCACTTTCCTTCCTCTCTTTTCTCTCTCTTTCCCTATTTCTTTCCTCTCTTTTCTTTCTCTCTCCTTTTCTTTTCTTTCTCTCCCTCTCTTTGTTTCTCTGTTGATCTCCCTCTACTAATTTCTGTTATATGCATAAGCCTACCTGCATAGTCTGGAGCTTAGCATGTCTGATTGAGAAGCCATATCCAACATCGAATACGGTTTTGATTCCCAGCAGAGGCAGGAATACATTCCTCTGCAAAGGTCGGAAGTCCTGGGCCTAACAGAATATTCTACAAGCAGGGAGGTACAAGGGGACCATCTGGAGCCATGGAACCAGGTATATATAAAACCTCTGCACACTACATTGGGCTGAATTAAAAATAATATACTTGAAAAAGAACCCAGTCCTTCCTGACTTGGGATCTTGGCATCAGATAGGTAGCTGGCTATTATTTCTCCACCCCCTAGCCGTTTCGCAACTATAGTTAGAAAACATTTGCCTCTCTTTTCTCTTTATGAAATTTTTTTTTGTTTTCTTTTTTCTCATCTATATTGTCTTCTTCTCACTTGCTTGATGAATATTTAGACAATGTATGGCATTGAAATATTTGTCTTGTTTCACTCACTAATTAATCTCTTTTTCGGATTGGACCTTTCACGTACCTTCTTGTCCCGCTTATGCTTCCTGCAGTTTGATATCACTTAATTTATTTTAACATGCTGTAGATAGATATTTTTTTAAACTCAGTTGTATATCTTACAAATATTGATTACTGTTATTACAAAATACACTTAAAGAATCGCAAGCATGAACACACATGATGCATGGCTATAAATATTTGCATACTTTTTTCACAGAATCAAAAGAAATGCAAATCAATTTTTTATCTTTTAATTTTTAAAACACTTCTTTTCTTTAATAAACAAAATTATTCTTTTTTTTCTGTTTTTATGAAATCCTTGGAAAAATATTTTTTGAAAACATATAAACTTCTATTGAATTGTATTTGCTGTCATATTTGCGATATAGAAGTGAAAATTTTAATGAGAATTAATCCACAATTTAATAAGACTAGTTTGTTCTTGTGTTTTCTTATAATTTGCATCTCTGGTTTTCATTGTTGATTTATGCCACTTAACTGGCTTATTGGATTTCATCAAAGAAATTGGTTCAAATGTTATAATTTGCTCATTTTTATTGACAGTTTTTGTCAAAATGTATATTATTTCATTAAATGCATTGCAACTTTTGGCTTAAACTAAATTTTTACAAATATCTGCATTTTTGAAGGTTTTAATATTTTATGTTGCTTTGTTTAAACTCCACAAATTTATTAAAATTGAAGAATAAAAAATGAGTTTTTGTAAAATATAAAAGAAATTTATGTTGAAGTTTTCCAGCTAAGTTTTAAATTTTGCCTTTGATAATGAAATCTTTGAAGGATATTAAATATCCTTCAAATAAATAAAAAGAATACAATTTTTTTTGTTAAAGGGTAAGAATAAAATCTGATTGAAAAGGAAATAAAATGATCATGTTAGTGAGTTGTCTTTTAATGTTATATTCCAACTTAAACTAGAATTTAGCTTATAATTAGGTGCTTACTATTTTTAACTTTAAGTTGGAATATATCATTAATATTTAATAAAAATAAGTTTATTTTGATTTAAATTAGTTTTAATTTGTTGTATAAAATTTGTTTTAACAAATTGAAATTATGTAGATTTTCATAATTCACATGTAATAATCAGTATAAATTAGAAAAAAAACTCCTAGACCTTAGTATAGGTCAACAAGATTAAAAATGAAGTCCTATTTATTTTTGAGCTTATGTAATACTTTAATTAAGCAGTCAGTATAAGAATTCTTCAAAATAAAAATGAGAGCTTGAACAGTTTCCTTAGTAATACACAATCAAATTAATTTTGAAATTCCAAGCATTTGATTGCTTAAAAGAAATATTTGTAGTTTTCATATATTTTTATATTTTCCAAATGTATAAATTGCTATACTGTGACTAAATAACTAGTAAAGGCATCTGTTATAGTGATGGTAATATTAATGGCTTCCTTATAAGGAAATATCTAGCATTCACTGACTGAGCAGTTTGTGTTGCTTTCAGCTGAAATTTGTAAAATATTTCTCTTAAAACAATTTTTCAGAAAAATAGTTTTCTCAGGTCCTTAACTATTATAGCTCTTTTTAGTATTGATGGGGGTTTCCTTTCTAACCTTTTGTTTGTAGTGTGGAATGTCAACATTTTGATTATATCATTATTTTCTTTTTGATTTAATATCTCAACAAAGTCCAAAGGAGGATCTGCAACATAATCAATCCCAACTTGGCAACTCACCTTCAGTCATTTTCTCACTGATGGGATGTGGCTTCCCTCTGTCTTTTCTACAAATATTTTTTCAGTTTCTGCTCTGATGAGCTTCTTTCCCTGATGCTCCTACAACATGAATTTACTTGTGCTACTAGACTGGTATCAAGGTCCCACTCTTTTACAAAATAGTAAACTGTAACTCTCACTTCTACTTTTATCAGTTTCTCTTCTCGCATATCCCGTCTGTGAAACTCCCTTTTGTATACTTGATTCCCTGCTAGCTACAATCTCCAAAAGTTTAAATGCAATGTCAATTGCCATGTTCTTCCTCTCTAAATCCAATTCACCTCCCTAAATACCATCCTTTCTTCAGTATCCCCTGTACCTTGTTTTCCTCTATCTGTAACCCCCTGTGCACCAGTGACAGTCCGGCCTTGCCCAGAGTGACAGGATTATTAAAAAAATCTTTAGTTGTTGTAGGTGTTAAAAGTTTTGAAGTATAGTGATTTCTGTTATTTAGTATCCTTCTTTCTTTGTGATTCTGTAGCACTCGTCCATGAGGTCGGAAAAACGATTGTCCTTGTTGTGATCTAAAGCTTCACTTACTCTAAGCCATTTTTAACCAACATTTTGAGAAAGCAGATATATAAAGCTGAGTTTAGATATTTCTGAACAAGTTTTGCACCATCCATGGCATCCATATGAAAGTCATGATTTGATTGGTTTATTTAAGAATATAACTCAAGTCTTTAGGTTAATGTTTAGATTCTATAACAATTTGCAGAGTTGGGAAAAACTTCCTTGAGCGCATTTTTTTGTTCATTTTATTATCTTGTATACTAAATTTGTATTTACTAATTCCATATCCTGAACTTCTATGATAGATTCATGGAAATTGTTATCACTGCATGCATTCCAATTTCATGTCAGTTTCCATGCCTCTGTATGTATTAGTGTCTTGAGGATCAACTTTTTTTAGAAAAGACCATTTAACTACATTTGTTTGCAAATGTATTTGTGTTCACTGATTTTAATGCCCACCATGCCGAGTAGTTTAAAAACTCTTTTCACTGATCTTGCTGATGTTCAGACCCTGAAATTCTCAATCACTCCATCTCTCATGCAAGTGGTGGACTTCCTCAGGTGTTTTCCAAGTAAGCCTGATGGATATGCTTCTCTTCTAGATCTCTTCTATGCTTTGATCCCTGACTCATGTCATGCTATGCAGTTTTGCTCTCTTGGCAATTTTGATCATATAGTGGTGTCTGTAAACATCTCTTTTTGCTCCTACTCCATTCAGGAACATCCTGCCAACAGAATAGCTTGCTTTTACTAATGTGTGAATTTGGACTCATGAAAGGATTTCTTTGTAAAACAAAGTTTTGAATCTCCCTGTTCAAGACTGCTTCTCTGAGGTCTCTTCCTGGGTGAAAGCCAGCATTGATGCTTTCATTCCAGCATCAATGCTTTCATTCCAGCAAGAAAATTCCAAGTTAAATCCTGTTTATCTCATTGGTTCTCAACTGCATACTTAGCTGTTATTGCCCACAGGAATCACTTCTTCTGGCTCTATCAAAGTGACACGTCTGATTATAATACTTGCCTCTTTCTCTTTGCTTGGAATGAATGCCAGCATGTCCTAAATGACGCAAAGTTATTGTTTGCTGATAGAATGAAATAATGCATAGCATCTCACAAGTTTGATTCTAGAGATTACTGGTAGCCCTGCAAGAGTGTACTGACCAGCAGCAAACCCTTAATCCCTCCTCTATTCAGTCACTTTGAAGTCCTCACATCTACAGCAGACAAGGTTGAATGTTTTGCTCACAAATTCTCTTCCAACTCCACACTTGTCTTGTGTTCCCATCTAGAACAGTGGTTCAACAGACTGATATATGCATAACCTGGTCATTGGTCTGAAATATAATTTCATTTCTAAATTAGACTCCCACAAAGCAAGCAGAGATGATGGAATCCCAGTCATCATCCTAAAAAAATATGCCCCTAATCTAGCTCTAGTTATCACCAAACTCTATAACTGTTGCCTTTTTATTTCCTGTTTTCCATGCTTGTTGGAAGTCCTCATCTGTTGTTCCTGTTTTTTAAGAATGCTGGTGAACCCTCTGACTCCTCTATCATTTTATCAGCCTCTTACCACTTTTTGGAAAAGTATTCAAGGCTCTAACCAATGTTGAAGTAGTTAACAATCTTACCTCTCATGACCTACTCTCTGACAAACAGTATGACTTCCACTTCACCAGGTGTACTGCTGATGTGCTAACAGCCATCTCTGAATATGTATACCTGGTTCTTGATAATAATGGTGAAGCTCAAGTGGTTGCTCAAGATATCTGAAAAAAGTTTGACAGGATTTAGCAGGCTGCCCTTCTGTGCAAGATCCAGGGCTATGGTATTTCTGAATGTTTGTTTGATTTATCCAATCATTTATATCAAATTGTGAAATGGCGGTTGTTTTGGACAGGCAAGATTTCAGACCCTTTCCCACAAATAAGGGTATGCCTCAAGGCTCTAATCTAGATCCTACACTGATTCTGGTCTTTATCAATGATATTCCTGATGTCATCAGTTCTTAAGTCGGTATCTATAAAGATGAAGCCACCATTTATTTCTGTCTCCAAAGTAAATCTGGCTGCTGCTCTTAAAAAAGACCTCCGATCAGTGATTAACTGGGGCAGGAAATGGCATGTAAATTTCAGTGCCTCTAAGATAAAACTGCTTTCCCTGTGGTATGAATACATTTATAGCTGCATCTACTGCTAAGAAGGTTGGGCCTCTTGTCAGAATCTATCTTGCACATTTATAAATCTACCATTCATCTGTGCATTGAATGCTATTGCATATCTGATTGAGTGCTGCTTCTGTTTATCTCGAGGTTCTTGACAAAATCCAAAAAAGGATTTGCGATGTAATCAATTCTGACTTAGTGTCACAACTTCTGTCGCTTTAGCTTCCCTCTATTTTTTCTACAAACATTGTCATGGCAACAGCTCTGATGCACTCCCCCCCTTGCCGTGATCATGTGAATTTAAGCATACTACTAGATTGGCATCTAGGTCCCACATTTTTCCCGTTTAAATAGTTAAATCTAATGGCTACTTCTGCTTGAAATGCTTCTTTTCTCACACTTCCCATTTTTGGAACTCTCTTCCATTTATTTTCTTCCCTGGTAGATACAATCTCCAAAAATTTAAATGCAATATCAACTGCCATCTTCTATCTTCTTGAATCCTGTTTATCTTTTATCCTGTCTTCAGTATCCCCTGTACCAAGTCTTTTCTTTCACTGTAACCTCCTGTGCACAGGAAGCAATCCTGCCTTGTTTGGAGTGAAATGATTAGAAAAAAATGTAAAGATTTATTATTCTTTAACTTTTTTATAGCTTTCATTACTTGCTTATCATTAGGTTTGTTATTTTTTTATATCTGAAGCATTATATAAAGCATTATTTCAGTAAGGTTGCTTAATATAAAGCATTATTTGAGGAAGGTTGTTTGTTTCTATATGCATGTATATCAGTTTGTTAGAATAACATCATATCATAAATAACAAGGCATTTTTGACACATTTGTAAGAAAAATTTTGATTAACACAACAAAAGGCATATTGGGATGGCCAAAGACACATTTTAAGAGTTAAGCAGAGTATTAAGAGACAGAAAAATTGCATTGGAAATGAAAAAAAGAGTAATGGACTGTTATGTGATATCTGTCCTTTTATATGGTAGCAAAAGCTGGACAATCTACTCAGAGCAGAAGAAGAGACTTGAAGTAACAAAAATGTGGTCCTACAGAAAGATGCTGAGCAATGATGACGTTTTGGAAAGAATAAAAACAAAAAGGAAACTTATACTTAATATCAGGAAGAGACAATTGAAATTTCTGAGACATGTAATGAGGAAGGAAGGCTTGGAAAATCTAATACTCATAGGATAGATAGAAGGAAATAGGAACAGAGAAAAACAACACATGACATGCTTGATGAATTTTAGTCAAATGAATGGCAGAGCAGGATTTGGGAGAAATGACAAAACAAAATATATTATGAGCTACAAGAGACAGGAAGATGTGGAGGGCCATGTTCACCTACATCCTGAAGAGATATGGCACATAAAAGAAAGAAGAAGATATAATAATAAAGAAAATAGAGTAACTAGGATGAATTAGTATTTTGTAATAATCAAATGTGCAGGTGGCATAACTGTTATTGCTGTGGAAAATGGAATTAGGAGGCTAAGTTCAAATTCAAGCTGAGGCTTTTGCATTTATTATTGCATAAGTTCTTTGGAAAAGTCATGAATTTATCTTTTCCCAAATTACGAGTTCTAGTAACTATTCTAGATGAAGGACACCTGAATTCCAAGCTGAAGATGTCAATGGAAAAGCAATTCACTTTTGCAAACACACACATGGCACTGTATATTTTACTGATATTAAAGAAAAAGGATCTAAATTTTGGAATAGAGATTAATAGACGTATGGAAGATCTACTCACCTCATTAAAGCAAGATAGATATATTAATGCCAAATTACAGTAACTATGGTAACAACGCAAAACATGCCAATGTACGAGTTTACAACTCTGCCGTCTTCTTTGTGCTACTATATGGTGTGCTAAGCAAGCTCCTTACCTCTTGCATCTGTGTTTTCAAATACCACACATTGAGAACAATTGGACTAATTTTACTTTGTGTCCAATGAGGGGCTCTACTGGAGGACTGGCAAGTTGAATATCCTATGCACTATCACTCAATGCAGAATTTTGCTGGATTAGTCACATCCTGATGCTCACAATGACACTGTTCTCTACTAGTTCAACCTGCCATCTGCAAACTGATAACAACCTAGCAGCAGACTACACAGCTGCTGGGAGGATGTCATCCATCATGACTTCAAGCAGATTAATCAGGAAGAAGAGGATATTTTGACACTTTACCAAAACTGTGAGAACGGAAGGGACAAGGTGGCTCTTGTAGGATGAATACCTTCATGGCATTTATCAGCAGCATCACCATCAATAATAAAGAACATTATTTAACATTGAAGGCAAAATAGAATCAGGGTTTTAAAAAAATGTTTACATTGAGGAATATATATGACCAGATTTTACAAAAAAGTAGACATGCAAGGAAAGTACTTCTGTTTGAATTTCTAGGATATGGAAACCTTATTAGGACTTTGTCCTAATCTTTATTATAATAAAAATATTTCAGCCATTATGCCCTCTGCTCTTTCTGTAAATCTGGGTAACCTTCAGGAAATTCAAAACTGAACACTAACACTTTATTTAATCAATTGTGAAAGACTGTTCTTATTTCACTGTCCATGTCTAGGGATATCTTATTTTTATTAGCTCAGTTTTTGAACATTGTTTCCACTGAGTATAACTCTGTACTACCCAAATCAAGGATTGAACACATAGTTGCTATGTCATCTAAATCACATACCTATATTTTAATCTACTAGTCATGTGGGACAATCTACTGCTATAAATTAAAAAAATGTATTCAGTTCAAAATGCCCTGAGAACTGACAGAAATTTAAAGAAAGTTGAAGGACACAATGAACAAAACATCATGATAGTAAGAAAGATGAAGACATTATTCTAAATGTAAATAAGGAAACTGTTAAAAAAAATGCCTGTTTGCACACATAAATATATATATTTGTGTGTGTAAATGCCTGTTTATACACACAAATATTTTGTGTATATATTTATATACAGGCAGCATATTTTCATCCAAGCATGTTTCACTGAATAATATAGTCATATTATGTCTATTTATTATTATAATAATTCTTTCTAGTTCTCTAATTAGCTTCTACGTTGAAATTTATCAAGGAAGGTGCCATAATTTTTGTTAACCCAAGTACTTTTAATTTCCAAGATCATCTTCAGGAATGAATTGTAAAAACAAACTTATTGTAACTGTGATTGTTGTGATGGTGATATTTGTAAACTCATATGAATGTGCAGTGTTATTTTAAAATTTTAAATTTATTCATTGTAGTTACAGCGCTTTTTTTTTGTTTCATGCTTCCTAAGATAAGGGAGCTAACCAGAGGTAGTAAAAAATGCAAATGGCATTAATTGTTGGTCAAATGCATTTTTAAACATTGCTACTACACTCGTAATAAATTTTGTTAAGTGTTGGTTGATTGCTTTTGATATAGAGAGTATTGAGAATTAGAAATTTTTGTTTATTATATCCATGGTGCAATATATTGGTGTTGTCAACAAGTATTTTTCTGTGTTGTGAAAGGTGGAGATGAACATGTCTCTAAATGTTGTTCGATAGAACTTGTATCCAAAAAATAGATTGTAACACATCTTGATAATGTTGTGGTTGTCAAACCAACATATTTATTCACTTTTTTTGTCAGAGATACAATCTCCCAAAGGATATTTAAACTGTAATACAATGTTGTTCTTTTTCAAAACACTACTCGGCAGTGAAGGGTTATTGTGGATGATTAAGTTGGTTGTGTTAAATTTGGGATAGTATATAATTAGTTTTATTTTTTAAAAAGACATAATATTTATACATTATTCAATGAAACATGCTTGAATATATATATATATATATATATATATTATATATATATAGGTACAAAGAGTTTATCGCTTTAATAGATCGAATTCATGATGACTTTGAAGTTTCATGAGGATACCACTATGATGTTCTAACTCACAGTGAGAACATCATAACAGTATATTCACAAAAGTTTGCAGTTGGCATAACTCTGCTCGATTAAAGAGATAAACTCTTTGTATCTATCAACACTCTATCTGCACCATGATATTGAGCACTTTATGATAAAAAACCTGATTGCCAAAATACATTTTATCAGTAATAACTACTGAAAAAAAACAACTTTGATGCTAAATACTATCACAATTAAACACTATATATATATATTTTCTAAGCATATATTGTTAAATATAAGAGACAATGAATGTCTGTTATGTTTAATCATAAGCTATTTTAAACATCATGTTTTGGCTTTAATTTCAGGTGAAAATAAAGACAAAAATTGTCCAAGATTGGGATATTTTTTTATTATGCTGGTTCTAAGCTTTCAGCTCACATGAGCCATTTTCAAGGATGTTAATATAAAGACAACCATCAAAGATTATATTGTTTTGTGTTGACATAAAACATTGATATGCGATGATAACAATTAATGAATAGCAGACGTAAGTCATAAATTCGTAATGCGGTTCTATAACATCACACCACATGAGAGATTGAAATGTTAACAGCAGAACCATATGTCTAAATGCAGTGTTGTGACTAGACTGAAATGTGATTTTATTAAGTGTGGGTTTCTTTGATTTAATGTAGATGGCCTCCAATTTCTGAAGGTTCTTTTTACTGTGTGTATTTGTGTGCATTATTGTCTTATCAACTAAAATCTGTCTAATATTACATACATGGCTATGTTTTTCTAAGAAATGTTGTTTAATTGAACTATGATCAGAAAGGTAAGTGTAGTGGAGAGTGTGGCTGTAGTAAAACTAATATATTTAGTGGGTTTATTATTAGTACCAGAGATACAATCTCTGAATGGGCATGGAAATTGATGTACAACATTGTTTTTCTGGAGAGCATTTAGCTGTGTGGTTGTAGGATTATTAGAGACTATGAGATCAATTGTTTTACATTTTTATAATACATGATGAGCTGAATTTGTTTATTATTATTAATTACTTTAACATTTGTACCTATTATGTTTTTGAGTGTTGTTTCATCATGTTTATAATTATTATGCATTTGGTTGCAATAGTATAAGTTAATAGTGTTATATTTATTTTGGCATAAACTATTATTATTAATATTATCAATATTGTTAGAGGTATTATTAATGCAAAGCACAAAGAACTGTATTAGCACCATAAAGAGCAAGGAAAAAATGAAATTACATTTACAAACTAAAACAGAATTTATTTACATATATTACAAATAAGGTTTACAGAAAAACTGGGTAGAAGTTTAAATCAGTATAAGTTTTGGCAAGTTCAATTTAAATGAGAGAGCCCCAACTAGTAGCACTCAATATTAGATAAAGTAAGTGGGGAAAAATATTTGCTTTAGTTAAGTGGGTGAGGCAAGAAATTAGATTTATGTTGTGTGAACAATGGAAAATGGATTGTTAACTGCTAATAATTATGAGAAAAAGAATTCTAAATTACTATTAAAGTTTGATCAACAAAATCAATACAAAGGAAAAACAGTATTTACTGATGATTGTTTCTGTTCAGGGTCTTTTGTGTAATAGATTCTTTTGACCAAACATTTGTTCTAAATCAAGACGAGCCAGAGTTGATCTCTGTCTATACTCTTCTGTGGGTTCGGGCAACATCAACTGAAAACAGCTGACTAATCTATTTGAACTTCCATATGTTTTTAGATGCTTCAGACCCCTGTAGAAGTTTCTAGAGACTTCTAGAAAGTTCCGCAGAACACTTTTTCTTTATTATTACTAAATCTAAAGGGTTTGGTGAATGGGATTCTTTTTGGATGGCAAAAAGTGACCTAATAACTATAAATTTAATTCATAGATTTAATGAATCATTTAGATTTTGTATTTACTAGTATATTGTATAAAATGTATAAGGAAATGGGGTCTCATAACAATATATTAATAGATATATATATTACTCCACATCTATAGCCCAATTCTGAGCTTCATGCACTATGCTATTATCAGGTGCTTATTATGAATTGAATGTTCTGGGATTGGAATTTTTTGTTCTTGCATTGTCCATGGCAGTTTTATATTATAATGTTGGGATGCTATTTTTTAATTGTTTAATTGTATAATTTAATTTGATTTGAACTCAAACTTAAACATAAAATTGAAGAGTAAAATCTTCTAAGTTAAATTATAATTTAAATAATAGAATATTTTTAAGGTAATGGTTATAAGTTTTGTGCTTCTGGGTCAATGGGGATTAAATGTTTGAATTTTGTGAGAAAACAAAAGACATATATATTAAAAATAAAAACAGTTAAAAATTCTAACTAGGATAATCTATGTTAATCTAGGTTAACATATTTGAGCAAATATTTATTTCTATGTTTGCCTGTGTTGATTGATTCATTTCTTTTGTTTTGTAAATTAAGGTTATTTAAATGTTTTAAGGTAACAAGTTTTTCTAAAAGGCATAAGTTATATCCATTTACTATTCCATTATAAAATTTGGTTTTTGTGATGATATCCTATGTAATAATTGGGTTTTTGTTGCTGTTTTTTAGTTCCCAGAAATATTTTGAGAGAGCAGTACTTTTACTGTATTTACTATTACTTAATGTAAATCTATGATTGCAATGCCAGTATTTTTATTGGTTTTCAGTTGAGCCAAAATGAAATTATACTTTAGAGTTCTATTATATTTTATTGAGCACTGTTTTATTAACACCAGAAAAATATTTATATATTTTCAAGTGCCTACATGTATATGCATATGTATATTTATTGATATCATAAATATCTATCTATCTATCTATCTATCTATCTATCTATCTATATATATATATATATATATATATATATAGATCATATAAAGACTATGAGTAGCATGAAACTCAGTTATGGTTTTAGATTGGAGTTCCTGAACATTTTTCTGGTTTTTATTATGTATGCATACATATACGTGCTAGTTGGGTATAAAATCAGAACAAAAGTAGAGAAATGCAGCAGTGGAAAAGCATTTTAATGACAAGGTGTTTCTCCTTCAGAACTGACCTGAAAACACCTCCCTAACACAAGAAGGTGAAATGCATTGCCATTAAAAAAACTCTTTTGTAATGCATACATTTATATAGATACATATTTCTAAGGAATTGGTGGATTTATTTTGAATACTTTTTTATTACTTCAAACATTATAATGAATACTTGCATTTGAAATGAATGCCCCATTTCTTTAGTTTTGTTTTGAATAGTGTAGATTACATCACTGGCTTGTATACATTTTCTTTAAGTTTTCTTGAATGTGCAGGTCAGTAACCAGCCCTAAGGTACACTGCTTAAATCACAAATAAAAATAAGGTGTCTATTTCAAATAAGAGTATCCCCAACATATATATATATATATATATACATAAAGAATCACAAGATAGCCAAAACCTACCGCGGTTTCACACAACGGCTCGTCAGGGTAGGTTTTGGCTATCTTGTGATTCTTTATGTGTCTTCGCTCTACTTCTGCTTTTCATTTGTACTTTTGCATTTGTTTGTATTTGTATCGAGCACTTTTTCTTCTTTTTTTGTGGTTGGTTCCGTTTGGGGTTTTTTTCTTTACTGCGGAGTATTGTATGTCTTGTCTTTATTCTGCGGATTTCTTTTTTTTCCCCACTCTTATCCAACGCCTTAGTGCGACGGATGTTAACGGAATTAGATTCTGTCGGTTATTCGTTTTTCTTAAAGTTTTTCTTAAAGTTTACCTTTGTAGAATTTTAGGATTTAGATACTTACAGAGTCAGTTTAGGTACTATATATATATATATATATATAGTGTATCAACGTAGCAAATAATTTTCTAAACATATATTGTTAAATATAAGAGACAATGAATGTCTATTATGTTTAATCATGAGCCGTTCTAAACTTAATAAAAAATTATCCAAATGTTGGAGAATTTTGTCTTTATGTTCAACTGAAATTAAAGCCAAAATACAATGTTTAGAATGGCTTATGATTAAACAGAATAGGCATTGATTGTATGTTATATTTAACAGTATATATTTATGTTTATATATATATATCAAAAGAAATGGATACAAAATGTCTAAAAGCCATTTTTAATAATGAAAAGTCTGACTTGAAGCTTAATAATTTTAATGATAGCATCATTTTTTTAAACCTGAGTTATTTTTTCATGCATGATCCTTTTTAACAAATCTTTGTATATATATATATATATATTGTGTGTATTTTGGCAGCATTTTTTTATTAATACATGTTTCATTGAATAATATAGACAAGTTCTGTCTATTTATTTTGTTTAAGATCCTTTCATATGATCTGATTAGCTTGATAGTGTTGTCAGGGAAAGACGACAAGAAATCGCAAAAATTGTTAATTTTTTTATTGGGTCTGAGCTTTCGGCTTACATAAGCCATTATCAAAGGATGAACATTTAATGTTCAGTGAACATAGAACATTTAAATTATTAACAGAGTGGAGTTATATGAGAAAATTAAACAGGTTCATTTTTTGTGTCGCACGTGGCTGCAGGCCGAGAAGGAATATATATAAAAAGAAAAATCTCAGGTACCTCAACATTACAGCTTGGAAAGAAATCATATTAAACAAAGCCTTCAGTTCCTAGATGTAATAAATTCCACATTTTCAATGAACTTGTAAAATCAAAGTGCTTAGGAAATAAGAAGTATCCCATTTTCAATGTTTCATATATAACTGTAATTCAATTTGTAAGAATGGCATATTAAAAATTAATTAAATTAATTTAAAGCTTTTAATTATTAGATATTTATTCACTAAAGGAATTCTTTAATGAAAATAATTGGAACTACTCAATTGGGGGCAGTGGTTACCGGTACACATGCTTTTTTATTTTTTTGTTTTCACACATTGAATTTTTTATCATGAAAATGGAGGAAATAAAATATATTTAAGGAATATTACATACTTACTGCAAATTGTCATGAATAATTCAGCTTTTAAAATTCTTAGATATTAATTCAGGGGTAGAGTTTACTTCACCAGGGGTCAGTGACCCCTACATAAAATAAGCCAACACACTTATTAAACTGTTACATTCAGAGGATCTAAATGAATTTGTCTGTCTTGTATATTTTATCAGTAGAATATTAGCTTATGCACTTAAGTACATGGACGTTAATGCTATAAAAGAAAGGAGAAAAATACAAATTTTAGCCTATTTTTAGATTAACTGCTTAGAAACTGATTTTGAAATCACTTTTAAGGCTGGACAACATATCACAAATAGAATATAAAATCTTGAAGGAATCTTTGAATTTCTGGTTGTATTTTATGTTTATTTTGGGTTATATTTTTGTTTTATAGTTCTTAAAGTTTAATTTTTTTAAAAATTAATTTATTTGATTGCAAACTTTTCAAATAGGTTTTGTGAATGAATTCATAAAATATATTTTTATAGCCTATGTTTCTGCATATGTACATGCATATTATAATAAAGTAAGAATCTTAAACATCAAATCTAAAAATTGACTGTCATATGGATCTTATTTATTAAATACACTGACAATATTTAAATAAGAATTTCCAGAATATTTTATTTTATTTATTAATAAGTATATTGTATATTTATCACTAGTTTAGGAAGTTATGGAGGCATGGTGGAGTAATGGATTACAGCTTGGATTGAGGAATCAGAGAGCTGAGTTTGAATTCAAGTTGAGTTTATTGTATTCACTTAAGTGCTTATATCCTTGGGAAAAGTATGAATGCAGCTCTTCTCCCAGCTATGGGTAAATAGCAAGACAGATTACATTTCTATAACCCTGGGTTACAACTGTTCTAGAGTTTGAGTTTGAGTTTTGTTTAATGGCATATCAACCTCTGTGGGTTATTTAATGCCGAAAAGGTAGTGTTTTAAGGTATTTTTTTTAATGCTCAATTATAGTGAGAAAAAAGGTTGATTTAATCAGGTTTTGATAAAAAAAAAATTATTTTTATTTTAGAAACCTAAGATGCTTTCTAGTTTTGTATTCAAAAATGTATTGCTAGTAATATTTTTTCCCTTCAAAAATATATTATGATAATAATTTTCTTCTTCAAAAATGTATTATTGGTAATAGCTTTCCTTAAAAAATGTATATTTTTCCATAAAAGTCTATTTTTATACTTCCATAGTGTTTTGACTCTAGTTTGGTGGATTAACTATTTGCCCATAGCTGGGACCCTAACAAGTGTTACCACTCCAGGTCAGATTGGGCCGGGAACAACAGCAATTAAGAGGTGGTTCCATGCTCTTCACAACCTTACTGTCAAATGAAATTTACCATCATACCCAGGACCACAACTGTTCTAGAAGAAAGAAAATTCTGAATTCAAAACTATATATATATCCCTGGTGAAGTACATACTATGCAGCTAAGGAAAGGATTGTTTGATGATCCCAACTATGGTTGATTCTTTAGGAAGTTCCAGCCATCAGCATAGTTGATGCTAGACTCCTGGAGATCAACACACTGGGATTTCTTGGTCTCACTTTTCCAACTGACTTGAAGGAAAATGACTGTATTGAATCAATAGCTGAGTTGTGCCAGAAAATCATTTTCGTCAGAATATAACTTGTACATTTACAAATCTGCCATTTGTCCATACAGTGAATACTGCTTCCATATCTGGTCTGGTGCCCCTGCTATTCATCTCAAAGTTTTTGAAAAAATCCAAAGAAGGATCTGTAATGTAACTGATGCTAACCTTGCTTCGTGACTTCAATCGCTTTCTCCCAATGCAGCACGGCTTCTTTCTGAGTTTTCTACAAATATTTTCATTGCTATTGCTCTGAAATGTTTTTTTTCTTGGTGCTTTGACTACATGAATTTAAGTGTGCTACTATATTGGCATCTAGGCCCCACAAATTTACTGTTGAAATAGATGAATGCAATCACCACTTCTACTCAAACAGTTTCTTTTCTTGCCATTCTGTTTACTTGCTTCCCTGATAACTATAATCTTCAAAAATTTAAATGCAACATCAATAGCCATCTTCTGTCTTCTTGAATCCCATTCAACTTTTGTCTTTTTCTCAATCCTCCCTACACTCAGTCATTTCTTTCACTCCCTGTAGTCTCCTATGTACTAGTGCCAATAAACAATGTGAATCTTTTAGTTTGGCTCCATTTTTGCTACCATATTTTCTTCTACATCTACTTTGCAAAATATTATTTTTGGACAAATTAAGTGAAATTATTTATATTTCTATAGTTCAATTATTTAATGATTATTTGTTTACTATTCATTGATCATCACACACAATAAAGTGATGGCTTTTGTCTATAATCTGTTGTCAATGAATTGCATAAATACAAAAACGTCCAAAATGTGTTTGCCCTCTTTCAGTAAATGTCATCACTCTATATCTGTTATCATGACACATTTGTTCCTTGAGGTGATGAAGCAAAGTTATACAATTCAGGATATTACTGACTAAGAGTTTTTACCTTGTGTTTAGAGAAATATTTCTGTATGTGATTAAAACAAAATGACTTGTATTAATTGTATTAATGATCTGTATTAATTTTTTAGTTGAACTAAAAACATTATTATCTGTATTAATTTTCAAATTAAATTAAATTATCTGTATTCTGAATTAAATTAAATTATCTGTATTTTAAATTAAATTAAATTATCTGTATTAATCTTTAAATTTTATTATTTGTATTAATTTAAAAACATTATTATCTGTATTAAATTTTTAGTTGAACTAAAACATAAGAATATACATTTGCAAAGTATTGTATGACTATAAAAGTATAAGATATGATTACTTCTTCCAACCAACCTGTCAAGTGCCTTTATCTGCTACTCTTAAAACATTGGTATTTATTCTTGTGTTTTTATCTTAATATGTACCACATATAGTTGCAAGAGAGTAGGTGAAAACAAAGTATTGTTGATGAGGCAGAAAGAATAGGAAAGATTTTTGTTTGAACCCAAGGTGCAAGAGCCACTCAAAGTGGGGGTTTACTGTGTGGTATTTTATTAGGGTAAAAAAGAGCAAGAAATGAAGTTCATAGGACTATGACAGAAAAGTCAAATTTATGTGAATGAAAAAACATCCCATTGGTAGTTTTTTCCACAAAGCAGCACTTGTTGAGAAAAACTCTCTGTATTAAACTTCTTAGTATAGGAATAGAAAGAGAATGAGAATGATTCACTCATGTATACATGATGTGGTGGATCCCAATTGTAAAGATCAGGGCTTTAGCACATCAGAAAACAGGCTATAGAAATAGTCACTGAGCAGCGACAGGCTTGAATATTTCTTTTGTAGGATATGGGTTTCAGGGTGGAAAATAATTAATCACCCACAAGGCCATGTAGATGCTTTTGAGACAAGCAAATGAGAACTGAGTAGTTCCAACCCAGATGTTAAAATAAAATTTTTGGTATTGCTGGTAATAAAGGATCCAGGTGGAATGTATTTGTGAATGAGGTAAGGGTCTGGAAGTTTGTGGGAGTTGGTAGTGTACAAGTTTGGTATTGAAGATTGTGCTGATTGGTGTAGCTGCCTGCTTATTAAGAATGAGTCAGGGTGGACACATGACTCAAAATTTGTTTTTTTGTCAGGTTTTTGTTTTTAGCCATAATGTTGATGATTGGCTCAGAAGTTCAAATTATATTTTATATTTTTGAGGGATTTGTTTGGTGAGTTGGATGTGATGCATAAAGACCCTGCATAGAGCGCAACATTTTTATTTTTTATTTAACTTTCATATTGTTTACATCTGGCTGACAGATTTTAATGTCAAGTTAATATGAAAGAGATTTAATTTGAAGTAGAGTATAGAATTCATAGCAATATTGAAGATGTTGACCCCTTAAATTCAACTTAAAGAATTTTTTTAAATTTTCAAAAATGGACTGAAGATCTAGTTTCATCTGTAAACAGTTTTCATCAATAAGAACTGTTTACAAATGAAATTAGATCCTCGAAGCTTCAAGTTAGAAATAATGCTTAAAGTAAATTCATTTTTAAAATTCATGGATATATGACAAATTGTTTTGATAAACTTTTCATGTCAATAAAAATTTCTGGTATTACAGGAGAAAGCCTTTTCATTTTATATTAGTTTTCATAATCAATATAAAATATGAAAGCTTACTAGAACACAACAGACAGCCATTTTGGCTTAATTATGTCATAGTAATAAATACCCTTGGGAAATGTATTAAGCTATCTCTTCTTCCCAGCTATGGGTTAATTAACTTGTACCACTAAATCTGGCTACCAAAGTAAACGGACTTGTTTCCATTCTCTCCTAAAAAATGTCTTTAAAGAAAATCTTAAAGGAAAGTGACTCTTAAGTATTATTCTATTATATTACTATATTATTTTATTAATTATGTTATTATATTATTTATGTATAGAGTTTAATATAATTAAATATTATGAATTATATACATTATCTAATTAATATTATCATCATTGTTTTGGTTGACATTAACTATATAAATGCTACTTATATATTTATTTGATACTTACTGATACATTAGTTTATAATATTTAAATACATTATATCAGCTCAACTTTAGAATATTTAAATGCATTATATAAGCTGAACCTCAATTTAACAAAATGATTGGTAACTTATTTACTTTTTATGATTTAATGTTTGTTTTTTATTATAAGGAAAACAATTTTTCGCTCTTAGAAAATTATGTGATAATGACATGATTAAATATGTAAGTGGATTAAATAGTTCTTATTTCTTTTATTTAATTTTTCTGCTTTTTTTTTCAGAAAATACATCATATCAGCATTTTCTACATTATATTGTATTTTGTCTTTCATTTCAACTTGTATATAATTTGGCATATTGTACACTTACGTTGCTCTATTTAGTTTCAAAATAAATTAAAGAATGTTTGAGTTTTAAAAAAAAAGTTATGGTTTCAGTCTTTAAAAATTCAGGTGAATCATCTGACCTTTCCAACTATTTTCCTATTAGCATTCTACTGCTTTTTTAGAGCCCCTAATCAATTCTGAATTAGTTAAGCACCTCACATCATAGGGTCTTCTATCAGACAAGCAATATGGCTTTTGCTACTCTAGGTCAATTGCTGATATATTGATGATTGTTGCAGAAAGAGACAACCAACCTTTGGATAAGAAGGGTAAAGCTCGGGCTGTTGCTTTGGGCATCTCAAAAGTATTTGACAGGGTTTTGTTAATCTTCTTTACAAGTTGAAAAGTTGTGCTGTCTCCAGTAAAAATTTTGAATTGATTCAGTCTTTTTTTTCTCAAATCATAAAATGAAAAATCCTGAATAGCCACTATTTTAGATCTTTTTGCACTAATGCAGATGTCCCCCAGGGTTCTATCCTTGGTTTAACTTTGGTATATAATTTCTATTAATGACCTTCCAAATGGCATCAGCTCCCAATTTTATTTATGCTGATGACACAACCATTTATTTTTGTCTTAATAGTCTGATTGGTTTGATAAGGTCAAAGTGGTCACTGCAGTCAAAAAGAACATTCAGTCTGTTGTTAACAGGGACAAAGAATGACTTGTTAATTTTAACACTTCCAAAACGAAACTGTTCTGTATAAATCATCTGAGATACCCCTTTCTGCCTTTCATCAGCATGGCTGATGCTAACCTCCTTGTTGTACCTTCTCAGGCTAACATTCTTATTTGACATGAAGTGGAAAGACTATATTGAATCCATTGTTAGGTCTGCTGCTAAGAAAGTTATTTCATTGTGTCATGCTAAACAGTTTTTGCCTTCTGAATCTATCTTACATATCTAAAGTCTACCTTTTGTCCATGCTTAGAATATTGCTACCACATATGGTCTGTTACTCCTATTTATGGATTTTTTTTTAAATCCAAAGAAAAACTAGCAATATTATTTGTCTTAACCTGGCATCTCAGCTTCAATCACATTCCCACTACTATAAAGTTCCCTCCCTGTGCTTTTTCTATGAATACTTTCATAGTAGTTGTTCAGATGAGGCCTTTGCTATGGTATGTAAACTTGATGAACTTAAGAGCAATACCAAACTTGCAAAAAGCTTTCATCAATTTACAGATAAGTTGACTATATGTAACCATAAGGTCTATGCAAACAGTTTCTTTTTTTGCACTTTTCACTTATTGAACTCCCTTCCAGCTCCACACTTTCTAGCCAACTTTAATATTTGAAATTGAAATGCAATGTCAGTTGCTATGAACTGTCTTATTGATTACTCTTCCATTGTTCTTACTCCTTAGTAATGTTTCTGATTTGTAATTCTTTCACACTCTGTAACCTATTGTGTCTTAGTGGCTTTACTGCCTTGCTTGGGGTTATTATCTGTCCTCCTGATTACTCTGGTACTGTTCTTGCTCTTTAGTAATGTTTCTGCTATATAATTCTTTTGTCAACTGGCAGTGAAGCATGTGTGTAAGGGTTGGTTAGATGTTTTGAAATTTTAGTAAGTCATGATTTTGTATTTAGTTATGCTTAATTTTAAGTTTTTTTTTCTTTATTTTGCTGTTTTTTTTTTCTATTTCTTTGATTGGACTTAAGTTCTGTTAAATTCCTTGTTCCTGTGTATTTATTTTTTTTAGCTAGTTGAATTTCCAACCTACCCGCAAATCATTCCTCTGCTAGCCACTAGATAAAATAACTTTTTCTTTCTTCTTTTGTCAACTGGCAGTGAAGCATGTGTGTAAGGGTTGGTTAGACTTTTTGAAATTTTAGTAAGTCATGATTTTGTATTTAGTTATGCTTAATTTTAAGTTTTTTTTTCTTTATTTTGCTGTCTTTTTTTCTGTTTCTTTGATTGGACTTTAACTAAGTTAAAACTAAGTTAACTCACCATCCTTAACATTTTTTTTTTTAATTGGAATAGATAGACTTAACTATCGCCCGGTTCACACTCTACCTATGACTATTGAACAGGTGAAGAGGCCCACTCTTGTTCCCTGCTTAGGATGTGGTTTCCGGCTTTTTCTTTTCCATTCTTTTCACTCTTTTATTTATTTATTTTTCAATTAGAGTAGATAGATTAACTATCGCCCAGTTCACACTCCACCCATGTCTAGTGAACAGGTGAAGAGGCTCATCCCTTGTTCCCTGCTTAGGATGAGGTTTCCGGATTTTTCTTCTCCACTCTTTTCAATCTTTTATTTATTTATTTATTTATTTGTTTATTTTTTCCTCAATTGGAGTAGATAGACTAAACTATTGCCCGGTTCACACTCCACCCACATCTATTGAACAGGTGAAGAGGCTCATCCCTTATTCCCTGCTTAGGATGTGGTTTCCAGCTCTCTCTTTTCCAATCTTTTCAATCTTACATAGCCCTCTGCGCTTTGGTGGCATTACAGCCTTGCTCGGGGTGATATGATTAAAAAAAAAATTCTTTCACATCCTGTAACCCTTTATATCTTAAGGTAGTTTGTGCAAAAAATTAAGGCTAGTTTAAAAATTGAACTCAGTTTGCCGAGTCCACTGCCAAAACATTTGTTAATATTATTAATAATAATTGCTATTTAATCTGTTCAAAAGTGTTGTTTTTTTTAAAGAAAATCCGAATTTAAATAATCGAGTCACTTATGCATGACATGCAGTGAGATAGGCATGATCTTAATCAGCTTCAGGCACCAAGACTAATATATTAATACTAATATATTAATACTAATATATTAGACTGTAAAATTTTTGTACCATAATGAAGTACTTTGGTTTAAAAGTGCATGCTTATTCTTTTAGCTTTGGGTTTTATAAAATAAAGATGAAATGTAAACATAAAGATTAACAAGTGTAATTTGCCATTTTGCCTTTTTGTTTTATTTTAACATATGATAAACATTAAATAAATCAAAGAACTAAAGTAAAAGTTAATATGAAAATGTGTGAAAATTAAAATTCACTTAATTCATTTAATTTCTGTATAAATAATGACAATGTTTTTTTAATTTTAAATGATTTACAAATGTCACAAAGAAAAAATAAATAGCAGTTGATTTCCAAGATCATTCAGTAATTGAATATAAGGAATGACTTGAAAATAAAAAAGACTTATAATTTGAGAATAATTAAAAATTGTTTGAGGGTTACTAAGCAATTTTTGTATTAATGCATCACTAAATAAATCCCAGGTCTAACTAATAAAACAACAACTTTTAGACAAAATTTGTTTTTATTCATCAACATATCCTTCTAGGTTTATAAACTGATTCCAATGCTTCACTAACAATTCGATGCCTTTTTTAGAACGATTTGTCTTTGGCCTCGAAATATACCTCAGTTTCCGATACCTCTTCTTCATTGTAACCAAAACTCTTTCCATAGAGCATTCTTTTGAGGTCTGCAAACAGCCAGTAGTTGCTTAGGGCCATATCTAGAGAATAGGGTAGATGCAGTAGCAATTCAAGGTGCGATTCATGTAGTTTTGCTATTGTTCTGACCGACTTGTGACAAGGTGCATTGTCTTGGTGACAGATCACTTTTTTCTTCTTCATTTGTGGCCATTTTTATTTTGGGATTTCTTCCTTCAAATGAACCAATAATGCTATATAACATTTGCTATTGATGATTCTTCTTTTCTCAAGGTAATCAATGCACAAAATATCTTGTGCATCCCAAAATACAGTGACTAAAACCTTCCCTGCTGATGTTTGCATTTTTGGTTGCTTTGGATGGCTTTCACCTGCTGCTGTCCATTTGGCTGGCTGCCAATTTCATTCTGAAGTAAAGTGGTGGATCCATCATTCATTGTCACATATTTATGCAAAAATTCCTTTTTGTTGCACTGAAAAAAATTGCAAACAATCCTCTGAATCATCAATACATTGTTGTTTTTGATCAACTGTGAGTAAACGTGGAACCCACTTTGAACACAGTTTTCTCATTGACAAATGTTCATGCAAAATGGTAAATACATTACCTTCTGAAACGTTCAACTTCTCTGCTATTTCACAGAACTTCAATTTATGATCTGCCAAAACGATTTTGTGGATGTTTTGTTGTTTTCCGGGACAACTGCCAATTTTAGGCAACCTGAGCTTTCAGCATCATTTGTGTCTGTATGACCACATTTAATGTCAGAATACCACCTTTTACCTATTGTTCCCAATAAAGTAGTGTCCAAATAACATTTATGAAGCCATTACTTTGCTTGAATAGTATTTTTTCCATCAGAAAGCAATGCTTTATCAACACTTGAAATTCAAATTTTTCCATTGCTTTGAAAATTATCAACAGTATCTTCACTTAAATAACTGTAATTTGTGAACTAATAATTCAATTGAGCCCAAATTTTGTCACATGCATTTGAAGGTTAATACTTCATAAAGATCATATAGAGTTTTTATTAGTGGCACCATCTGTATTTCAGGCCCAGGTCTTATGTGTTATGCAATTTAATTTTCATCAGACTTAAAAAAAAATTATTATATTTTCCTTTTTCACTGTTTCCAGCAATCTAAATTATTTTGAAGCTTTTAAGTTGAAAAATGTAACAGGACAAATGTATAAAGTACTTAAAGAATTTTAAAATATTTCTTTTGCTCTTTTAAGATGTTTTGCTCTTTAACATTTGGTCATCTTTGTTGCTTTCAGTATTCAACAATTGACAACTGAATTTTTCAGAATTTGTATTTCATTGCACAATTTCTAAGTGACTTGAATCAATATATTAAACATTTCTGTTTAGGTATTTTAATTAATAAAGAATAAGTTGTCACTAAGTTTATAAAATAAATTAACTTTTTTTGTACAAAAGTTTGCTTGAAGAATTCTCTAACCTAAATTAATCATTTCTTTTAGATTCTTTATTCAGATTTAGCCTAAAATCTGTAACTCTATTATACATATATATATATATATATATATATATATATATATATATAGGATTAATAGGGAGAAAATTTTTACTTAACTGAGCAGAATCATGTCAACTTCAAAGTTTTGTATAGATATCATTATGATGTCCTTACTCCTCAGGTTTTTTTCCAGTGCTCTATCTTTGTCTTGATATCAAGCACTTTGTGACAAAATATCTTTTTATCAGTAAACCACTAAAAAATATAAATCTTGGCCCTAATCATCATCATAACTCAACACTATATATATATATATATATATATATGAAGATGAGACAAAGTGGGAAAATTTATTAAATGTCTTTTGCCAGGGTGTGTCTGCTAAACTTTGGCTCCCTTAGTTTAGAATTTAGAAAGACTAAAGTGGTTATAAAGAAAGATGCCTTCTGATCTCTGAGAATAAGTGGTGAGCAGAAATCAAAATAGATTAGATTACCTTCTCACCTCGAAAATCCAGATTCACGAACTTGTCTTCCACTGGGTTTTTTTATGTATGTCGAAAGTATTTTGTGGTGATGGATTTTTTCACTCTTAGCCAAACCTATTATTAATAAATCCTCCATTTTGTCTCCACTTTTTTCAGATACTATTATACATCCTACACACACACACACACACACACACACACACACACACACACACACACACACACACATATATATATATATATATATTGTATTTGGGCAGCAATCTTTCTGTCATACAGGTTTCATTAAACTTTGTCTCTCATTTTTAATGAAACATGTATATACATACATATATATATATATATATATATATATGATTAATGCAAATATTAAAATTGACACTTAGTTGATTGATGTTATTGTTAGCATACTAAGTCTAAAGTTTCATAGATGGACCCGCCAGCAATCACTCTGTTTACTTGTCAGAGGATATCAGCAATATATATATATATATATATATATATAGTGGTGAAAATATTTATAAAACACTCTAAATTTTTGTTTATAACTTTATGAATATTGATTGAAATATAATAAATTTGTGACCAAAGGTAGAAAAATAAAACAAGAAGTGAGTGTACATTCAATTTTTATAATTTCATTAAGTTTTGGCAAAGTTATTGCAAAAATAATGTTCTGGGAGACAAAATTTGATGAAAATAAAGATAAGACACCCTGTCTAATAGATTTCTTTTCTGAAACAAAAATGTTTAAGAGAAAAAAATACAAAAGTGTTTATTATTTGCATGTATTGCCTTTTCCTTGCAGTGCTTCCACACAATGATTGTTTATAGATTTTACTAAATTCTCAAGCATTTCTTGGGGAATTTTCTCCCAGCACTCATAGAAACACGCCAAAGCTCCTCTTTGTCTTCAAAACAATGGTCATCAGTGTAAACTTGCCTCACCAGCATATTACACAGGTTCTTGATAAGATTCAGATCTGGTGACTTAGCTGGCCAACTCAAAGTGCAATATTCTGGGAATGAAGTCACTCAGTTGTGTGCTTTGAAGTGTGAATGACAGCATTGTCTTGCTGGAACATGGCATTATTCTGGTGAAAATTATCTAAGAATGGAAGAAAACTTCTTTGTAGCATTTCCATGTACTTTACTGAATTTTGTCTTTTCTCTGTTTGCATTAAACTTGCCTTATCTTCTGCTGAAAAAGCTTCCCACATAATCAGTATACTCTTTCAAAAGCCTTTTGATGAAGTTCTGCTCTTCCTTCCTTAAATTTTGCCAGTAGTATTAAAATCTGTCAAGACCATCTTTATTGAACTTTTTTAATCTGAGAAACAACATTTGCTCAATTTTCAGTATTCCATTGTGCTTTTTCCTGCACCCACTCCTCTCATCACTTCTTGTGTATCCTCTTTAGTCCTGGTTTTGTTTTTCTCTTCTTACATCTAAAATTTTTCTGAAGTGCTGAGAATCTGCCTAATTCTTCTTGGTGTTACATTCAACTCCAGAGGTGTTTAAAGATTTCTGTAACTTTTTCCTGGAAAAGAAGCCTCATGTAGCATCCTGCCATGACTGGCTGGAGTAAGCTTGGGTGGATATCCAGTAGATTTCTTTGATCTGTATGCAATTTTTTGAAATTGCAAATTACTGTTCATGACCTTTCAAAAATCTCTTAGAAATTGAATTGTAGATATATCCTTGACCATTTAGAGCTATTATCTGACTTTTTTCAAATTCTGAGACAAAACATTTTTGGTCTATGCTGTAAAAATAAGATTTTTAAAATTAAAACCTGGATATTAGATATCTGATCATTAGTATATAGTCTAGTGTTACACAGGTGTGTTGTTACAATCTTTTTCTTTAGTGTCAAGGGTTAACTTAGAGGATGATTTTTAGGTACTTTTCAATATGCCACATGCAAGGATTTTCCCCCACATTGATATTAACAAGAATTCACATCCTTGACGGATTGCCCATGGAAAGATTCAAACCATGACCTCATATATAACCACTTAGCAATGTGCCAGAAAAAACATATATAGGTTTCTTGATATCGCCCAAAAGCAGTAGGTGTAGAAAACATACTAAAAAGTCAAATTAATTTTTTTAACCTTTAGCATTCTGCATTATTCATAATTTTACTTTCCTTTTCCCTCTTTATATGGCTGTCTAGTTCTTGATTTCTGTCAGGGTTGTTTCAGATCTGCTATGTGCGTTCTGGTGCATTGAATATCGGCTCAAAACCGGAACGTATATCGGGGAGCCGAGTTCGAATTCCAGCTGAATTCATTGCATTCACTTATGTGCAAATACCCTTGGAAAAGGTATTAATCCATCTATTCCTTCCAGTTATGGGTTAAATAATAGGACAGATTGGGTTCTATAGCCTTGGTCGGCAACCAGTCTACCGCAGAAAGCAATGGCAACCTACTGCGGGATAATGTTCTGCCCAGTCAGTCATGTCTCTTTCGAGACATGATCGCCCAAGCGTGTATCACGTATGGCACTCAACTGACTGACTGACAGCACAACATGACAGTGCATCTGCAATATTCAAACACTATTATTATGGGACTGGAGTGGCAGCACAAACTTTTTGTTCTTAAAATGCAATTGACTACCATGAGCAAAATGTTAATCCTAAATAACAAAAATGTAATTTTTGTAAAAGAAATGTACTGAAGGAATTAATTTTGTTGTTTTTAGCATTTCATTTCAGCTGAATGTGTTTGTCATTTTCATGCTGTCTTTCTATTATTTGAATGAGATGCAGATTTAGAAATGCTGATTAATCAGATATACAAGAAATATTCCAGTTTATTTGTTGGCAAAACATACATTTAACTTTACTGAGAGAAAAATATCTTTAGAAATTGATAACATCAAAAAGGAACATGCTTCCAAGAGTAGCTTATCTTGTTATCTTTTGTAGTTCATTTACATGTGATTTATGAATGTGCCCAGGATGTCTAGATAAGAAAATATTTGATGAAATATTCTATTAAAATCACTGATAATTCTTTTTTTCCTTTTCCTTTTTACTCATTTCATCTCAAGCAAGAAGATAAAGCCACAAAGATGGAAATGGTTAATGAGTGTGAAAGAATTAGAGAAAAATAAAAACATGAAGGAGAGAGAACAATAAAAAAAACAAGAATTGAGACAAAAGATAATGATTGGTATAGTATTTAAATTTTTGAAGATCAAAGGTGATTAGAAAGCAAGAGTTAGGAAGATAAATCCACAAGTGAGAAATGCAAGAAAAGAAACTGTTAGCATAGAACTTATGATTATTTCTAATATTCTCCACTGTAAAATAATGACTCCTCCCTGCCAATCTAGTCAGTGCCATACATGATACACGCTTTGGGTGATCATGTCTCGAAAGAGACATGGCTGACTGGGCAGAAGATTATCCTGCAGTAGGTTGCCATTGCTTTAGACTGGTTGCCAACCAAGGCTATAGAACCCAATCTGTCCTGATATTTAACCCATAACTGGAGGGAAGAGATGGATTAATACCTTTCCCAAGGGTATTTGTGCATAAGTGAATGCAAGGAATTTAACTGGAATTTTAACTTGATGCCCCGATTTGTTGTTCCGAGTCAATATCCACTGTACCACAACTAGTACTGCACTTAAATTCATGAAGTTAAGATACAAAAGAGGAAATCAACCATGAAAATATTGACCCAAAAGACATAGGGAAGCTACATTACAATAGTGGGAAATTGACTGAAGCTGAGATGCCAAGTCAGAATCTATAGCACTGCAAATGTTCTTTGAATTTTATCAAGAATCTCTAAAAGCATAGCAGAAGTAAAAGAACAGATATGGTAGCAATATTCAATGCATGGATAGATGGTAGACTTATAAATATGTAAGATATATTCTGGTGAGAAAAAATTATTTAGAATAACACAGTTAACCAACTTTCATACCAAGCAATTTATTCAATATAATATTTTCACTTTAAGTTAGTGAAAAATGTTGGTCCAAGAAGGCACAATGAATCACTCTCTTGGATGTTAGCATCAGCCATGCTGAAAGAAGATGGAAAAGGTTCTCATATTATAATTCTGCAGCATTTCTTGTTTTGGACTTGTTTTACCTTGCCATTACCTCAAATAAATTATAGACATTCTGTTTTGATTGTGAGGAAAGCTGAAAGAAAAAAATATATATATATCTGCAACAGAATCTCTGATACAATTGATGTCAATTTAGTGGAGAAAATAATCTGCTATGAGTTACTGAGGAAAAGCAAGCATACATAATACTTGCTTTCTTTATTGTTATGAAAACAAAGCAAACCAGCAAGTATATTTTTCTAATGATAAAATTGTTAGAAATTTATTTTAAAAAAATGACATATTTCACTGATAAAATAATATCATAAAATATATTAAATTTAATTAAAAAATACATTATATTCCTTTGATATTTGATATTTCATTTTTATTGAGTGGAAAGATGAAAAAAAGATATATTATAAATACTGTCTGATTTTACTGAGAAAAAGAAAGCATACAAAATAACAAGAAAGGAATGATGGAGGCGCTTACCATCTGCTTCAGTGAAATAGAAAACCATGTCAATTTTTTGAGTTTTTGTTAATTTTTACCCTCTCATGTATTTGATATTTATGACTGTTGTTGCAATATTTTGTTAAAACTTATTTATGATTGTTATTGCAATATTTTGTTAAAACTGTTAAATTTGAAGATCTACCAGTGCAATAGTGGAATTTCATTAGGTATTATCATGAAAATCACAATTTGGTCATTGAATTAAGAATGATACCTAAGAAAATCCAAAAAATAAAAAACCATGAAATTTTCACAGGTGCTGTTAATGAATGGTATCATTTGTTTTTCTGATAAATAACAAACATTCCATCTTTAACCAATGGATACTAATTGCAAACTGTACAGATTTTCTTTTTTAATACAATTATAAATGTTTTGATTTATCAATAAAACTATATCTTTTCTATGATGTATTTCATTTCATGTTAATGTATTTTTCATGTTGATAAATTATTTATCTCTCCCTAATTTTTATGCAGACATATTTTAATGTAATTTTGCCTTTTTTGTTGCCTTGCTTCACAATCTTTTCTGCTGCAAAGTTTTCTCATATCAATGTTTCTCTCTTGTTTTTCCCTCTCTGTTTCTTTGTGTGGAAAACATGGAAAACTCACAAAAACTCTCAACAGATGTTACAGGTTAGTGGCAAACATCATCATTCCTCACACCATTGAAATTAGCATGTTTTGCATCTTGAAATTCAGATCTCAATTTCTTATGTAGTAATTTAAAAAAAAAAAAATTAAATTTCTATTTTTTCATAGTCACTAGAAAAAAATGTAGTTTTTCACTGACTGGAAAAAAGAATTACCACCCTTTTTTTATTTCCATCTTATTCTCTTTCTTTCAAACCAATACTTTTGGATCAAACAAAATTCCAGATGAATCAGGTTAGTTGTATGCCATCTTCATATATTTGTATGCATGCATATGTACACATATATATGTATTTTTTAATAATAATCATTTAGAATAAAAACAAATATACTTAGAGTAGACTACATACAAGTATACATACATGCATAGATACACACACACTATATATGCGATGGGTAAATTGTCGCCATTTTATTTTTAATTTTAGTCAACAACACAATAATACTCCCTCATGCACACAGTAAAAAGAACCTTCAGATATTGGAGGCCATCTAAATTAAATTAAAGCAACCCACACTTAATAAAAAAATCACATTTAAATCTGGACATAACACATTACATTGCATTTAAATATATGGTTCTGTTAACATTTCAAGCTCTCACATGGTGTGATGTCATAAAACTGCATTACAAATTTACAAACTGCGTCTGCTATTTGGTAACTGTTATCATTGCTTAGCAAAGTTTTATGTCAACACAAGATAAAATCATCTTTGATAGTGGATATTTTTATGTTAACGTCCCTGTAACCTCTATGAAGATGGCTCATGTAAGCTGAAAGCTTAAAACCAACATAATAAAAATATATCCAAATGTTGGAAAAATTTTGTCTTTATTTTCACCTGAAATCAAAGCCAAAATATGAGGTTTAGAATGGCTCAGGATTAAACATAATAGACATTCATTGTCTCTTATATTTAACAGTATATGTTTAGAAAATTATCTGCTGCCTTGATACACTAAATTTTTATTTTGTAAATGTGCATTGTTTGTTTTTGATTTTGTCAACTGCACAGTATAGTAGGGTCAGTTGGGTACCATATTTGAGAAAAGAAACACCATGATGCAACTCACTCAGCCAGAAATTTGTAAATGACATGCTGTACTGCTTGGTATTTATGCCAGAAGCCCCAATACAAATATTTCAGATTGTTTGGGTGTCAATCTGAGGACAGTGCAGATGATTTGGAACCAGCTGGAAGATATATACAGTCAACATCATGGTATTTGGAGAGATCACTAGTGAAGGTGATGTTATAAATCCATTCATTTTTCCCCAGGGCCTCAGACTCAACATGCAGGCCTACATCAGGTGCTTTGAGGAGGTAGTGCTACCCTGGTTCAAGCAAGTAGCTGCTGGAAGACCCTATGTCTGGCAAACAGACTCTGCACCATGCCACACAAATAGAAAAACCCAGTCATGGCTGTCAGATAATTTCTATGACCAGATCACTCCTTATATCTGGTCATCTAACTCCCCAAACTGCAACCATCTTGATTATTATGTCTGTGGTGCAGTTGAGCGAGAGACCAACAAAACTCATTGTAAAACCAAAAGATGAACTGAAGACAAGGATTATGGCCGCATTCACCAACTTAAAAAAGGAAACCATTCAAAAGAGATACAGAAGGTTGTGGTCAAAGCCAATGGAGATCTTATTGAATAAATTTAATCTTTACTATTTCAAAGTATTTATTTATTTACAAAGTAGGTCTCATTTAAATGTACATTACCCGCCATAATTATTTAGCCACCCCAGTTTTTAAGAGAAATTATGTATTTCATACTATTTTTAGTATTTATTGCCAAATGAAAATAGAATGGTTCTTATTATTACTTTGCAAAATTTTACAAGGCAAGGAATCAAAGATGAACTTGTCCGAATCACCCTAAATTTTCTTCATTCTTTCATTGATGAAACTGCAATATAGATAATTATTAAATATTTCTAAATTCATTTGATGCACATGTTATTGTGCAGTATTAACAAAAGAACCAGTTTATTTTTATTTACAATTATTCACTTGGCAATAAATACTAAGAAATAGTATGAAATACATCATTTTTTTAAAACACGGGGGTGGCCTAATAATTATGGCCGGTAGGGTACATGGAGACCTACCAAACTCTATCTGGAACATACTTGTTGGTAATACAAATATAACAGCCGCATCCATTTGTAAAAACAAAAAAAGGCTAAAAATAATGGAAGTATTAACTTAAAGTTTGGAAGATGAGTTTTTTTAAATTTATAATTTTATTTGGTTACTATTAATGCTCTACTTTTTTTTTTATATTGAGTACATTATGTACAAAGCTAAATTGCTTGAAAATTATCATCCTCCAATAATACACTAATCAATGTTTTCTTTGGTAAAACACTCTTTGTTACTATTACTACTGCTACTACTACTACACAGCCACACACACATACACAGTCACACATATGAATATATGCTTATTTATCTACATGTATATCATTGTTTTATTAGTATTTATTATTTTATTTGTTCTTCAATTTGTAAAGAACTATTTTGTGATTTTTTAAAAATCTTTATTTTATTGATTTTACTTTTGTAATTGCATCTTCTTCTTTGCACTTAAGCTTTGCATCTTGATGTCTTTTAATCACTTCAGTAGCTTTCATAAAAAAATTTCTTCATTTTTTTGTGGTCAATAAAGTTTTAAACTGACATGAAATGCTGTAATATCAACACTGATCAATTTCTTTCTTGTAATATGCATACACATCTCTTCTATATTCATACCTTAGACTTAATTCCAACATCTGGCAATGGTGATTTGAATTTATTGAAAATATAATAATTGTTTATCTTTAACTCATCTACAAGCAGTTTGCTTTTGCACTGTGTTTAAATGGCTGCAATCCATGTTGTATATATATATATGTCAATGTACACAGATTTGTATAATCTGACATGGGATGAAATGAAATGAGCAAAATTTAATCCTGGTGTGACTCAGAAAAATCAGAATACACCAAGAAACTGAAAGACCTCATTAGAAGTGGTAGATATAGCAAAGTAAGGAAAGACCCTATGTTAAAAACAGAGCAACAAATTTCACAGATCCTAATCCAGAACGAGGATCATTTCCAGACTAAGACATACAGGCAGTTGTCTTGACTTTACAGTAAGCTACCTCACATGTATGGTCTACCCAAAATTCACAAAGATGGTATTCCGCTCAGGCGAATTGTTAACAGCCAAGATTCTGTGTGCCACCCTCTGGGTGTTTTCTTTGTAGATATAACTGAACCACTGATAGGAAAGTCACCATCAAATGTCCAAAACTCTGCTCACTTTGTGGAACTAATCAAAAATGCTCCCCTTAAATGCAACCAGATGGTGAACCTGGATGTGGTGAATTTGTTCACCAAGTTCCCCACGGTGGAGGCACTATTGGTAGTCAGGGACAAACTGGCTTTGGACTCATCCCTAGGAGAATGTACCAGTATATTACTAGATAACCTGATGGAGTTGCTGACTTTCAAACACACTGGAATGGAATCAGGCATATATTGACAGGATGAAGGCTTGTCACCATCACTGGCTAACATATCCATGGAATACTTTGAAGAGATAGCATTAGAATCCACAGCACTAAAGCAAACTCTATGGCTAAGATATGTTGATGATACCTTCATACTCTGGCCACATCAAGAGGAGCTCCAGGCACTACCAGACCATGTGAACTCAATAAGATCATTAATACAGTTCACAATGAAAAAAGTGAATGACTACAAACTAATATTCCTGGATGTACTAATATCTCAAACAGAGAATGGGTTCAAGACAACCATATATTGCAAGCCAACATTCATCAGACAGTACCTCAGCTTCAACTCCCACCACCCATACAATGTACGAAAAGGGATTGTCTACTGCTTGTAACATCTAGCAAACTCATAAGTGGTGACTCAGAGAGATATGAACACTGTTGACCAGTATAGCAGAACCCTACAATATAACAACTAACCAATGTACATGACAGCAGCTCCAATGAATGTGGAAGGGATGGTGCATGGGGATAACAACTCCCAGAAAACAGCCTTGGTCTGCCTATCCTATAGATTTTTAATTTTTTATTATTGCTTAATATTTCATACAAATCTAATTAAAGTCCGATGTCATTATTATTATTAATATCATTGTTATTATTTTTATATTTATTCTTAATATTTTATTATAATCATCAACATTATTATTATTATTATTATTATTATTATTATTATTATAGAAAGATTAATATTGATATTATTATCATGAAATTGAAATGGTTATATTTGTAAGACAAAGATGTTAATTGTTGTCGGAATTAACATAAATGATATAACAATTTAGTTTATCTATTTAAAATATAGTTCCTAAATTTACTGCCCTGTATTTGAAAATGTTCAATCCTAGGTAAAATTCAATTCAAGGTCATCATATCAGCTCTGCTTCTTTTTCCACCACATATAACCATAAACCTCACAATGTACCTCTTACTTCCTCTTTCATCAATAAAATGTTTTCCCTCTTCCACTCCCCTCCACTATTTCTTCTGTCAGAATAAATTAACTTCATTCATTTTTGTAAAAATTTCTCTCTGAAGAGTTGACTATTTGTATATTCATGAAATAAATTATTACCAATGGAGTTTTTAAATAAAAATAAATTTGACAATTTTTTACTAATCCATTGGTAATAATTTATATATATATATATATATATATATATATATATATATATATATATATATTGGCTAAGAATCAACACTACATGGTGACTGTCAGTTTCTCATTTCAATGTGATCTTCAAACTTGCTATGAATATCATATTCCTATATCAACAGTCTTCATCTAAACAGTCTCTCTCTAATGAGCATTCTTCATCTATAAATATCATGCCCCCAGCTATGTGTTAAATATTATGACAAATTTAGAAAAATTGTTATTCTCAAAAAATTTTTAATAGAGTATTCACTTACAAAAAATATTCTTACACTCCAAAATATGTTTTAGTTTTCAATAATCTGCTATTGGTTGATAAACCATAAAAAAGAGAGGACTCAATTCTTATAAATATTTCAAATTTTAAATAGTATATAAATAAATTCTTAAATATGCATATATATATATATATATATATATATATATAGTCAACCACAGCTCATCAGTACAGTCAGACTCCGATTGCTTTAATTCCAGGATTGAAACCTGACCAAATTGGTGTCAGTTGGTGATTCTACCTCTGAGCTATGGGCGCTCAGTAGAAGGAGGCAGACTTTTTATATATTTTATATATATATATATATATATATATATATATATATATATATATGCATTTTAGAAAATGGATTAAATATAAATTTTTAAATCATTTGTACAAATGCTATTTTTAATAGACAAAGAAATTAAAAATGTGTCAGATTTAATCCATCCCCTAAAAAATAGTCTTTGTTTACATTAGGGTGTGAAACAAAGAAGATATGTATATTTTGAGAATTGGGAGAAATGTGTGTTCAAAAGCACTATTTGGGCTGTGTTTGCTCAGAAGGTTCTACTTGGCTGAGTGATGAAAGCACATCAAATCTAATGAGGGTTTCTTCTAGGTTCGAATTTTGCCAGTGTGCACATGTTTTTCTGAGATGATTTCTTGAATATTCAGGCCAGTAGATGTAAATAACTAAATATACTGTTTAATAATAAAAACAGAGCATCTACTCAAATATGAGTATTCATTAAAAATAATGTTTGAACAAATAAATTATATAAATCAAAACAAAAAAACTTGGAGGTAAATCCCAAAGGATCTTATAAATAGCACTGATTCAGCCAGAGAGCACAACGTAATTAAATTTGTTTATTTACAGAGCCAATATTTATTTTTCCCATAATGTTTTTATCTCAATTATGAGAGAGGTGTTAAATTCCCCCATGAAAATGGCCATTCAATTTAAAAATTTTGAATTATATATATATATATATATATATATATATATATATATATAAACACATACACACACACACACATACATATATATATATATATATATGCTTGAAAGTGATCAGAAACTTTGATATTCTCATTGGGATGAAGACACTGACTGAGGATATATTTTAAACATATAAAAACTTAATAGTAAGTGTTTGTGTATTTGATTTTTATTTCTATGTTAAGGGAATTGAGATAAATGACTGTTGTCAAAACCAGCAAAGCCTCCTTGTTAGTTTCATTCCCTATTGCTGGCATCTCTTTGTAGATGAAGATTTAAAAAGTAATCATTTTTAGTAAAACTTTTTATTGAAAACACTTTGGAAAAGGAAATCTAAATTGTTAAAAATGTTATTAAAAATTGTAATTCCTCTATTTCAAATCTGTTTTGTTCTTTTATCTCATGTGATTGAGCAGACAACATGAAATATTTAAATGAAATTATTTTCATATTTTCAAATAGAGGAATTGGTTTGAGCCAAATAATAAAATAAATTCTAGACAGCATCCATATTGTTATACTGGGTGTGATTTCTTGTTACAATTAATCTGAATATTTATAATAGAGAAAGTGACATTTTTCAATTACTCTTAGAAACCCTTTGGGCAATGTACAAAAATTCAAAATCATAATTATAAATTAATGTTCTGTCTGTCTGTCTGTCTGTCTGTAACCTAGTGGATAAGTATTAGTTCATTAACCTTTGGCATAATAAGTAAGAGTTCAATCACTGGGACTGATTCAGAGCAGTGCTAAATAAAAACAAGATAAAAATGGACTGCAGAACAAGAAAAGTATACCTTCATAAGAAAAGTATACCTCCATAAATAAAAAGTATACCTCCATAAGAAAAGTATACCTCCATAAATTAAATAAAATGTTCAGTTTTATATTCCCTAAAGGTTACTCAGATTGACAGACACTTGAAAAAGTTTAGTGGACAAAATGGCTGAAACATTATGATAATAAAAAAAGATGAGGACATTAATGTTGTATTAGCATTTCATACATTAGCTCAAATAATTTTTTCTCTACTACTTTAATATTTCCAGGTAGTTAACTGCTCATTTTTGAAACCCACTTTTAGTTCTTGTAATGCACATCTCCTGTAAATAAATGAATGTCTACTGAAGCGGGGCTACTCTCTTTAATCTGGTGCCATTCACATATTATGACTGCTTATCAGAATGTGAAGTAAGAGGAATTTAACTATAGATATGTTGTTAAACTTTCCATCTTCACCATGGCAATCTGTCAGGTACTGCCACCACTGATAGACTGGTTTAGAGATGTTTTTGTTAGGGCACACTATATTTTGGCAGACTGCTATGTGATACAAATGATGAAGTGTAGATAAACTATCTCCTCCTTTGGGACAGTCAAGGAGACTAAAAGATAAGTGAAACTTTTGTTTTCAAGAGAGGAGAAATGAAAGGCATAAAAAATAAACAAAGTGGTTGAATTTTTTAGGGTACAATCATTAACTCCTATAGTGCTGTCAAGAGGCAAATGAAGCTACCCTTGCCTTTTTCAAGAGACTGCAAGAAATAATAAAGTATTGTGAATATTATCCTGTAGTCAAGGAGATGAACTTATTAGACCTATTTATTTTTTGAGTAACATCTAAAATCAGCTGAAAGCATTTATTGAAAGAAGATAGAAATCTGACTATTGCAACAGCCCTACAAATCACAGTATGGATATTGGCACAAAATACTTTTACATTGAAAATACAAATTGTATCCTACTTGTGTGACAGTGTTCATAATTCCCAGTACATTCGAACATAGAGTGAAAAAGAGAGACATACTTCTCCTTTTTGCAGCAGACAGTCATCTAGATTAGCCCTTTAGTAGTTAGAGGAGTTAATTAGCCTGTCCCATTCTTTAGTGAAATGATAAAGAGAACTGACTTGAAGCCCTCTTTTCCTGGGTGTATATTGTGTTTGGTAAGTGATCAGTGAGTGTTCATAGGATTGTCATTCACTTTGGTACAGAGTCTGTGATCTTTTGTTTTGCTTATCTAAGTATATGGTTTCAGAAACAAAATCAGTTGATTAAGCTGTTCTTAAAAATGCTGATGTTAATCCTAATGAGGTGTTAAGAGATGAGTTGGTGATAATTTTTAGAGGATTCAAGAAATATTCTTATTTTATTTATTGAACTTTACCTGCTAATATAACAGAAACAGAGGAAGTAGCTATGAAACAGATAGAAGTAATTTATATCCTACTAGGGATGCACATGCACATACACTATAAATAAACGATGAGAGAATATATTTTACAAAAGCAGATTTAGAGATAGACCAATACAAAGTGCCTGGTAAAGAGCAAAAGGTTTGAAATGCAAGAAGAGTAGTCACTTTACTAATCTATATTCCATAACAGATATTGCTACTTTAGAAACTGGTATTGAAATAGAAAATTGCTCACAGCAAAAACATATTTATTTTCACACAATAACTGCAGAAGACCAAAAGTCTTTTAGCCACAACAGTAGTCTATTTAAAAAAAAATAGGTAACAAATCAGCCTAAATAGAAATCAATGCTAAGATTGACACTGGCACTAGGAGCAAGTTGTTACCCCTGAGTGTGTTTAAATAATTAAAAAATGTACCACTCAAAGAAATGCCAGTGTGACTGTTGGCATTTAAAGATTTTTAATAAAGAAAGCCTTCTGGGAGTGAGATGCCACAATGTCTTTGTTAGTGTAATATTTCATGTTTACAAAACGGAGGAATTTAATCTATTAGAGCTACAAAATCAGGAATCATGGCAATGCCAGTGTGAGACCAGTTGTAGCACAAAAGAAAAACCTACCTTGGACAAGCCTGGATGCTTGTCCAAAGTGTTACCCAAAACAGATAGACAGTTCAATTCCTCACAAACATGAATACAAAACCTTAAGGTGGAGACTAGGAAGGATCGTACCCTGAGAAAGCTGATAAACACAGTCATAACTGAATGGTCTTCTCATCACTTTAGTTTCCCTAGTTGTATGCTGAAATTTAAGGGATGAAATTGGAATACAAGATGGTGTTTAACTCAAAGGCAGCAAAATCATCACATCTAAGTGAACAGAAATATTCAGAACATGGTTGTGAAATGTCTCACTTGTCAGAAATGCCAAACAAGTAACCTAATAAAAGCATTGCTCTAACATGAAACTTCTTCCTACACATGAAAATATGTTAGCACAGAGCTCTTCACAATGGAAGGCAATGAGTCCCTACTAGTGGCTAACCAATATAGCTTCATTTTGGTGCCTTCATTCTATTACATTTGTCACAGTTATCAGGCAGATAAAAATATTTAAGAAAGAAAGAATAACTGAAGTACTTTTTTCAATGACAAGGAAACTCAATACACAAGTAAGGAAACTGCCAATTTTGCAGAACTTCAACTTTAAGCAATACAATGTCAGCACTGAATTATTCTTGGTTTTAATGATTTCATATAAAGAATGGTTGGGGTATGCAAGAAGCTATCATTAAAGGCTCAAAAAACTAACACTGACTGTCACTCGGTGATGATGTCATACTGAGCCACATCATTTGCAACCAACCACAAGTCCTCAGATGAATTACTTAGTGGAAGGCAAATTTGAACACTGCTTGTCTCTATCTAACACCTTGGGGATGATCAAACTTTGGTCAAGCACAATGAAGCAAAGACAAAACAAAGAACTGGCATGAACAATAATATCCACTATTGCATGCAGGTCAAGAAATCCATGTCCAGGTTGAGAAAACCAAATTGTGGAAACCTGGAATAGTTACAATCACTACTGCAAAACAAGGTCATACTTAGTAGAATCTGCTGATTGCAGCATCCATTGAAGGAATAGGTAATTTTTAAGGTCTGTGGGAACAAGACTTGATTGAACCCTTGAATCACAGCAGTAATGACTGATCAGTGTCAGTCCATGCCAACAGACTATATACTGTTGATGGGATGCTTTTAAATTCCATCAGCCCTAAGTTTACAAGCCATTCTTATCCTACACCAGCACCTGTGTCAGAAACCCTACATCTTATCTCCTGATGAGTCAAATTTAGGTAGAACTGCTTGGTCATACTCCAAACTATATCACTCAGGACAGTTCATAACCTCTTCACAAAATCTAGACATGTGATGCTGTAAATTACACCTTCCATGCTTCATTTAAAGGAGAGAGATCAGCACAGTGTCTCATACAAGAACTCAACTAAATGTTCCATCTATCTCCCTAATATTTCTGGACAGCTGAATTTGATACTCACAAGATAGAGAAAGAGAAAGAGAGACAAGGGAAAGCAAAGCGTGACATACTTGATGGGTTTGAGCAAATGGTTGGCAAAGCAGGGTTCCTGGAGGGGTAACAAGAAAGAGGATGCTAAGAGCTACAATGGATAGGGAGATGTGGGAGGCCATGATCAACTACATCCTGAAGAGACACAGTACATAGAAGAAGATAACTGTCACATTTGAAAACCCACTTCCAGAACACATAAAAGCATATATTTAAAAAAAAAAGAAATAAAATTTCAAATTTTTGGTGTCCCCTCTCCTTCATGCATATGTGTAGTTGTATCAATATAAACATCACTTTAGTTTTAATAAAGTTTTAAAAGAGGAAATGTGTCACATGGAGTGTTTTGCATTTTGTCATATATATATATATATATATATATATTCAGGTAAAGAGGACCTAAGGTTTTACGATTTTGAGTTTCCTGGCATTTACTTTTTATAAAAAGTGCTCAATATAATAAATATTGTAGAGCATAATATCATCATATATATATATTTTTTTTAATCATATCACCCCGGACAAGGCGGTAAGGCCACTGGTGTGCAGGGGGCTATGTAAGAGTGAATAGATTGGAAAAGAGAAAGCCGGAAACCACATACTAAACAGGGAACAAGGGATGAGCCTCTACACCTGTTCAATAGACGTGGGTGGAGTGTGAACGGGGCGATAGTTCAGTCTATCTACTCCAATTGAGAAAAAAAATATGGAAAAGTGAAAAGATTGGAAAAGTGAAAGCCAGAAACCACATCCTAAGCAGGGAACAATGAATTAAGGGTACACTGCAACACAGAAATTTCTATGTTTTGAGATTTCTTTCTCATCATCAGTTGGATGTTGGTTGTGAAAATGATCTACATTTAAATACAAAAAACAATCAGTTTGCTATTTATGTATGTGGGAAGGTATAAAATTTATGTGTGAGTTCCTTTTAACTGATCAGAAAAACATTCACTTTGAAATTTGGCCATTAGTTTCTATTTTTTCCTCCCTAAAGGTCAAAGTGTCAACCTACTTTTAATCTAATTTTTTTTTATTTTATTATTTTTATTTTTATTTTTATTGCTTCTCACTATATCCTATTACCTTTAATGTATGCATTCTTGTACCAAAAATGTCCTTTCTGCTTTCTTTATATCTTGACCTCTTCTCATAGAAACCAGGAAAGAGATAAAGAAAGAAAACTTTTTATATTTTTATTCAAACTTAAAGGAGCTTTTGAGTAAATTCACTCTTTTTATCAGTATGTGTTTAATTTTAATTTTATCAAAACCTTTAATTTATAAATGACATTTTTATTTTTTCTTCTAATTTACTTCCTATTTCTATTATTCCATCTTTCTAATATCTATTTATTATAAAAAAAATTATATACCAATTTACTTATTTTAAAATTTCATCAATTATTATTTTCTAAAGAAAATGAATTATTGGGCATATGCATGTTAATTAATATAAAGTTTTTTTTCTTGCCATATTCTGAGATGAACATTTTGCAATGTCTGCATATGACATTTATTTCATTATGCTTATTTAATAGATTTTTACTCTTAAGTGATTTAATAATAAATAATTTTTCATATAGACACAACTGGCATGGGTCATTTTCACAACCAACATTCAACATTGCCTGAGACAAGCTAGAAATCTTGAAACATAAATTTCCATGTTGCAATGTACCTTTAATTTATAATTATATATATATATATATATATATATATATATATGTATGTATGTGTGCACATATATATATATATATATATATATATATATATATATATATGTATGTGTGTGTGTACATATATATATATATATATATATATATATATATGGTGTTAAAGACAAGAAGATATTCACTATGATCAGCCTTGCCAAATTTTAAAAAAATAACACCAGTTGACCAGTTTCATCCCCTCTCATCAGAACTGTAAACATGGAAAATTATGAAAAGCAAATCTGTTATGGGTGACTTGAATGAACAGAAGGGGAGAAATTTTGAATTTTACTAAGAGTTACTACATCTGGAAATGCAAGAGACTCAGCAGTTGAATAACCAATTGAACAATGTCTGATAGATAACCACTCTTCACAAATATACTAGTTATACAACTAATTTCATCTTTTAAGGTATCCTCTGAACAAATCATTAGCACCCTATGGGTCAAAGTCAAGGTAAGATTACTGACTTTAACAAAATTAAACCTGCAACAGTCAGAAAATGTTCAGTCTATCTCAGAATACTGTGATTAAATAGGGTTTGTGAGACCTTTGCCAAGCAGATGTTATTAAGTTCACATGAGTGTTATTATGCATACATGTGTTTAAAATTAAATCTGTCCTTCCATATGTAAACAATAAATTTTGTAGTGACCTGTGAAATTAGATTGAAATCAATTACCATCAATAATCCCAATATTCCCTCAATAGTGTTGACTACTTCAAGGATTCAGTAATACTATTTTAAATTTCCTTGAATTAAATGTAATATAGTGGTTTATTATTTTTTTAAATCCCAGGAAAAAACCTCTTGTAATTTCATTATGTTGATGGAATTCTGGAATATATATATATATATATATATATATATATATATATATTTTTTTAATATATATATTTATATATATATATATATATTTTTAATTTTTTTTATTTTTGGTGTACTGTTCTTAATATATGGAGAGAAATACACATTTTGGCATATGTTTGTTGTCTTTGTCTGCAATTCTGTACTGAAGCACAAATAATATTACTTTTACAAATGATGCTAAGCACTAAATCATTTTAGAAAATGTTATGCTTCATTAATAAATTCTTTCATTTTGCCTGTACAATCAATAAGTCTATAGCTTAATGGAAAGAGCATTTATTTTATACAGGAAATGTTTACTTTTCAATGTAATCTTTTACTTTGATATTGCACTTAGTTCAGTGTTTAGTATTGATCACTTGGTATTAAGCATTATACAGTGAAAAGTGCAAATCAAAATTGAGCTAATAATCATGTGAAGCTATGGACTTATTGATCCATTCTTGTAATGCTATGAAAATTCAATTCATGTTTCTGTGGTTATTTGTATCTTTGTATTGTAATGATTGCATGATGAAAGACTACAGATTTAAATGTCTCTAATGTTTACAGAGAATGTATTGATATATGAGAGAGTGCTGAAAATTTCTTGGACTAACCAAGAAGGCATTAAAAGAGAAATCTTGATCATTTGGTCAGATTTTGGGAATTGGATTGGGTCAAGAACTTTTTAGCAACCTTGATATGCATGTCTTGTGATCTTTAATTCTTGGACCTCCTTTATTCTAAGAATGTCCTTTCTATTCTGCTCATGTTTAGTTATAAATGTTTTTCTTTAATTTGCACTAGTGTATCATACATAAGCAAAAGTTGTATTGGCATAAATACATACATCAATCTCAATATGCAATTTTTGATTACTAGTTTGTGTAGTAGCTGAACTTGCATCCAATCTGATTGTTTTATTTTTTTTGATATTTCAAAAAATTTATTTATAGATACATTTATAATTGACATTTAAAGAGATGTAAGTGCATAAATATTGGATTGTCAGATAAATTCATTTTTTCAATGTTGTCTTCTTCAACAAAACTCTAATCTCCACATTGCTAATTTTATTAAAAATGCTAATCAAAACTTTGGCTGCAAAGTTCTACCCCACTCACTATATTGTCTTAATTTAGAGCATTTAGGCAATCACCCTTTTTTTGGCCACTTTTCAACAGTCTGTAAAGTGATTAATTCAGAAACAACATGGAGTTGAAAACCAGGCTCAATAATTTCTTAGAGTCAAGACCTAGTAATTTGTACCATCAAATCATGGACAAGCTTGTGGAATGTTGGTAGGAAATCATGAGCAATGAAGGAGAATATATTATTGATGGATATGTTAAAGTTGTTGATTAAAATAAAAAATAAAAAAAATGAACAAATTTATCTGACAATTCAATATATATATATATATATATATATATATATATATATATATAAATTAAAAAAGGATTAATTCAATGATGTTGGATGATCATTTTGATATGAAAATCCCCACGGGGGATAACACATCACCTCAGCAACAGAAAAATCCTTTCAAAAACTGGAGAAAAATCAGTCTCAACATCATTGAATTAATCCTTTTTTAATTTATATTTGCACTGTAATATTTTATTACATGGAGCTCTCTTCCTGTATCAATTTTAATATTAAAATAAAATTTTTAATATTAATTAGGATCGGGTTTTTGGAATTTACCTTCCTGCCTTTTCCACTTGGATTAAAGTATCTGAATTAATATATATATATATATATATATATATATATATATATATATATATGCATAAATAGAACTTAATATGAAATTATAGGCAATGAATATCTTATATATTTTCACAACCAGTATATGTAACCATAAATCTTATTAAATTTTACTTAACACATTCTAATATTATATATATTAATATGTATAAATATTATATTATTTTTAATATAATAATATTATATTATTTATAATAATATTATAATAATATTATTATAATTATAATCATTATTATATTACTATATTATTATATTATTATTATTACTATTATTATAATTATTAATAATAATTATTAATAATATTATTATTATTATTCATTATTATATTATTATATTATAAATATTATTATAATAATTATTATAATAATATTATATTATTTTTAATATAATAATATTATATTATTAATATATTTTTAATACATATTTCTATCAGTGCATCATTCTCTGTAATAACTGACACTAATTGAATTTAGTAACAAAATAATTATTTATTTTTTTAAGAGTGAAATTATTGTGCTCAATTCATGTTATTCTAAAATCAAAACTATATATAAAGACTTCTCATCTATTCAAACATTTGCATCAAATATTTATGCATTAATTCTCTTATAAACTTTCTTTATTTATTGAGATTTTTTACACTTGTCCAAAGAAGTTTGAATACTTTACCTTTTCTTAAAAACTTATGATTCCTTGATTTGCATATTTTATTTTTCAAATATATTTCCTGATTATCTGGTTGGATCTGAAATATGCATGTGTGAAATTTCAATGTTTGATATTCCTGATGTTTTATTGTGAGACTTGATTCTTCTATTCACTCAAGTTGTCCTTAGTTTTTCTCCTTCAACTTTTAATGAAAAAATGTATTCTTTTCAAAACCCTTGTGAACAGTTACAAAATGAATGCAGTGTATTTTTCACTAGTTTCACTGTCACTTTTTACATTTTAGAAATTGTTTTGAAGACTTATAAAATTTATGTTTATTTTCGTTCATCAGCAAGAAATTTTTTCAAACATGATTTTCCTATAACTTTAACTTTTATGTTCTTAGGTTTTCATGATTTTTATTTATAAAAGAAAAATACTCTTGAAAGAGAAATTCCACTAGAACATTAGAATAACTTTAATACTTTAATCATTTAGGGTAAAGATTTTTTTAATTTTTAATTTTTTAATGATTAAATCTTTGTTGGTTTTTTTTACCTGTATGAATTGTTCTGTTTTTCATGTGTTCAGTTTTCTTTTTTAGCACCCGTTATGGCCATTAATAATTTTTCATTTCAGCTTTCATTATAATATTTTGCATTAAATAAGGTGATCACTGTTTGTGGGGACAATGTCACACTGAAATTCTAGATTCTGCTAAAGAAAAAAACTATATAAGCAACATCAAAGTATTAATTATATTTTTGGTAGAAATCTGGTATATATTTTTGGTATTGTTTCCTTCATTAGCTTCTGTGATAAACCTGGTAAGTCACTACATGATATCTATCATTGTGTTATGTTCCTTGATTACAAAAAGTTTTATCCATGCCAAGTCTGAGTACCAAAATGTAAAAACTGATTTTGCATATATTAAAAAATAAATTCAGGTTCTGTATATGAACATAGCCTTTTTGAATTTTCAGCATTGTTTTTAATATTTCTCTTGAATGATTTAATGTATCAACTGAATGACAGTAAAATGTTTAAGATGTAGACCAAAAAATAAATTGTTTGAAAAATTACAACATATATTTTTAATCATTTCACCTCAAGCAAGGTGGGTTCACTACTAGTTCACAGGGGGGTTATAGTGAAAGAAAAGATTGGGTACAGTGGGTATTAAATAAAGGATAAAAAATGAATAGAACTCAAGAAGATAGAAGATAGAACTGAAATTATATTTAAATTTTTGGAAATTGTAGCTATCTAAAAAGTAAGTAAATGAAAGGGAGTTCCACAAGCAGGAATTGTAAGGAAAAAAACTGTTGGAGTAGAAGCGGCAGTTATATTTAACTATTTCAATGGCAAAAGAGTGGGGCCTAGGTGCCAATCTAGTAGCACACTTAAATCCTCATAGATGGAGCACCAGGTAAATAAAAGCTCATCAAATCAGTTGCCATAAAAATATTTGTAGAAAAGACAGAGGGAAACCACTTCAGGTCAGTAAAAAAGTAACTCAATTTGAGATGCCAAGTCAGGCATAATTACATTGCTGATCCATCTTTGGATTTTGTTGAGAACCTTGAGATAAATGGCAGAAGCACTTGATGTCCTCTTTTAAAAAATAGTTTATAACCACATTTATCTCCAAGTTTTAAATATCGTTATACAAATAAAGAATAAAATCTCAACCCTAATAGGAGAAGTTCATACTGTATTTGCTGCTTTTTCTCAGCACAAAACTAAAAAATTCACCACTTTTGAAAAACATCATTAGTGCTGTGTCATTGTTATTGATATATTATAGTTATTGCTGTGATCATTTCTGGATACTACTTGTTAAAATAACAATTTATATTAAAACTATCTCAATTGATCCCAGAGAAGTATTCATATATAAATTACATTGCCATAATAAATAGAAAACTAATGAAAATGTTTAGGTTCTTGACTTTAGTTTGATAGATTGACAAAAGTTTAGATTCTGAAAATCTGTAATTATTCAGAACAAATCAGATCAATGACTAAACAACTAGTTTATCAGAAATAATCATCTATGCAATCTGACTTTTTAGTCTCTATTTCCTCTTTATGCTATTTTCTTTTTTAATTTTTTGGCCATATTTTCATTTTGTTTTCCCCCCCGTGAATTCTTCTTCACTCAGATATCATTGGCAGGAGTCCAATTCAATAATAAACTGCAGTATTTTTTTTTTGTATGAATATCTCAAATATCATGATTAATTTAGCTATTTAAATATACTGTTAAATGGAAAATAATTTGTACTGGTTAATACCACATCTGTAAATATTTATATATCATTAATTATTCCAAACCCAATTTTCCACAATAGCTTTACCTGATCAAGCAGTTGTAAAAATAAAAAGCTGTTATACTTCTTGTCAGCTTTGACAAAATACAGTAAATCAGTCTAAGATTTACTTCAACTTTAGATATTTTTTTATAAATACTAGTGAATGCATGCCATAAAAAATGACTGCAATTGTTAGAAAGTTTTCATAGTGAGATGCAATGAAGCAAAAGTCTTGAAACAATGTATTGAGATTTAATAAAGTGGAGATAAATAATTCATAGCTAAAATAATTTAATTAATCTGTTCACTTTCAGTTTTTTTAGATGTTTAATGGCATCTAAGATTCATGAATTAATCATAGTATTATATAAATTGCTTTTTGCTCAATATATTTTCATGATAAAAACATTATGTGCTTAATTTTTTTTTTCATAATCATATCATCCCAAGCAAAGGCAGTTTACTGCCACTGATGTGCAGAGAGTTACATAGGAAAAAAGTTATGAGAAAGAGTGACAGGTTATAGGGGTGTCATGAAGTGGGTAAGAGAAGGATGAGAATACTGATGAGAGTGGAGTGGATGGAGAAAGGAGCATGGGAGAGAAGATGCAAGTTAGTGAGATAGGAGATGACTATTGACTTTACATTTAAATTCTCAGAGATTGTAGCTGTCAGGGAAGCAAGTAACTAGAAGGGAATTCCACAGGCGAGAAGTGTGAGAAAAGAAGCTACTGGAGTAGGATTTGCATTTAGATTTTATCAGTTTCGCAGTAAAAGAGTGGGACCTAGTTGCTAATTTTGTGGCTCGAGTAAATTCATATATAGGGGGCACCAGTGAGCTAAGTTCATTGGAGCAGAAGCCATGAAAGTATTTGTAGAAAAGACACAGGGAAGCCCCATTGCACCTGTGAGAAAGTGACTGTTTCTGAACTGCTTTGTTGGGATCAATCACATTACATATACATTTGATTTTGTCAAGGACCCCACAGTGGATAGCAGGAGCACTGACCAGATATGGCAGCAGTATTCAATGCACAGGTGGATGGTAGATTTATATATATGTGCAGGATGGTTTCAGAAGGGAAAAACTTCCTGGCCCTACACAGAGAACTGATTTTCTTAGCAGCGGATTTAGCTATTGGTTCTATATAGTCATTCTACTTGAGGTCTGTTGTGAGAGTTAACCCGAGGAGGTGCAGTGTTTTGCTTTAAGGGAGACTAGCCTGATCCATGCTAATGTGGGGTAGGAGTGATTGTCTGTGATGGTTAATAGCTATCAGCTTTGTTTTGGAAGCATTAAAATTCACAAGCCATTTCTTACCCAGTTCACCACGGATTGGAGGTCCTTTTCAAGCTTGGCAGTGAGGTTTGCTTTGTCAGCCTTGGCAGATTTTTGGTCAAGATGAGAGCAAACCATAGGATTGTCAGCATTTATGCCTACTTGAGATCTTATTACATCTGGGAGACCGTTAATGTAGATCAAGAAAAGCGTAGGACCTAAAATAGAGCCTTGAGGGACACCTGTGTTCGTATGATAGTATGGGGAAGCATGGCCGTTCAATACTACCTTCATTGAGTGATTTGAAAGGAATGACTGGATTAGATCAAATAATTGTCCAGTTATAACATAGCTTGCATAGAAGGCCAGCATGTCAGACTCTGTTAAACACTTTGGAGATGTCTAGGGCAACAGTTCAGGCCTCACCGTTCTTGTCGAGAGCTTGGTGTATATACTCAGTGATGGTCGTGAGCATATCAGCAGTAGACCTGATGAAGTGGAAACCATACTATTTGTCAGAGAAGAGGCTATGAGATGTTGAACCACCTCAGCATTGATGATGGCTACTAACACCTTACTAAAAATCAGTAGGAGGCTAATAGGGTGATAATTAAAAGGGGTCAGAGGGTTCACCAGTATTTTTATATATTGGAAGCAGGGCGGAGGACTTCCAAAAGGCAGGAAAGCAAGAAGCAGAGAGACAGTAGTTATAAAGCTTGGAGAGAACAGAGTTCAGGGGAACATTTCTTCAGGACAATGATTAGGATTCTGTTGCTGGAATGTTTGATGGTTTTGGGTGTTTTTTGGTTAGCTGATTTAGATTTGCTATTATGATAATGTGTTTACATGGTTAGTGAGTTTTATTAGGAGAAAGTCCTTGAGTAGAATCAATCAGTTGCTGTATGCAGCATGTGTGGGAGGGAAACTGGTGCAGACTGCTGCATAATGTGGCCTCAGGGTTGTCCACCGGAGGTTCATGCAAGGACGCCCTTCCATGTGTGACATGACACTACATATAACCCCGATATTATTCAACTGTTGATCAGAGAAGCCTCTCATGATGCTATGCACAAGTTCCTAACTACCAGTCGAAAGCAGCAACCAGGAAACTGCCAACCCAGTACTCTCAGAATGAAGAGACATTTCCACCATCCACAAACACTGCAAAAAGCTTGCAGCAGCACTAGGACTAGGACTGGACTAGAGAAAAGAAACCAGGAACCCTTTTCTAAACAGGAAACAAGACGTGCACCTCTACTCCTGTCCAAATGAAGACAGAGGAGTGTGAACCTGGTGATAGAAGGGTTTATCTACTTTAATTAAAAAAAAAATTAACTCAGTTTTAACTTAGTATAAGTCAGAAGAAGCCTTCCAAGCCAATAGTTTTGCAGTATCTCCCCATGCTCATTTATGAAGAAAACACAAAATAAGCAAAATGCCTTTGAAAGTGCTGACTCATTTTTTAAATAAATATAACCACCACTATGAAAAAAAACAAAATATGAAATGTGTTGTACAGTAGGTAAATAAAATACATTCTCAAAATTAAACTCGCAACCAAAAGAAAACAATAATAAATAGATTAATACATTCTTAGTAATGAAATGAAAATTTTACACTAAAGCAAAGTTTAGCAACAGAATGACAAAGATGGTGATGAAAAAGCCTATTTCAAAACCAGGTTCAAACAAGATAATTCCTTAACAGACAAAGGTATATGAGGTCCTCACATGAAAGGCTTGACTGCAATTTTAAAAAGATGCAAGTAAAAGAAAAGGATTAATTAAATGGTTTATTTTGTTCAGAAACTAATTTTGTTTATCTACAGATATATATATATAATCTTTATAAATTGTTAAAATGACTAAGAGAAATAATCAATCATAAATTTACTAAGAAGTTGACTTACCTCCCTTGCCATAAAGATGGAGCAGGCAATATATAAATACCCATTGATAATCATTATATGATGGTTAAATGACACACGTTGTGCGTTGTGGTGCAGTGGATATCGGCTCGGAACGAGAAATCAGGGAGCTGAGTTCAAATTCCTGTTGAATTCCTTGCATTCACTTACGTGCAAATACCCTTGGGAAAGGTATTAATCCATCTCTTCCTTCCAGTTATGGGTTAAATAACAGGACAGATTGGGTTCTATAGCCTTGGTCGGCAACCAGTTTACTGCAGAAAGCAATGACAACCTACTGCGGGATAATCTTCTGCCCAGTTAGTCATGTCTCTTTCGAGACATGATCGCCCAAGTGTGTTTCGCGTATGGCACTTAACTGACTGAAATGACACACTCAACATCTTATCTTTCTTTATTTTTGTTAACCCTTTCTGCATTCATTGTTCAGCTTGCTGTTATTTTCTTGATAAATTTTTGATAAATATTTTACTTGAGATTAAAATCCTTCCATCATGTGCTTTATAATTCATGGTGTATTTCACCTTAAGGGCAATTTATATATTAATATTTTTTTTCAAAATTAAGCATCATTTCTATAGATTTTGCTGAATATAATTGAATCAAACCTTGTTGGCATTTTTTGTTTGCAGCATCACATCTTCACTTGAATAAATTAAAAGACATTGTAAAAGATGTAGAAAAAAATTGTTCCAATTTCATTGATGTAATGAAATATATGAATACATATAAACTAAAGAAAATCTGGAAATGCAAAAATATTGATTTAAATTTAATGATATAAATATAAATTCTTTTTCTTAATAGTGCACAGATTTTATTTGCGTTGGTTCTGTATGTATACATCTAAGGATATATATATATATATACACACACATTCTGAGGAGAAACTCATGGCATTTTTTTAAGATTGCAAGTTTGCATACTAACATTCCTCTACAAGACACTCTAGATATTTGCACCGATACTCTTTATAGGGGTTACTTGGGTCCTGCTATAATTCCTGAAGCTCTGTTTTTGAAATGTATGCATTTAGTTGCTGAGTGGGTGAAGTTTAGTTTCAATTAGGTTATGTATGTCCAAATTGATGGGGTTTTGATGGACAGTCCTCTGGATCCTGTCTTAGTCAACATTTTTATTGGCTTCTATGAGAGCCAGTTGTTTGAGAAATATTGTAAGTCTCTAACACATTTATGTTATTTTGATGACACATTTTCTATCTTTTGTCCAAAATGCTAGGGCCTTCCACACTCAGCTTAACTCCCTTCATCCCTTTCTACAATTTACTATAGAGGTAGAGAATAATTGTACTTTGCCTTTCTTAGATATTTGTGTTTTTAGTTTTTGTTTTTTTTTTCATAATTTCACCCCAAGCAAGGCGGAAATGCCACTGATGTGCAGGGGGCTACATAACTGAAAGAAGATTAATTAGAAGAGAGAAGAGGAGTACAAACCAATTACAAAGGAGCAATAGAAAGATGAGAATGCAGGTGTGATGACAGTTTCAAGGATGGAGAGAAAGGGAAGAATATATGGGGTGGGGGAAGGGCTAGAGTCAGGTGGTTAGTAGATGAGTATTGACATTGCATTTAAATTTCTGGAGGTTGTAGCCATCAGGAAAGCAAGAATATGGGAGCGAGTTCCACAGGCGGGAACTGCGAGAGAAGAAGCTGGAGGAGTAGAATTGTTGTCTGCATTTGGCTAACCTGACTGTGAATGGGTGGGACCCAGTTGCCAATCTGGTTGCACGAGTAAACACCTGTTGAGGAGGCACCAGTGACTTGAGTTCATCTGAGCAGAAGCCATGAAAGTGTTTATAGAACAGACAAAGGTAGGCCACATTTCGTCGGTGGGGAAGTGACTGTAATCAAGTCGCCAAGTCAGCACCTATCATGTTACTGACTCTCCTTTGGAGCCTGTCAAGAACACTGAGGTGAATGGTAGGGGCGCCTGACCATAAATGGCAGCAGTACTCCATGCACGGTGTTGAGTATAAGAATAGCTTGTTTATAACATGTCTACTGCAAACCTGCATTCATCAATTTGTACACAAATTGGAATTCTTTTGTTCCCAAATCACAGAAAATTGATTTATGGTTTGTTTGCTTTTTGCCCTAAACAAAGAGTTGGACAATATTTGCCACATTTTATGTGACAATGGCCATCCTGTCAATGCTGTGTAGTGCAAGATTAAGGATTCACTACTGTCAGGTTACATTCTGTCTTTAGTACTAGATCTCTGTTTCTTTCTGTTGTTAAAGATGGTCTCTCCCAGTTCCAAATGAGTTCTGATGTTTATAAGTTCAAATATAAGTGTTGCACTAATTATGTGGGATGAACCACTCAGCTATCAGAAACCAGAATCAGCATGGGCCTGTATATTCCCTTCCACACGATTGCTTCCCCGACAGATACAATCTCCAGGAGTTTAAATGTAAGGTCAATAGACACCTCCTAACACACTAACCTGCTCCCATTCCTCCTGACATTCCCTATGTCTAACCACTCCTTCTCTTTACCTGCCCTCTATGTAGCCCCATGCGCAATAGTGGCAGTGGAATGCCTTGCTTGGGGTGAGATGATTAAAAAAAAAAAATATATATATATAAGATCCTGCAACTAAGGTCTCCTTAGGAGGACTACACAAGCTGTGCATGATTCATCAATCAGCACCTAATGGAGAGTCCACTTAATTTCTTCACCTTCCGTTGAAGTGTCAGCCAAAAGGATCCTTGGGTTTTGTTTAAAAAAATGTTATCTCTAGTTAAAACTATATATATATATATATATATATATATATATATATATATGTTTCTCACTTATTGTTATTTTAGAATTTTAAAATTTATCCATTGTCGTTATGTAATTTTTACAAAATAAGTCTTTCACTATAAGGGAGCCAAACTGGAATTGGTAGAAACATAAAATGGCATTAGTATCTAAATGTTATATGGATTTTAATATGTTGTTGCTATACTCATAATAAATTTTGTTTCATGTTGGTTCATTGATTTCGATACAGAAGCCCTTGATAGTTTGAAGCTTCTGTCTTATTATTTTTGTGGCTTACTATATTAATGTTGTTAACAAGTATTTTCCTGTATTGTGAAGGTGAATAAGAAGGTATTTGGAGATGTGATGCAATAGAACTTGTATCAGACAAATTAAGCATAAGACATCTTGATAATGTTGTGGTCATCAACCCTTCCTTGATGAATTTTATCTCAACATCAAGAAACAAATTAGACAACTGAAAAGGATGAGTACAAAAATAAATAAACACAATATGCCTATATTATTCAATGGAACACACACACACACACACACACACACACACATATATATATATATATATATATATATATATATATATATATATATTATTTATTCATAAATTATAACATGGATATGTTACAATATCACTACAAAAGTAGCCATTTTGTTTCGACACTTTTGTGTCTTGTCAAGTAGCTCTACTTTTGTATTGAGCACTTTTTTAAAAATAGTGTTTCTTTGGACAAGAAATATTATTCCAACAATACTTGGTTATATATATATATATATATATATATATATATATATATTAATATACTTAATTACAATAAAGCAGCACTAATAATTATAGACTAAATATCCGAAAAACCAATGCTAACCTAACAGTAACTTAAATTGTCAATAACCCAACGAGGACTACCTTGTAGGTTAAATAAAGGGGAAGAAAAAAGAAACAAACCGCACACAAGAACAATGTGTCAAGTGCTTGTTTGAAAGAAAAAAAAACCCAAGACAAAACTATAACAGTAAAGTGCTCTATACAAAAGTACGAAAGTAGAGCAAAAAATACAGTATACTAAATCTAAAATTGAGCCAACACCGACTGTGGTTTCACACAATGGATCGTCAGAGCCCTGACGATCCATTGTGTGAAACTGCAGTTGGTGTTGGCTTAATTTTAGATTTAGTTTACTGTATATATATATATATATATATATATATATATATATATATATATATACGGGATATATATGGGATGCAATTGTGAAATTGTCACCATTTTATATTTTTAATTTAGGGTCAGTTGGGCACCAGCTGTTAGATAAAGAGCACCATGACACAGTTCAATTCACCAAAATGGAAACAGCATGCTGTACTGTTTAGAATTTGTGCTGAAAGCTCCAGTACACATTTTGGGCATTTGGGTGTTAATCTGAAGACAGTGCCAAGGATTTGAAAAGAGTTGGATGAGTCTAATAGTGATTTTGAAATGTTTTGGAGTGATCACTATTGATGAGGATGTTATGCTTTCATTTATCTTTAAAAAGGGCCTCAGACTAAACATGGAGACCTATATTAAGTGCTTTGACAAGGTAGTGATGCCCTGGGTAAAGCTGGTGGCTGCTGGAAGACTGTATGTCTCTCAGGAGGACCTTACACCATGCCACATAAACAGAAAAAAAACTTGTTATAGCTGTCGGACAATTTCTGTGACCACATCACACCTTAGATCTGGCTACCAAACTCCTCAGAATGAAATCCTGTCGATTATTATGTGTGGGGCATAGATGACTGACCAACAAAAATCCTTGTAAAATCTAAGATGAACTGAAGACAAGGATTATGACAGCATTCACCAACTTAAATAAGGAGACCATCAAGAAAAGATGCAAGAAAATCCAAAGTTGTCTGAAGGCTGTGGTTGAAGTCAGTGGTGGTTTTATGATTAAATTTACACTTTAGTATTTCAAGATATTTTTGTGTAATTTTGGTAAATGTATCTGCTGAAATGAGATGTCAGTATTGTTTGAATTTTGCATAATATAGACGACAATTTATCCATCGCACCCTTTACATAATATAAATCTTATCAAAATATGTCAAATTAGAATCTAAAATTTGGTGGTGGGGCAAGCAGAATTTTGTCAAACTGCTCAATAGAGAATTTGAACAATAGTTGAATAAATTATTAACTAGTCAAATAGACCAACTTCTAACTTTGCCAAACACACTACTTATAAGATTCAATAGATTTATTTGACTCTGATGAGCAGTCTGTCTGTGAATTTTTTAAGTTTGTCAAAAGGTAAGTCATTGAAACCTTTGTTCCTTTATAAATCTATGTATGCAAGTTTATGGGTATGAATATTTATTCAGATAGGTTTAAACTCTTGAAGTTTAATTGCATTTAACAGTCCCTCAAACTAGATTCATTTAACTTGACATGCATATACATACACTTTAAATTTATCCAAAAATGACCCTGCAACAACATTTTTTATATTTTTTCTATTCCTCTCCATCTGATTTTGATTTGCATATCTGAATAGCAATGCTCTCAACCAATAATTGCCTTTTTGCAAATGACAGAGAAAAAGATGATAGACTCGAGGAAATGATGTTGCAAAAAGGAGTCTCCAAAAAAGTAATTTTGCCAGTAATGCAGTTTTGAAAATAGAAAGAATAAATTGAGCCAAAATATTCAATATTTCTAAGAATGAGGAAATGACAACGAAAGATGAAAAAAAAAAGAGAAAAATATTAATTTATTTTAGTTTGTGATATTTTTAGTTAGAAGGCAACAAAAGGATAAACTGTTCTCTATTAGAAATTACTTTTTGAGTTGCTTCTTTTTAAATTACTATTCTAATCATTTGATTTTTTTAAAATAATTTTTCTTAAATAATTGACTTAGACAATATGTCCAATAAATTTTAATAAATAAATAAATTGATTGCTTGGAAGTTTATTTTATGATGGCAGAAAATTATACTTGGTGAATATTTGTAGAAGTCATACAACAAACCTAAGATTCAGACATACAAATTTATTTTCTAAGGATTTGTAATGCATGAGAATATTTTATTAATTTCTGATTTTGATAAAAAACAAGGATTTGGTGATATTGATAAGTCAGACCTTTCCAAAGATTTAACTTGAATTATACTTGCAACCTATTGCAATCTTTCCTCTATTTTTAATGTTCATAATAGGAATAGCGATCTATACAGAAAAATGTTTTTGAGAAAATTTCTGGGATGAAGAGTTGTCATTATTTGAATATTTTTACAATTGGATGATTGTGCTCATCTTTGCTGTTGATATCACATCTTGTCAGAGCAAAATGGCCAAAATGTTGTAATAACAACCAAGAGGAAGACAATAGTTCAAATATACATAGTATAAATATTTCATGGAATATTATCAAATTAACAAATACTACCAAAGAATGAATAGTTTGCATATAAAAACAGTTTAACTTCTTTATTTATTCTGAAACTCTTTCATACTCTACACAATTAGAAAAAATTAATCTTTCTAGAACAAAGGGTAAGTCACTTTTTTAATATAAAAATTAGTTACTTTCTGGTGACCACTTTTAAAAATACAAAATAAATTATATACAACATTGACATAAAAAAGGTGACAAAAATTACCATTTGAAAAATTGGAAAAAAAACACAATTAAGAATTGCCTAATTAAGCTGAGAATAAATGTCAGCTCATCAGCTTTCATATTTAGTCACAATGAAACATTTGACATTTGAATTCAATGAATTTTTCTGATAGATTTTAAATTGTTTATAATTAGAGCCATGGACAATGAAAAGTGCAAGAATAATTGTATCACATGTTGACAGCTTTTAGACTGATCCACTGGTTGTTGCCATCAGTCTGTAAATTTTAGCATAAATTTTAAAATTTCTTCTAAAATATTGGGGAAACATTTGATGACAAAACAATATATACTACTCTCTTTTCGGGTCACTTTTTTTAGATTTAATAACATTCAAAAAGAAAATATTATCCAATAAATTGCAAAAATCTTTCTAAGACAAAATTTGTGAAAATAAAGCAAATTTACAATGTATGTATTTGTTATTTATTTTTCTAAAGAATTGTAAGCACATTATATTTAAAAATTCTGGCACACTTAATTTCCCCCTGGGAGGAAATTATATCCCTCAACACTTTAAAATCTGTGAGCCTCACACATCAAATTTCATGTAATGCTGATTACTGGCATCCAGCATTCAAAATTAATAATTAATGTGAATGTTTGAATTTCAGAAAGATAAAAATAGAAATAGGTTTTATGCATTTCAGATTAATTTAAAAAAATGTACAAATAAATAAAAATATAGCAAAGTGATCTACCCAGAAAATATACGGGACAATGGTTATGTAAACATTACAATTATTTTAATTTGGTTCAAAATATGCATGAATAACTTCACAACTCTATATGTAAATAGGTTTGGACATTTTATACTTTTTAGTTTCTTATCTTGGTAATTTCTATAATGTACACATTATCACCTCAGCCTGATTTTATGCCATCAATTGTAATTGTTCATATTTAATGTCCTAATTCTTTAGACTTTATCAAGTTTTCAGACTTAAACCTTTGTTGGCAAAAGTTACAAAAAGCTCCCAGTAATTTGTAAGTATCTTCTTTTTTTACCTGTATCATTTAGAAGAAATGAATTTGCTTCTATTTGTCCATAAAGAATCCCAATTTTTTTATTTGATTCCAAAGATCAAATTTGATTTGCTTGAAAAAGTTAACTGATTAGTTTGCTGTTAACAGGTATGGTACCTTTTATAGAGTTTTTGTGGATGAACACAAAAAAAAAATGAAAGAAAGTAAATATATATGGATATGTATCCAAATGTAGTAGTTTTTTGCTTAACAATGTTGGTGAAAGAAGGTATGTTTACTTTCAAATGTAGCAGCTCTGTGTAGATCTCTCAGGTTACCAGCTGGTCACACAAATGTAGCTTTTTGTATCTAGATATGTTACAGTGACTGTAGCATTGGAAATGGATGAAACTTATGTATTGGTCCTGATTTAGGTTGATTATTAGTCTCATTAAATACATATCAAGAGATCAACTTTTAAAATTCCACTCCGGTTCTGATTGGTTCATGGCCTTATATCCTTGTTGTAAAAGCTTTTTGATTGATTGATCAAAGTATGGCTTTGTGTTGTGGTGATTCTGAATATAACAATTTATTGTTAGAGATGGTGAAATTTTATGATTTATTTATTTTTTTTATTACTACACCTTCTATCTGTAAATTTTAAAGCTAAAATATATGTAAAATATTATTGGTGACTAATTTATCCCTATGGTTGAATGTTTTATTGTATTATAAATATACATTTACTTCAATTATTTATAACAAATATGGCAACCTAGATCGTTACATTCACTTGCTGTTTGTTTAACTTCAAATATAATCTTAGAGCATATGTACTCTTTTTACATGCATATGTATTGAGCAATGAAAATGCTTGCTTAGTTTATTAACAAAAACAAAATACACATTTTTTTCATTTTCAATATAAGCATTATTGAATATATTTTACATTCTATTCCATTATCTTCTGATATCTTTCCCCTAAATTCTTAATTTCATCTTCTCAGAACTGTTTACCCTTCTCAGCAATGAATCTATTTCTTAGATGCCTTTTCCTGTTTTTCAGTAATGTAATTTTTTTCATGAAAAGTATTCTGTAAAGACCAGAATAAATATTAATACTTCTCGGCTAAGTTGTAGCAATTTTCGATTAGTCACCAGGGAAACGGCAGTCTGACATTATTTTGATGAAATGCTTTGCTTTTTCTCTTAGCTAATTCCAAACACCTGTCATTAAATGCTGCATTCATGTGGTTTCATTTGAGCGGTAATTGTTTGAACCTTTCCTTTAGGAGGAGAAGTTCAGAGCAATTAACCCCTTTATAATGCTACCAAATACACAACAACATTTTCTTTTGATAAATACAGACTTTTGATTTGTAGTGTTTTATTTTGCTTACTCTGTTATTGCATGTAAATTATCAACATTTTATTTTATTATTATTTAAAATGCAATTTTCTTCAATTAAAACAATAAATCCCATATAAAAATATATTTGGGTATCTTTTTTTTGTTTTTTGTTTAACTTATGTAGAAGCCACACATCAAAGCCACTAAGATAACCAAACTGGTTATGTTATAATTTTCATTATTTGATTTTATTGTTTTTTAGCCATTATTATGGCTATCTCTTTTATTGCACAGGGTGTTACAGAAATACCTTCTACATACTTACCAGAAATATCTCTTGCATAATGGCAATGGTGTCTTCAGCTAGGTATTTTTGCTGCACTATGTATAATGTTTCTTTAGATTGCTATCTACCTCAATTCAGTCATGGAACATCTTTTGTGTGCAGTGCCCCTTGAGGATGTAGGCAATCACCACTCTCCACACCCTCACATCCTTTGTAACTCTTAATACATTTTCTCTTGTTATTTCTCCCAAACCCTGATCTGCCATCCACTTGCTCAAGCCCATCAAATATGTCATGCACTGCTTTCCCCAATCCCTCTTTCCTCCTATCTACCTTGTGAATATCAGATTCTCCAAGCCGTTCTTCCTCATCACATATCCCAGAAATTTCAGCTATCCCACCCTGATGTTAAGTATAAGTTTGCTGTTCATTTCCATCCTCTCTAAAACCTTGTTGCTGCTCACATATTCAGGCCATGGTATCCTCAACATCCTTCTGTATAACCACATTTTTGTGGCTTCAAGTTTTTCTTTCATCTTTGATGAGATTTTTCAGCATTCATTGCCAACATTCAACAAGAAATCTTTGGCACATAAATTTAAAGACTATTTTTGATTAATTTCATCCTCTTTTCATAAACTGTGCAAGTCTTTATCTTTCTTAAATTAATTTAACTTATTTCTTAAAAACTGAAGTATATTTAAAGTATTTCTTATTTATTTTCGTATTCTAAAGTAGGTACCATTTTTGCTTGTTTTCTGATATGAGGCAATCTTTTTTTAAATAAAATTTTTTGAAACTAAACACTCCTAATGCCATCTAAGAACAAAAGCTGTATTTGTATGTAGTGAAGACAGTTATTTTATCAAATGATTAAATATTTTTCAAATTCAATCACTCTCAAGTCCTCATACCCATCATTGTGTTTACTCAAAAAGTTACCTAATTTGGGTTGTCATCTTTGCAAACTGCACATACTTATGGGATGAATGTGTTGTCTTTAGGAATACTACAACCACTGACTGAATCACACACTTGATATCAATTAAGGTTTCACCTGTGATTGATGACTTGACTATTGATTAAGGTGTTTAGGAAGGACAATTGATAGGATCTTTAGACTGTTATTAGTTTGTTACTTGGCTTATCAGTGCGACCAAGTTAACATAAGGTCATTCTTGCTTTCTGTACAAGGTGCACATTTCATGTGTCATATTATTTCTGTTTCTCTTTACACATACCTAATAAAATATTGTGACTACCAAAAAGTATGTCAATTATCAAGAAGTATGTCAGCTATCATTTCTCTACAAATGTTAGATTTGAAAATGAGCCAGATTGTTATTACTTTTAGTAGTATATCTTCAATTTGAATATAAATCTTATCTACACAAAAAAATGTTAAAAATACACAATCCAACATTTTGATTTGATTTGGTCCATGCTGTTGGTTTGTATATCTGAATGTCTGAGAACAATTCAGTTTATTCATAATTAACAATACCGATATATCTGTCTATATTGTTACCTCTCGATCATTATGTTGAATTCTATTTACTAATTATCAAAATATTTTCCTTGATAAATTTTACCATAATAATGATCCTAACAATAGCTATACAAGTGATGCTGTTGATGGCCAACTCAGAAAGAAAACTGAAAAAACTTTTAGATGAGGAAGTAGAGGAAAGCAAGAAGAAAGGACTAACTGTAAGTAGACAGAATGCATGATTGTCAGTAAAAGAAACAGTATAATTTCTGAGTTATAAATTGGAGATCAAAATTAAGCAGTTGCAGAGATTTAACTATCTAGGTAGGATAGTAACAGACAATGAAAAATATGCATCCTCACAGATGAAAAAGGGACTTGAAACATCTGAGAAGTGGTTCTATCTACAAATGCTTAAAATACCATTAGGAAAACATGTATGCACTGGGGAGTTTTTAAGGAAAAGAGTAACTAAAAAGAAATTTATGCTTAAAAATCAAAGATTGCTGAAATTTCTGGGATACATGGTGTGATAGGAGAGCCTAGAGTAATGAATTCTTGCTGAACATAATGAAACCTAGAGAAGTGGGAAAAACAGTGAGTACTGGCTGCTTATGTCAATGAATGCCAAATGTTTATCATTACCATTTTAGTACCATCACAAATCTACCATCCGCCAGTGCATTGAATATTGCTGCCATATCTGGTCGGGTGCTCCTACTATCTACCTAGGGGTCCTTGACCAAATCCATCACAGAGTCTGTAATGTGACTGATCCTGACTTGGCTGCTAGGATACAGTCGCTTTCTCACCAACACATTGTCGCTTCATTGTATGTCTTCTACAAATACTTTCATGGCTTCTGCTCCGATGAACTTAGCTCACTGGTACCCCCTCTGTATGAATTTCCTTGAGCCACAAGATTAGCAACTAGGTCCCACCCTTTTACTGTGAAACCAATAAATTGTAAATGCAAATTCTACTCCAGTAGCTTCTTTTCTCGCACTTCCCATCCGTGGAATTCCTTTCTGCATACTTGCTTTCCCGACAGCTACAATCTTCAAGAATTCAAATGTAAAGTCAATAGTCACCTCCTGTTTTGCTAAATTACATCCTCTCTCTGATGCTTTTATCTCCACCCCACTCATCAGTATTCTCTTCCTTTTCATACTCTCTTCCTGACACCCTCTGTAGCCTGTCACTCTTTCTCATAACATTCCTCCTATGTAACCCCCTGCACAACAGTGGCAGTAAAATGCCTTGCTTGAGCCACACTATTATATAAAAAAAATTAATATTACCATTTTAGTACCTTTTTATAGAGATCTTATCATCTGACCCGTTGAATTCAGGTGATATTTTCTCATTGTTTTACAAAATTTAAAACATGCTTCAACAGGTTTCTTAAGAACAATATTATTAAGGATTTTTAAGTTTACCTTAATTTATTATTAGTTTTCACTAAACTATATTAGATTGTCTGAGAAAAGTTAAACTCTTTAAAATAAAATTAGTATTGACTAATCAATGTAAAAATTTTTCATTGTATATGCATATTTATATGAGGAATATATTGTGTTCTTCAGCTTATTATAACTACTCATATTAGAAAAAATTGATAACATGTTTTGGAGGTGTCAGTTTTTATTATGCAACAAAGTGCAACATTTTTATTTATAAATAATTCCAAAACTAAAGACATAGAAACATGTATTTAATTGACATAATATTGCATATATCAGTTAAGTGCCATACATAATGCAGACTTCGATGATCATGTCTCAAAAGAGACATTACTGACTGGACAGAAAATTTTCCTGCAGTAGGTTGCAGAAGATTTCCTTGCAGTAGACTGGTTGCCAGCCAAGGCTATAAAACACAATGTTTCCAGCTATTTAACCCATAGCTGGAGAGAGAAATGACAGACTAATAATTTTTGTTTTTTTTTACACATAAGTGAATGCAACAAATTCAACTGGAATTCAAACTTGGTTATCCAATTTATCATACTGAGCCAATATCCATTGTTTGTCCTTGTATATATCAGTTAAGTGCCATACATAAAACACGCTTGGGCAATCATGTCTCGAAAGAAACATGACTGACTGGGCAGAAGATTATCCCGCAGTAGGTTGCCATTGCTTTCTGCGGTAGACTGGTTGCCGTCCAAGGATATAGAACCCAATCTGTCCTGTTATTTAACCCATAACTGGAAGGAATAGACAGATTAATACCTTTCCCAATGGTCTTTGCCCATAAGTGAATGCAATGAATTCAGCTGGAATTCAAACTCGACTTCCCAATTTCTCATTCCGAGCCGATATCCATTGGACCACAATGCACATACCTGACTAAATTATTATATTATTACTTAACATACTAATATTGGCTCCCCAACATTGTTTAACTTTCATTCTTTGATTTTTAAATTTTCAACTGGTTCCATTTTAACATTATTTTTTAATCAGTTTTTATTGCTTTAAATGATAAACCACAAGTTTTCTATTTGATTAATGTCTGGAGAGGTTAAGACCACATTATTAATTTCATGACTTTGAGAATATTTTTGACAAGCAGGGCAATAGCCAACATTTCAGAATGTAATGGCGGCTTATCTTCCAGGAATATACTTTTCAGGTTTGTGTGTTCTGTACAATTCAAAACACATCTTGTCCAAGAATTTACAATAATTCTTTGCATTTATTTTGGCACCAACATCAACTTTAAAGGATCCTATAATTTTACTGATTATAATACCAGCCCAAAAGATGTCACCTCTTCTCTGTTGTTGCTGACTATTTCCCTGAATGACATTATTCATAGCCCAGCAATTATTATCCATCTAATTTGCATGAAAGAAAACTACAAGACCCCCTACAGAAGGTAGCTGAAGAGAGTAACAAGAAAGGAATACAAAGAAACTGCAAGAAAACTGAATGCATGGTCATCAGCAAAAAGGGTAGCCAAAAATGGCAATTACAGGTGAGGGACTATAAAATCAAGCAGGTACAGAAATTTAAATACCTAGGAAGTGTTCTAACAAAAGACGGAAAGTGCAACACTGAGATCTGAAGACAAATTGGCATAGTGAAAGAAGCATTCCAGAAGTTGAGTAAAGTATTAAGAAACAGGACAATTTCACTAGAAACAAAGAGGAGAGTACTGGATTGCTATGTGATGTTGGTTCTTCAATATGCCAGTGAATGTTAGACAATATCTTTGAAGATGAAGGACAAACTTGAAGCAGCTGAAATGTGGTTCTACAGAAGGATGCTGCGGATATCTTGGACCAAGCATGTGAGCAATGACAAGGTTTTGGAAATGATGGAGATGAAAAGGAAATTAATACTGAGCATCAGGAAGAGACAACATGCAATGAAGAAGGATGGATTGGAGAACCTGTTACTAACAGGCCAGATGGAGGGAAAAAGAGACAGAGGAAAGCAGCGGATAACATATCTGATCAGGTGGATGACGGAACGAGGGTTGCATGGTGCAACAGGAGAAAGCATGCTAAGAGCCACCAGAGACAGGAAGATGTGGAAAGCCATGATTGCCTACGTCCTGAAAGGACATGGCACATAAGAGAAGAAGAAGAAGAAGAATGTGCATTGTGGTGTAGTGAATACCAACTTGGAACAAGAAACTGGAGAGCTGAGTTCAAATTCCAGTTGGATTCATTTAATTCACTTATGCACAAATATCCTTGGGAAAGGTATTAATCCATCTCTTCTGCTTTCAGCTATGGCTTGAATAGCTGGATAGAGTGGGTTCTATAGGCTTAGTTGGCAACTAGTCTACTGCAGAAAGTAATGGCAACCTACCGTGGAAAAATTTTCTGCCTAGTCAGTCATGTCTTGAAAGAGAAATGATCGCCCAAACATATTTCACATATGGTAATTAACTGAATGAATAAAGCTCTATAGTCATCATTAAAATTATTGTTGCAAAATTGTTTTTGATGCATTTCTTTACCAAACTGAAACAATTTTTGTAATATTTACTTGAAAGTGGTTGTTGGGTTTTGTCTTGTCCTTAGCCTATTTTCTTAATATTGTAAATCTTTCTTCTCAGCTTAAATTTGTAGTAAAAGTTTCTTTAAATATTTTTTTGTTGGTCACTCTATATTTCCAGTTTGATACACTCTTGTTGTTTCTCAAATATCTTTTTGTGACATTTTAATCTTACCTTTACCAAAATTTAAAGATGATTTTGATTATTCTTTGATCTTTTTCGTGAGATTTTGCAGATTCTCATTAACTTTACCATACCTTTCTTTCAATTTTTGAGGTTATATCTATTGTATGATACATATCAATCTTTATATATATGAAATTAAAAAAAGTAAATGTATATAATTATGCTTATTTATGCATAAGTATTTTTGGAAAAACTGACAAAATATTAAATTACTCCTGATATAAAAATATTTATATATCATTTTCCGAGACATAAAGATCAACAAATATATATATATATATATATATATATATATATAACGACACCTTGAAATTTTTTCAAAAGCCAAAATTAGGGGTAGAAAAATATATATTATCACCCAACAAAGTCATGAATCAGTTTATGTATTGATTATAATATAGAATCGATCACTCACTTTATATTATCTATATCGATATATGTTGCTCCTCCCATTCCCACCCTAATCCAATAGAGACATTCTACATTGTTATCTATATTTATAAAAGTGATGAAGGTGGACGTTGTGTAAGTATTTGATATGTAAATTCATCATATGATTTTTATTCTCATTATTCCTTAAACTACCCGAGTGAAATCAGACTAAACTGCTTGTTTACAATCTTATGAACAACACATAAGTTTTATAACAAAATCTCATGAAATAAATTAGTTTAAATATTTCAAATCAAAATAACTGAAATTAACATCAAATATTATAAATATATCTTGAAAAATTGACCAGTATCACTTTACTTGGGAAACTAATGACTTGCATAATAAATTCCAATATGGGGTAGCGTTCTCATCTTTCTCATTTGTTTTTGTGTTTTTTTTAATCAATTCATTATTCAGTCATAAAAATAAATTGTTATAAATCAATAAATACAAAGCTTATAACAGCACTCCAACTTTGATGCTGTTCCTTAGGAGCTTACTTTTCATCATATCTTGTCCCGAAAAGATAAGCATTTCTTAATTATGAAAGATTTCATAAAGATGGAAAGACTAATCAACAATAAAATATATGGCAATAAATATATAGTGAATATAATGACTACTACTAATGGCATGTTAAAAGGTTATTTGATGCTGAAATTTAATTTTCTCGGGAGCTTTGAAGTAATAAAATATGATATATGTTATTCTGCTTTCACAATTGAATACATGGTAGATGATACTCAGCTTTTATGCATTGTACATATTTGTGTAGATATAATTACAAGAGGTAGTGATAGGTGTGTTTTATGCTATAGTTTTGCTGATGTTTGATTTAAGAAATTGTAGGATATTATATGTAATAATGTCATGAAATAGTCTTTTCATGTTAGTTGTTTGATTTAGCAACCTCTATGGATTATTTAATGCCAAAATCAAAATATTTGACTGCCAATGTATGCCTTAAATTACAGATAAAATGTATTGTTTATCATTTTACTATATAAAAATATGTTGCTGCTATTTTAAAAATGTATTTTTATACTTTCACTAGCAGTATAGCCTGGTGTTGCTTGGGTGTAATGAAAGCTTTAAGACTAATCCATGGTCCTGGAGCTCAGACTCTTTGGACATTGGCACAAAAGACTAAAAAGCAATAGTTGTTTCCAGTTAAAGCGAGACCATAGACTGAAAGAAAAATGAATGGATGTAAGTCAAATTTTGATTTCCTGGTATCGATATCAAATAAGTTTTTCATCATAAACTGAATTTTGAAGGCTAGATAAGTCCTCTGAGTAAATGGTACCATTGCTGTGACTAAGAACTACAATTATACCTACTTAGAGCCAAACCCGAAGCAAAAATTAAAATAAAAGGGCTGAAAAAAATACAGACATACAGGCAGATAAACAGACACACACACAAACACCTTACCTTTTGTATATATATATATTATAGATTTTCTGCACTATTGTAAGAATTGCAACCTTGAAACATCTGAATATCGTTTCTTATGTCTTTGTCTGTGAGTGTATCAAATTTGATTAAAATCGGACCACTCCTTCTATAACCCGATTTTTTGATTATCAATTTTTTATATTTATCAAGGGTACCTCAACACAAATCTTAGCTAAGAACATTCGCAGATGCTTATTGTACAACTGTGTAAATTTTCAAGAAAATCGGTTCAGCCATTTCGGAGTCTATAGGTAATGGACTCACACACACACACACACACATACACACACGCAGACAAAGTTCCATTTATAAATATGTTTAGATAGTGTTTGGGAGGTTTAATATTTGTATATAGCTGGGACCCAAAGAGGTGCTACCACCCCAGGTCAGAGTAGATCTGGGAACACCTGCAATTAAGAAGTGGTTCCACACTTCTCAAAAACTCTAATATCTCAATTAGAGGCCTTGTTGCCAGAAGAACTTTATTGTCATCCCCAGGAGTAGAAAAGAAAGGTTACCTAGTAACCACAAGATAATAACTGTACATTAAATTTTTTTTTAAATAAGCGGAAAGATTCATTCCTAAAAAAGTACAAAGCAAAAAAAAACTGCTCAAAAGGCTAGGTAAGTTTGATTTATTTGAGAAAGAATAATCCAGAATTTATGCAGGAAGGAAACTACAGATAGAAAATGAATTCACAAAAATAGAAAGGGGCATAATACAACCACGACAGTAAAGTAATCCTGAGAGTATTAGAAGTTCTATCAGAATTTACTGGTGGTCACAATCTTAATATAATATATGCAGATGATACACAACTCCTATGAAAGATAGTAAGAAAAATGAGAAGCAAAGACTAAGCATCATTTGTTTGAAAACAATGTAAATTTGTCAGCAAAAAGAAACAGGCACCAAAATGAAGTAACTACAAAAATTAAAATATCTAGGAAGTGTGTTAACAGATGACAGAAAATGTTACATAAAAAAACAGAAGACATATTGGAATAGTAAAATATGCTTTCAAAAAGCAAAGTATTAATAAAGAGGAAAAATTTTATTAGAAACAAAGCTTACTCAACTGTCATGTAAAATCAGTTTTCCTTTAGAGAATACTGGACAGACCCCACAAATGACGAGACTTGAAGCAATAGACATGTGGTTCTATGGCAGGATGCTGAGAACCCCATGGACTGAACATGTGAGTAATGAAGTTTTAGGGGAAATGGAAACAAAAATAACATTCATACTTATCATCAGAAAGAGACAAGTGAAATTTTTAGGGTACTAATGAGGAAAGAGGGCATGAAGAATTTGACACACACAAGACACTGAAAGCAAGAGAGACAGGAAAGCAGTAAATAATCTGTCTAATGTGTTTTTGCAAATGGATGGCAGAAAATGGATTACAATAGTAAGAAGACAAAACCTTACTAAGAGCTATAAAGAATAGGAAATTGTGGAGAGCCATGATCGCCCACATTCTGGAAGGACATAAAATATAGAAGAGATATGAGATACTAGGAAACTAGAGATATAGTTTGGTTTTATAGTTCCTTTTAACAGTAAAAAAATTATATTTGTGGAAAATTTGATAGTCTTCTTTTTTATGTGTCCCTTCAAAATAGGGGTGATCATGACTCTCCACAAATTCTTATCCTTTGTAGGTCCTAGTAAGTTTTGTTTTTTACTATCCCTCAATCCCCATTGTGCTATTCGTTTACACAAGATAAATTGTGACAAAAAAGTAAAGACACTTGACAAAACTGATAATGTTTTTAATAAGGTTTATTAATAATGAAAAATCTGTCAGTATTTGTTAATACTTTCATTTTTCTTATTCAAAAAAATCTAAGTGTACTAATTTCAAAAGACTTGATAGGGAATTATATAAATATTTAATTTATTGCTTTATGGGACAATAGCCTAATGAATTAAAGCATTGGTTTGTGAATTTGGTGACATAACAATTGTGAGTTCAATCCTTGAGCCAGGTAGTATGTATTTAAACTCAGTGAAACAGGATGACGAATAACTGGTAAGTACTAAAAGTGAAAACTAGATGAGATATCCTTAGACATGAGCAGTAGAAAAAGAACAATCTAGCTCCTTAGATTAAATAAATGGCTCAGTTCAAAATTCCCTGTTGGTTACCAGTTTTGACATACAATTGCTGAAAGTTGGAAAGCAATATGGCTGAAATGTTGTGATAGCACCAACAAAGCTGACAATAATAATCTACCTGTAAATAATGCAAAATGGTAATTCCTTGTTTCTGGAATTCAGATATTATTCATTTTAAAACCATACCTTTTGTTTATTGTTTAATGAAGTTTTATCTCCAAACAGTAAATAATCAGTTATCTTCCTTTTTAGACTATTTACCTTGTTCAGTTGAATTCCTCGCATTCACTTGCGCGCAAATACCCTTGGGAAAGGTATTAATCCGTCTCTTCCTTCCAGTTATGGGTTAAATAACAGGACAGATTGGGTTCTATAGCCTTGGACGGCAACCAGTCTACCGCAGAAAGCAATGGCAACCTACTGCGGGATAATGTTCTGCCCAGTCAGTCATGTCTCTTTCGAGACATGATCGCCCAAAGCGTGTATCGCGCATGGTACTTAACTGACTAACTGACCTTGCTCAGACTGTTGTTTTTATCTTTATTGACATATTCACAACATTTTGGCTGTTGTACACTCTGGGCTTCTTCAGATGATATACATTAGAATTTCCAGTGACTTGACACAAAGAGTTTTGAGTTCAATACATAGTCACAGCAGAAATGAATAAAAACATGGAGAGTTAAGTTACTAAAGGGAAATAAATGAAACTGAGATATTGGGAAAAGGCATGGCACATGGAACTAGAACAATCTAAACTAGTAGATAAAATAAAGGGTTCATTCTGAAATTCAAATGTATATCATCTGAAGAAAGCCAGAGCATATAATACCTGAAATATTGTAAATATGAGAATAATGATAAGGACAACAGTCCCAACAATGTATATAGTGTAAATAGTTACAGCACATACAGAAATATAGACAGATATCTTCCTTTTCACCATCGTTTTATTCTCTTTTATTTCATCAATCATGATGTTCTGTTTTGTTTCATTCTGGAAGATATATTTGCGCTTATTAATAATTTCCTTAATACCTTTCAATATTTTTCTTTTTTTTTTTTTTTTTATAAGCGTTTCACCCTGAGCAAGGCATGTCACTGCCACTACGGTGCAGGGGGCTACGTAGAGTGGAGAAAGGATGATTAAATATAGGAAATGTCAGAGGGTGGGTGATAGGCGGGTAAGGATACCGAGAATGAGGGTTGGGTAGATGAGAGTGTTGTGTGAATAGTTGCGAGTTAGTGTGATAGTAGGTGTCTATTGACCCTACATTTAAACACCTGGAGATTGTAACTGTCGGGAAAACAGACTTGTGGAAGGGAGTTCCACAGGCGGGAAGCGCGAGAAAAGAAGCTGTTGGAGTAGAATTTACGGTTACATCTTATTTGTTTAACTGTAAAAAGGTGGGACCTAGTTGCTAATCTAGTATCTCGTGTAAATTCGTGCTTAGGCGGCACCAGTGACCTAAGCTCATCGGAGCAGAAGCCATGAAAGTACTTGTAGAAGAGGCACAGGGAAGCCACATCACGCCGGTGAGAGAGCGGCTGCAGCCGGTCTGCCAAGTCAGTATCAACCACATTACAGATCCTCCTTTGTATTTTGTCAAGAAGCCCAAGGAGAGCAGCAGGGGCACCCGACCAGATATGGCAGCAATATTCAATACACGGGCAGATGGTAGATTTGTATATGTGCAGAATAGATTCAGGTGGGAAAAACTTCCGGGCCCTGCACAGGGAGCCGACTTTCATAGCAGCAGATTTGGCAATGGATTCAATATAGTCATTCCATTTGAGGTCCGCCGAAAGTGTAAGGCCAAGGAGGCGTAGTATTTTACTCTCTGGGAGGCAAGACTGTCCCATGCTAATGGGAGGTAGATGCGATTGTCTATGGTAGTTAGTTGATAACAGCTTTGTTTTAGAGGCATTGAAATTTACCAGCCATTTCCTACCCCAGGTCACTACGGATTGGAGGTCCCTTTCAAGTACGGCAGCGAGGTTCACTTTGTCGTCCAGACCTGGTTTCTGATCGATGCGAGAGTAGATTGTTGTGTCGTTGGCATACATGCCAACTTGGGATCTAATGGTGTCGGGGAGATCATTAATGTAGATCAGAAAGAGCATGGGACCTAGGATAGAACCTTGAGGGACGCCCGCGTTCGTATGGTAGTTTTGGGAGGCATGCCCATTTAATACCACCTTCAATGTGCGGTTAGAGAGGAAAGACTGGATGAGGTCAAACAGATGTCCAGTTGTCCCTTAGCTCCGCAGTTTGCACAAGAGGCCAGCATGCCAGACCCTGTCGAATGCTTTGGAGATATCCAAGGCAATGGTTCGGGCTTCACCATTCTTGTCGAGTGCCCGGTATATGTACTCGGTAATGGTCGTTAGCATATCAGCAATAGACCTGGTGAAGCGAAACCCGTACTGTTTGTCAGAGAGAAGCCCGTTGGCCATAAGATGCTGAATCACCTCGGCGTTGATAATGGCTTCGAAAACTTTGCCAAAGATTGGAAGGAGACTAATAGGATGGTAATTGGCGGGGTCTGAGGGTTTGCCAGAATTCTTAAATATAGAAACTATGGCACATGGAACTAGAACAATCTAAACTAGTAGATAAAATAAAGGGTTCATTCTGAAATTCAAATGTATATCATCTGAAGAAAGCCAGAGCATATAATACCTGAAATATTGTAAATATGAGAATAAAGATAAGGACAACAGTCCCAACAATGTATATAGTGTAAATAGTTACAGCACATACAGAAATATAGACAGATATCTTCCTTTTCACCATCGTTTTATTCTCTTTTATTTCATCAATCATGATGTTCTGTTTTGTTTCATTCTGGAAGATATATTTGCACTTATTAATAATTTCCTTAATACCTTTCAATATTTTTCTTAATAAGAATGTTGTGTTCTACAAACTACCTTTTGTATTTCTCATTTAAAACGGATCTTCATATAATAATTATGAATATTACTTCTCATGTTTCTATATGTAGATGAAACTGCTCAAGACAAGAAGAACTTTAATTCTAACATTTTCTATTACTCTATAAACTTTTTATTTAGAATTTAGGCTTTGTTAAATAAAGCCTTTTAGTTGTACATTTTGAATGTAGACATAATTTTGATCACCTACAAGATCATTTTAATTTTTCAAACAATCCAATATTGAAAACATCTCACATAAAATTTGAAAGTCTCCAAATAATAAATAACTGATTTCCTTCAGAGATGGGAGCATAGTGGATATTGGTACTGGTTAATGAAATGTTACTGTCAATTAGTGGTCATTAGTTCAATATCTAGATGAAGTGGTGAAATCAATACACGCTAATTCATCATGAATGAACATGAAATAGTCTCACAGGAACAAAGCTAAAAAGATTAGCTCCTGCAAAATATCAACCAAAATAATGGACACCTAAAGATGGTCAGTGTATACTTGACTGAAATATTAGATTTCTCACAACACATATACTATAATATAATATATATATAAAAAAAGAGCTGAAAACATTAATTCAAAATTCAGTCCATGTATCAGGTGGTAAAATCATTATATTCTGCAGAGACAAAGAGGGAGAAAAAATACTAAGAAAATAATCAGTTCATACAAGATGTCATATAAAATAATGGACATCTGATTATGGTCAGAAGATACTTGACCAAAACATCTATAATAAAATGGATAAAAACTAAAGATAAGAAGTATACTTCAAATAAATCTGTTAAATTATCATATTTAACAATTACTGATTTAACCCCCTTCCTTAATCATTCTTCTGAAGATAAATGTTTCTTTTTACAAGGGAATAAAGCCATGTATAATACAAAAATGATATTGGTTGATTGTGAGGTGATGGCATGCCCTGAACAAATTAAAATTTATAACTTTTGATTACAATTTTAATCTCCAAAAATTATGGTAGAAAAATAAATATCACTTTTAAGGACTGTACCCATGTTGCTTTGGAGAATTCAAAATTAAATATATAAAGTTGTATCTTTCAATATATACATTGAGAGAGTGCTAAAAAGTTCATGGCCTGATAAAGAAGAGATTTATCTGGAGCAATATAACATACATGCTGTTGAACAAGTTTATCCTGCAGTTCAAAATACTTGATACACAGTTCCTCAAAAAGCAGTTCTGGTATCAGGCCATCAAAATACTGTTTTTGTGTCAAATCATGTGAAATTTTTTGTTTAATTTTAAATACATTTTTAAGGTTTGAAAACAGGAAATAATAATATGGATCAAGATCTGATGAATAAGGTGGATAGCCTTTGTATTCAACTACTAAATTCTTCAAAGCATCCACCAACTGGTCAGCTCTGTTTCCAAAAATTTGCATACAGTTTTCTTTCAGCAGTTTCTGTAAACAGCAAAACATGTTAGAGTATTATTCTGCATTAAACCATTTGCTCTTCTTGAGAGCCAGTCATTAAAATGGCTTTTGGTACTTGAATCATTTGGCTGTGGGAAACATTGCAAAGATTTTTGTCTGATCTTGCGATCATAGTTCTATTTACAGGTAGATTATTATTGTCAGCTTTGTTGGTGTTATCACAACATTTCAGCCATATTGCTTTCCAACTTAAAGGAATTGTATGTCAAAACTGGTAATCAACATTCTAAACAATGGCAATTAATTTCAAATGTGAATGTTTTAAAATCAACTAGGATATATCTACTTGATATTATTTCTGTTTGGCATTCAAACATTTTGACATCTTTTTGGTTAATAGTTTCTACAGATGTAACTGTTCATGAATTATAAACATAAAACATTCCCTAGATATCTCTATTGTTTCAACAATTTTTCTCAACAATGAACAAATGAGAAATGTTTAGTAGATACTGAACTGTATAAATCAGTGAATAATATTCAAATTGAACATAGTACATAATTTACAAGTAAAGAGTTTGAGTCCCTTTTATTGTTATTATATTAAACATGAGAAAATTTTGTCAAACCAAAATATCACTATGGAAAGAGCTTGACAATCTGTTTTTTTTTAAATAGAAAGATATTTATTAGTCAAACTTAGATCACCAAAAATGATGTGTAAGTACGCTCACATGATGGTTATTAATATTCAAAATGTGTTACAATAGTACAACTGAAAAAAATGACATTTAAACTGTTCACTAGTGCTAAGCCACATATGCATATCATTCATATTTCTTTTTTACAATTTATTATGCTTTAAAAAAAAAAGACTAAAATATTTGCTCCAAAACTGAGAAAGCTTAGTATTCTAACGAAGATAGCCTGACATAACTTGTGTTTTTCTGGAATGAGTTAGAAACTGCAAAATAATGGCAGTGAACTCATTAATCTATTATCTTTATCAACTGACTAGCAGTATAGCCCGGCATTGCTCGGGTGTAATGAAAGCTTTTATATATATATTATCGATTTTCTGCACTATTGTAAGAACTGCAACTTTGAAACTTCTGAATATCATTTCTTATGTCTTTGTCTATGAGTGTATCAAATTTGATTAAAATTGGACCATTCCTTCTATAACCTGATTTTTCGATTATCGATTTTTCGATATTTATCAGGGGTACAAAACCTAGCTAAGAACACTCGCAGATGCTTATAGTACAACTGTTTAAATTTTCAAGAAAATCAGTTCAGCCGTTTCGGAGTCTATAGGTAATGGACACACACACATACACACACAGACTAAGTTCCATTTATAAATAAGTTTAAATAATAAAATAAGTATATTAAGACTGATTCTTTTGATGAAGAAAGTAGAGGAAGTGAGATTGTTAACCAGGATGCCAGATCTGAGTGTGCCTTGAAAATTAGTTGAGAACAGATTGATATCTAAGTGGAAATATCTTGGAGATTATGTTGTTAGGAATAGCATTGATGGTAACAAGAAATATTCTAGTATTTTTACTCATTAGTATTATGTACCCACTAGAAATCTTACTATTACCATTGATTCAAATCATTAGCAAAAAACTATACAGTATGTCATAAATGCACCAAGGAAGAATAAAAACCCTGAACTAGTCCAATTTACCAAAAGGTAAAACATTAATGGGAGGCAGATTTAATTAAATCCCCTCTCTAAAAGAAATGGTGCACAGCAATATGAAGATTGTATTTTTTTCATGGAGAGATATTCCCAAGTTCATATTGTGCATTATTTTAGTACACTTTCTTTATAGCATCACTCCAAGTATTAATGCAATTAGCTCTTCATTAAGCTTTGTTTCCTAAATAGATGATAAAATCACTCATTTGTTTGAATATACCAATTATTTATTAACTGCACCTATTTTCCAATTAATAAAAATATAGGCGAAAGGAAAAATTGTCGACTAAATTAGTTATTATATAGGAATTGAATATACATGTTATTTAGTTGTCAAGATTTCAATCCTTGATTCTGATAGTGATGCATCAGTTCAGAAGAGACAAACAATAACTGATATTGCAAGGACAAAATATTACAATCAAAAAATCTCAATAGACCACTGATAATGACCAGAGGATGCTTGGTCAAAATGTCTATAACATCTATATCAGCCAAAATGAGAATAATAGTATGAAATAATACAAGAATACTGACAATTGCTCATCTCAGAAATGAAATACTAAACCAGTCTAGATATATAGAAAAGCTGATAACCACATAATGATTGTGCTGAAGTTGAATCTATGTTACCATGGTAACATGACTAGATCTGCATGAGATTCTAATGAAGTTTTCACAACACCTGACAAAGCCTACAATTCTCCATGTAACTTGGGCAAATGTTCACAAGTCAAAATCTAATTTTCATGAAGTTATCAAAACTTTGAATTTGGTTGGTTTCTGTCATGCTGACTGTAGCAATTATAAAGACCATTATAGTATACTTGATTATGGCTTTTAGTTAACATCAGATCAGGTTATGACTCTCCACAACTTTCTGTCTTTTGACATTTGATGCTTTACTATCTCTCTTTATCCCTGTTCTACCATTCATTTATACAAACTTGTTTGATAGATCACTTGCTGTTTTCCTCTGCACTCCCTACCATCAGTGTTCTGTGAGTGTTAAATTCTCCTTGCCCCCTTTCCTAATTATGCAACCCAGAAATTTCAATTATATTCTTCTGATTTTAAGTATTTGTTTTCTTTTAGCTCCCATTTTTTAAAAAACTTATTCTGTTCAGGCCATGGAAATTCTTTGCATCTGTCTGCTGAATGACCTCACTGTTGATTCTTTATCAACTGTAAGGAAATTTTCTAGCATTCACTGATATGTAGTAGGGTAAATGTAACATAGCATTTCAGAACTTTTTGTTTCTAATGAAATTTTCCTGACAGTACAATTGGGGCAGTCAAATTGCTTTAAATCATTTGGTTTGAATTGTAAAAAGCATTACTGAAGTTGTAAAATAGGGCAGATTGATTTTTCACATTTTTAGAAAATCAACATTGCACTCCATATAAAAGCTAGGGTGTGATGTCATAAGTACTGACACTGAAAATTAGATTCATAACTTTTACTGATTTATTAGATACTGATCAATAAAATCAAAAAACTCAATAAAAGTATTGATTTTTTAGCATTTACTATTAAAGATCATCAGAAAAATGTACAGAAATATCTAATTTCAACAGGTCTTTGCTTACAAACTGACTTCAAAATTTTATTATTTCAAGAATAAATGCAAATAAAGTTAATATCTTTTGTATTAGATACAGTGAATAGAAAATATATTCAAATCAGATTCTGATTATAAATCACCACAACTTAAATAGGCACTTCTTTTTACTTTATTCAATAAATCAAAACTGTAGACAAATTGTAAAAGATTATGAAAAGGGCTACTCAGTGAATAAGATTTGTTAGATCAGTTATTAGATACTGATCAATAAAATCAAAAAACTCAATAAAAGTGTATTTAACACCACAATAGTGCAGGGCACAAATTATAAGAAAGAATATTTTCAATTTGTTTTGTTTATTCAAAATCACACTAAAGCTACTGCACTGTATAATATACTACATCATAATATAGATATAGTGTTCAGTATAACTTTCCTTTGAAATAAATGAGGATTTTTTTTAAATGGCACAATGATTTAGTAAATATGTGCCTGTTTTATGCATCGCACTCATATAAATTTAGTAAATTATACATTTTGTAAGTCTGTCCTATAAGTTTTTCGTTGAACTCCGGAAATAAATTGTAATGCTATGATTTTGAAACTAAACTTAATATTTAAACTCATTTCCTCAAAATATGTATGGTTTAGAAAAAAAAATATTTGGTGTTATTATTTATCATGTCAAACCCCAATTTTCAAAATGAATACTTTCAAAATTGACCAGTGATTGGTTAATTATAAGACTTGTATCATTAAATCCTTATCATCTCCAGATAAAAAGAAAATCTCATACTCTAAAAATATATTTTAGCTTTAAATAACCTGAAAATGGTTGATAAGCTTTAGAAAATAAATCAATCAACAAATTAAGTATGGCATACTTCTGTCTGTGCAATGTTGGTTGGTTGGTTGTTTTGTTTTTATGGCATATCAACCTCGGCAGGTCATTTATTGCCAACTAAATTTTATTTATTTATACTGGTAATACCTTTTTCTTTCAACAATTTATTGTTGTTTTTATATATGTTTTGTGTTTAGCAATACTTTTTTCTTTTTGAGTATCAAGATTCATTGGGATTTGTTTTTAAGGGCAGGGTCCCCAAGTCCCACCCTGTTATTTAACCCATAACTGGAGGGAAGTGACAGATTAATACCTTTCCCAAGGGTACCAGTGCTTAAGTGAATACAGGGTATTCAACTGGAATTCAAACTTGGCTCACCGATTTCTCTTTCCAAGCCGATATCCACTGCACCACAACGCACATCTGTCACTAAACTTTTACAGCACTTGGCATTCCCAAGCAGTCAACCATCTAAGTACTGACCAGGCTCAACATTGCTTAACTTTGGTGATCAAGTGAGAACTGGTATATTCAATGTGATACGCAGTAAGCCTCTGTGCAATGTATTTTCTATCTAAACTGACATAAGGTATACTGTTTGCGCATTCTTCCATTTGCTACATGGCCTCTGATATAGATAGATTACTACTAATATAGATATTGTCAATAATATAGATACTACTACTAATATAGACGACGACTAATATAGATACTACTACTATTATAGATACTACTACTAATATAGATACTACTACTAATATAGATATCATTTAATTAATATAGATACTACTACTAATATAGATACTACGACTAATATAGATACTACTACTAATATAGATACTACGACTAATATATATTTCACTACTAATATAGATAATAATAATAATATAGATACTACGACTAATATAGATACTACGACTACTATAGATACTACTACTAATATAGATACTACGACTAATATAGATACTACTACTAATATAGATACTACTACTAATATAGATACTACGACTAATATAGATACTACTACTATTATAGATACTACGACTAATATAGATACTACGACTAATATAGATACTACTACTAATATAGATACTACTACTAATATAGATACTAACTAATATATATACTACTACTAATATAGATACTACTACTAATATAGATACTACTACTAATATAGATACTACGACTATTATAGATACTACTACTACTATAGATACTACTACTAATATAGATACTACTACTACTATAGATACTACTACTAATATAGATACTACTACTAATATAGATACTACTACTACTAGTATAGATACTACGACTACCCCCCCCCCCCCCCCCCCCCCCCCCCCCCCCCCCCCCCCCCCCCCCCCCCCCCCCCCCCCCCCCCCCCCCCCCCCCCCCCCCCCCCCCCCCCCCCCCCCCCCCCCCCCCCCCCCCCCCCCCCCCCCCCCCCCCCCCCCCCCCCCCCCCCCCCCCCCCCCCCCACCTAGATACTACAACAAATATAGATACTACTACTAATATAGATACTACGACTAATATAGATACTACTACTAATATAGATACTACGACTAATATAGATACTACTACTAATATAGATACTACTACTAATATAGATACTACGACTAATATAGATACTACGACTAATATAGATACTACTACTAATATAGATACTACGACTACTAATATAGATACTACGACTAATATATATACTACTACTAATATAGATACTACGACTAATATAGATACTACCACTACTATAGATACTACGACTAATATAGATACTACTACTAATATAGATACTACTACTAATATAGATACTACGACTAATATAGATACTACTACTAAAATAGATACTACTACTAATATAGATACTACTACTAATATAGATACTACTACTAATATAGATACTACTACTAATAATACTCATCATCTAATGCATCATCCAGCAAACAATACACAATTCCTAGAAGAAAACATTAACATTTCATAATGGCTGTATATTCAACAATTTATCCAACTTTGGAGAATTTACTAAGCAACCATAGATTTACTTGAGATTAACAAGCAATTTACTAAGTTCAAGCAATAACTACTCGTCAAAACCTATTTTGGTAGACATCAAAGTACAGGACCTTTAAATTCCAGATTTCTAAATTCTTCAGCTAGAATTATAAGTACACAATAATATTCAATATAGAAAATAAATAAACATAAATATTATTGTTAAAATACTTAAGATTCTACCATTATTTGTTTCATTTGTTAACCTTTGCTTGCTCTTCTTAATCTTAATCATAATCATAATCATAATCATAATCATTAATCATAATCATTAATCATTTATTCTTAATCTTAATCATTATTTGTTTCATTTGTTAACCTTTGTTTGCTCTTCTTAATCTTTTTGATTTATGGCCATATCACATTCAAACACCGGTCCCCACATGGTCACCAGTTAAATATCACTGAGCCAGGTCAGTATCTACATGGGTAACTACTTGGGAATACCAGGTGCTGTAAGCTTGGGTGTGGGTGGTAATGGCTCAGAATTGGAAATTGGAGAGCCAAGTTTTTTTATTTACTTACAAGCACATATCCTTGTGAAAAATATGAATCCACCTCTTCTTTCCCAACTTATAGGTTAATTAGTAGTACTTGTATAAGTAAAAATCATTATTATCCTCCAAATGTTCTTACAATCTAAAAACATTTTCTGGCTTTAAATAACTTGTGTTCGGCTTGTCTGGTTTTTGGTTATCTATTCAACCGCTGGAAGATCAAATGCTGATCAATCAAACTCAGGAATTAATTCTCATTTTCTGCACATTCTCATGTCAAGTGTTCTCTTCTACAGCTGAGGAAAAGCTGGTGTTATATAGCACTCTCAGTCCCAGACCCATACTGACTGTTAGCTAATACCTGCCAGTATCGTGTAAGTAAAGGTTGTCAGTCCTATCTACTGTAAGTAGAATGTCCTTTCTCAACAGCCAATTATAGAAGAGGACATAACTCCTGATGCTCACTGCACCACACTCAACCAACTCTGCATCTCTTGTTGGGTTGACCCGCTTCTCCATTACATAACCTGCAATAGGTTAAGCCATAAAAACATATCTTAACATTTTCATTTTTACTAGAACACTTGTCTCTCAACAGAATATCAACTATTAGTGAAGGAAGTAAAACCTACTTAGAATATATTTCTTCCAAATGCAGATATTTGTTCTCTTGTATGTAAACAAAACAAATTAATTAAAAACATTAAAAGAGATATTTAAATGTCATTGTTTTTATTTTTTTAATTAAACTTCTATTAATGAAAAACTGCTGCTTAAACACGCAAACACATTATCAATCTATATCTATCTCCCATATATATATATATATATATATATATATATATATAGGTCTACAGAAAAACTAAATGAAATTGACTAGATTATATACTCAAGACATATATTTACAAAAGATAAATTAAATTAACTAATAGGTATTTTATGGTATGGTTACACTTAGCTTAGTCGTTAGGATCATACAACTATGGATGAAAACACTATAATTCCTTCTAATTTTGAAAATTGTGCATTCAGAAAATCCTCATTACATGAGTGTTCATAAAAAAAAGTAGTAAAATCAGTTACTGCAAATTGCCTGATCACCACATGGTAGAAACCTAACCTAGTTTGTGTAATAACTTGTTTACAAATGAAAAAAAAATATATATATATATATACATTACTGTGCAAAAGTATAAGGACAAGAACTATTTTATCTTTTATGAGGCATCAAAATAAAGTTTAAAGTCACCCCTGTCCTAACACATTTGCACATTACCAGTAATGTGCAAAAGTATTAAGACAGGGGTGATTTTCCTAAAAGCCTCACTGAAATTCAAATACAGGGTGAAAAGCCAAATCTTTGTCAGAATTATTTAACTAAAAAGGAAGAGGAAGGAAGGCTTTGGAATTTGAATTAGCCCCCACAAAGCCCTGATCTCAATCCTATTGAACATCTATGGGATATTTTGGATAAAAACTTGGTAAATCTAATGTTACTTTGCAAAACACACTTTGGGAACAAATACAATCTGCTTGGCAGGAGATACAATTATATACATCGAAGAAACTTGTGATGTCAATGCCTGTAATCAAAGCAAAAGGCTATTATACTAAATATTAAATTTCTTTTGTAAGAAGTATTTTTTCTTGTTAGAGCATTTGTTGAGTAAATCAAATAAAATTACTTTAATTAAATTGTTTATTTTCTGTCAATATGCCTCATAAAGATGAAATAGTTCTTGTCCTAATACTTTTGCACAGTACTGTATATATACTAGGTGCGATTGGTAAATTGTCGCAATTATTTTGATGCCTCATAAAAGATAAAATAGTACTTGTCCTAATACTTTTGCACATTACTTTATATATATATATGCTTTCCTTATAAGAACTTTCATTTTCAAAATGCTAAAATTTAATTTTATGTTTTAAAGTAACTGGATATGTGTATGTTAAATAGGTTTATTTTTTAGGAAGTGTATGGTTAAAATATGAAACAATTATGATTACAAACTTATAAAACTTAACATACGCATCTACCTTGACATAAGAGTATACAGGATGTGATGTATAAATTGTCGCCTTTTCAGAATGTTTGGATCTCAGTGTGAGGACAGTGCTTAGAATTAGCAAAGATTTCGAAGGTATATTCAATATACATCATGGTGCTTGGAGTAGTGATGGCAATGTTATGCTTCCATTCATCTCCTCACTGGGCCTTGGATTTAGCATGGAGGCTTACATCAAGTTCCTTGAAGAGGTAGTGGTGCCCTGGTTTAAGAGGGTGGCTGCTAGAAGACCCTATGTCTAACAACAGGACTCTGCACCATGCCACACAAGCAAGAAAACCGAATCATGGCTGTCGAACAATTTCTGCAACTGCATCACTCCTTGAAACTGGCCACCTTACTCCTCAGACTACTCCTCCCCAATTATTATGTGTAAGGCGCAGCTGAATGGGAGACCAACAAAACTCCTTGTAACACCAAAGATGAACAGAGGGCAAGAATTATGGCAGCATTCACTAACCATCCAGAAGAGTTGCATGAGATTCCAAAGTCATCTGGAGGCTGTGATTGAAGTCAATGAGGATTTCATTGAATAAATTTGCTCTTTAGTATTTTACAATATTTTTGTGTACTTTTGATAAATTTATCTGTTAAAATAAGATGTCAGTGTTATTTTCATTTTTGCATAATTTAGATGACAATTTATCCATCATTCCCTCTACATCCTCATATATGCATTATTTATGAATATTATGCAAACATATAAACATCCAGATATATTTAGAATTATGAATCCAGTTGGTAATATAAAACTAAGTGTACACCACTTAGTTTTATATTACCAACTGGATTCGTAATTGGAGGCCACAATTTAAACAAACTAAGGTACACAGATGATACAGTGCTGATAGCAGACACAGAAAGGAAGCTACAAGACCTCCTACAGAAGGTAGCATAAGAATGTAACAAGAAAGGACTAGAAATAAACTGCATGAAAACTGAATGCATGGTCATCAGTAAAAAGGGCAGCCCAAAATGCCAAATACAGGTCGGGGATACCAGAATCAAGCAGGTACAAAAATTTAAATACCTTGGAAGCATTATAACAGAAGATGGAAAGTGCAACACAGAGATCTGAAGGTGAATTGGTATGGCAAAGGAAGCATTCCAGAAGTTGAGTAAAGTATTAAGAAACAGGACAATTTTGCTAGAAACTAGGAAGAGAATACTGGATTGCTACATGCTGTCCGTCCTTCAATATGGCAGTGAATGCTGGACAATACCATCAAAGATGAAGGAAAAACTTGAAGCAACTGAAATGTGGTTCTACAGAAGGATGCTGCGAATATCATGGATTGAGCATGTGAGCAATGATGAGGTCTTGGAAATGATGGAAAGAAAAAGGAAATTAATACTGAGCATCAGGAAGAGACAGCTGAAGTTCCTGGGACATGCAATGAGGAAGGAGGTTCTTGAAGAATCTGATATTAACAGGCCAGATAGAGGGAAAAAGAGACAGGAGAAAGCAACAGATAACATATTTGAAGGACCTAATCAGATGGATGACGGAACAAGGATTGCATGGTGTAACAGAAGGCGTGCTCAGAGCCACCAGGGATAGGGAAAAGTGTCCATGATCACCTACATCCTGAAGAAGGGACAAGGTACATAGAAGAAGAAGAAGAATTTATATTATTTGTAATCAATTCATATGGCACATTTATAAATCTACTTTTAGTCTGTGTACTGAATATTGTTGCCATATTTGGTCTGGCACTTGGTTATAAAATGTAATCGATCCAGAGCTGACATCTTAAATTCAGGCCCATTCTCACTGTGACATGGTTTCCTTCTGTTTTTTCTGCAAATATTTTCATGGCAGTTGTTCTGATAAGCTTTCCTCCTTGGTTCCTAAACAGCATGAATGTAAACATACTACTAGATTGGGAAATAGGTCTCACTATTTTATTGTTGAATTAGCTAGATTTGGCCATCTGTTCAATTCTAATTTCTTTTCTCACACTTGTCACCTATGGAACGCTCTTTTGATTTATTGATTCTTTGCCATCTACAATCTTCACAACTTTAGATTAATTTTTTTTTTTTTCATCTCACCCCAAGCAAGGCATTCCACTGCCACTATTGCTCATTGGGCTACATAGGGGAAGGTAAAGAGAAGGAGTGGTTAGACATAGGGAATGTCAGGAGGAAGGTGACAGATGAGTAAGGATAGCAAGGATGAGGGTTGGGCAGATGGGAAGAGTGTTTGATAGAATGGGAGCAGGTTAGTGTGTTAGGAGGTGTCTATTGACCTTACATTTAAACTCCTGGAGATTTTAGCTGTTGGGGAAGCAATTGTGTGGAAGAGAATTCCACAGTCAGGAAGTGTGAGGAAAGAAACTGTTGGAGTAGAAGTTACGGCTGCATTTTATCGGTTGCTACACTGATAATTACCTTCTGTTTTCCTGAACACTTCTTTTATTGTCCTTTCTTCTCACTTCTCCTCACTAAATTCTTTTCTCCCTTTAGCACTTTGTATCGTAATGGTATTATCTGCCTTGCTTGGCATCAATTGATTAAGAAATATAATGGGTATGTTTTAAATACTGAAGTTATAAAATTAAAACAAAAAATATAAACATTAAGCATTGCACTTGTCAAGTTTATTTACTTCTGATATTCTATTGATGTCATTACAAATGCATTAGCATGTCAGTTAAATATTCACATCTATAGTGAAAAATCAACTCTGGTTCTTTTTTTTTAGTGTAGTCACCGTTACAGATATTAATGTTTAAAATTTCAAAACTTTTGTACAAACTCATTCAATCTTTATGTTTTTGGTACTGAACTATGAAAAAAATGGGTAGAAATTTGCTAGGCTCTTCCAATAATTATATTAAGTAGGCAACTGCTCACTCTGTAACAAGCAGCAATGATAAGACAAATAAGGAAAAACTAGATCAGTACATATAAAGTTACAATTAAGTAATAATAACATATCAGCTGATATAAGAAAAACTAACAGTTTTATTTGAACTATATGATTCAATGAAATAATGAATTGAAAGCAATATGCATACTAGTCGTAAAAGTCTATTTTTTATTGCAGCTGGAAGAACTACTCAATTCTAACAAATCGGTTAATGAGGAATTTTTTAAAAAGTTTGTTTCCAGTGAATTTAGCAAATTTGCAAAATTCATAAATTGTTCTATAAATTTTATTATATTTATTATTTGAGGGAAGTAATTAAGAGATATATTAGAAACAGTTGTTCAAAGAAGTTTATAAAAAGTGTATAAAGATGTATTTATGGATGTAAAGATTTTTATTTGTTTTTTTTTAACAGTTGGCAATAACAGAATAGTTAGGCAAGGTTATATATAAGAAAGTTTCAGTTAAAGTTCAGAACAAAAGTTGACTTGTAGCTCATTTAATGACAAGGTGAACATCAGTGAAGAAGAGCAAGATCATATAACAGTGATCAGTTTGAAAAGTCTAAAATACATTCTGTTTGATGACCGGTTCATAAATAACTGTTTTGTAGCTTCTTTGAACTGAGAATTTGGTTCTGAACTGCTTGATCATTTTACATAGTTTTAATGCTTCTAATTTGTTCAAAAATATAATTCATTGTTCTTTTTCTTTTTTTGTGTGATCTCCAGATTCTAATGTTTTGTGCTTTGGGGTGGATTGGCAACAAATGTCTGAAATTGGAACTGTTAGTTTGTATTTTAGTTAAACTTTAGTTATAGTAAGTTATTCATACATAAAATAAATTTTCTTATTGTTGAACATATATTGTAAGATACTAGTCAGTCTTTCTTTAAATAAAATAATACAAACATGTTTACTTTAATTATTTTCTATAATGTATTAAACTTTGTTTTCTGACTATTATTGCATTGGGAATAATTATTGGTTTACAGCAGACTTGCAATTACAGTTTTAAAACATTACAGTAATGACAATGACGTTACAATACAAAGGTGTAACAAATATAATCTGTAATAAGAACAATTTATTAAGACAAAATCATATTCATTAAACACTAGCTTTCTTAAAGCAACAATTATCATCTTTATATCATGAAAATATTTTGGAAACCTTATAAATTAAGTTGATATTTAATTGCAATTGATAAAAACACCTCTTTTTTTCTGTAAAAGTTGCAATGATATTTAGATTAGCAGAAAATATTAACTCCCAGAAATTTTCTACATTGTTGAAGTGCAAATCTAGCATTATGTCTGTGTTTTTCATTTTAGACTGAAGACAAATTTATTCTATAAAATTATGAATGTTTTGCTTTATTTAATTGGAAGTTCCCAATAGGTCAGTATATTTGATATTGAAACAAATTAATCAGATGTGATGACTATAATGATACTTTAGGTATATATTGTATAATGATCACATCTTTATTAGTATTGTTGGAATACAAAAGGTGCTTACCTTCCTTTGGTGGGTCACATGAGTCACATAACGGCCACTTCAAGATGTCATTTCATATAGTGACAAAAGTTGCAATCATTTTTCCATTTGTGAACAGCAAGCAACCAAGAAGGTTGTTTTCTTTTAGCCTGATCCAAATGGTTTATGCTGAGGCTAAATCTGCTTTTTCACAAGCTCATGGGGCTTTTCCCTTTGGGACATAGATGAATCTGACCCATTTAAATCTGGAGTCATAAAAATTGTTTCACCAGGTCAAAAGTTTCCTTAAATGATATTTAAAACCTTTCCTTTTGCTTCTTCTTATACTTTGCATTGCTATATAGATATAGGTGATATTCAGGTCTCCACATGGGATACTTGTAAATATGTATATGTATAGTTTTCTGCATGCTTTAATATATAAAAGTCTCTCTGAGAACAAAACATGTTTGTCATTCTTTTTCCTTTCAGCCATTCTGTTCTGTTCTGTCTGCGAAATATCAGCGTTAGTGAGATAACAATGCCCATAAAAGGAGAAAAGTAAATGAAACAGTAAATCTTTCTTCCAAGTATTCCTGTTACACTATGAATATGAATTAATTTTTCTTGATAAAATGTTACAAAGAATATAAGACTAGGACATTTGCAACCCTAGACAAATGCTTCCCTGAATAATTGCATACCTCAGATAAATTTCTGAAGCCTTTAAAGGCAATTGCCCTAAATTTTGAAAAAGCATAGGCAGCAATCAAAAATTAAAAAAAAAATTAAAAGGAATAAATCATATAAGATGTATTTATCTAGGGGTGTACATGTCCTGGTAGGCAACTGCCTATCCACCATTTACCACAGAGGTCTACACAAATTTCACACACAAGAACACATTCTCTAATTTAAATGTTTTCTATGAAATTTGTCTTTAAATGTCTTTTCTTATTGCAAATGTAATACTTTTGTTAATACATGTGTTTTCATTTGTTTTATATTGTTTTATGTTACTTATTTTATTCATAGAGTCCACGATAATTGTTGTGGGGTAACTGTATCAGGAAACTTCTCGACTTCAATCATGCCAGCTTAGTTACAACACATTTTGTGTCCTAAAAATTTCAGCTGCCACTTATTGATTACTACTTTCTATTGTTACTATTTTACTTAAAACTTATTTACTCGCATGCTCTATCTATTGTATACTTAACATTTTTCAGTAAAATCACATCTCTGTTTTTTTAAATCACCTCTTCTTTTGAGTAGAGGAGATTGTTTATCTTTCAAATTTAATTAGAAGATTAGATATTACATCACAACACGCCACTCTTTTCTTTGTTTCTAAGGTTACTTTCATGTCTCTCAATACTTTGCTTAGTCACTGGAAGACATTTTTCACTGTTCCTATAAACTTTGAGAATTTAAGAGAAGAAAAAGAAAACAGCAAAGTTTATGAATAGATAGTAGGACAGGGACAAAAAAAACTGATAAAAGTTAAAAGTTACTTAGAGTAACTTATGTAGGAAGGAAGTTGTAAAGAGCCATGAACACCCACATACTGAATGGACATGGCACATAAAATATTGTATATAATATTTTTAATGCATATATGATATAACAGAGGTATCCTATACTAATTAGCTGAATTGTATTTAAGTGTTAATTCGATAACTGTTAGCCCTTCATTACGTCACATGTAATGGTGTATCACATATCGAGTACTGAAACTGTGAGATATAACAGGCAACAATTTTGAATCCAATAAGTAAACAAAGAATGAATCCCGTGAAATAAACATCTATTTCATTTTAGCTATTTTCTATTTAACACAAAGTGAGAATTTTATCAGCCAATAAGAAAGGTGAAGAAATATTTGCTCTTGCTTTTCAGTTTTAAATTTTGTTTAAAATTTTAAATTATTCTCAGAGACTTACTTGTATTAATAACAAAGAAGTAATCCTTGTTATTTGCAAAATCAATAAATTTAATTGCACAATTTAGTATGCTTACAAATTTTTGTATCCTGCATTTGTTTTAATTAAATTGTTAGAAGTTATTAATTCAAAAATTGTCAACTATTGCTAACATTTTGGTGTAACCCATTCAAATTTCTGTGGATTTAAAATTTATAATCTTGGAAAATCTTCAGCCCAGTCATGTCTCTTTTGAGACATGATCGCCCAAGCATGTATCACGTATGGCACTTAACTGACTGAATCTTGGAAGCTGATTATGAAAAGGAAACTTTTGTTTTAAGATGTTACAGGATTTTTTTCTTTTAATTTTTAAAAAGAAGGCAGATAAAAATTCTGATGATAAACAGATGCAAAACATTATGATACTGAAATTCAGAGGAAGGGAAGATTTTAAAGTGACACACTGGAGAATCTGTAATGTGATCGATACCGACTTGGCAGCTCAGGTGCAGTCGCTATCTCACCGGCATGATGTGGCTTCCCTGTGCCTCTTCTATAAATACTTTCATGGTTTCTGCTTCAATGAATTTAGATCACTGGTGCTCCCCAGGTATGAATTTACATGAGCTACTAGATGAGCAACTAGGTCCCACCCTTTTACAGTGAAACCAATAAAATGTAACTGTAATTTCTACTCTAACAGCTTCTTTTTATGCACTTCCTGCCTGTGGAATTCCCTTCCATATACTTGCTTCCATGACAGCTACAATCTCCAGGAATTTAAATGTAAGGTCAATAGATATCTTCTATCTGACTAACTCACATCCATTCTCTCAAGCTCTTTTTTCCATCTACTCCGCCCCCATTCTCGCTATTCTCATCTGTCTATTACCCTCCTCCTGACATTTCCTGGAACTAACCCCACTTTCTCATCACTTTTCTCTTATGTAACCACCTGCACAATAGTGACAGTAGAATGCTTTGCTTGGGGTGAAATGATTAAAAAAGCAAAGTTTTAAAAATACACTATAACCATAGAAAAATTCACAAAAAGACGCCGTTCTGAATATAAAGATAAACTGCATCTGGAAGCAAGACTTCTGATTGAGTAAATGGAGATTTTGAGGAACCACTTCTTAACCATTGTTCATATGCCCAACCTGACCCTGGGTTGTAGCACTTGTTAGGATCCTAGCTATGGGCAAATAGCAAACCCCCAAACAAAAATTATATATACATTTTTATAATAAAATGAACAATAATAGATTTCTATAGCAAAATGACAATCAAAGCAACACTAATAAAATATAAAATACATTTTATAGTAAAACTACTAACAATAAATTTATGATCTACAAATTACATATCTAAAAAAAAAAAATACCTTTATCCAGAAAGTATAAAATTATGTAAAAATATCTGTATTTGAAAACATAAAATTGAGTATAAATATTTAGATATCAGTATTAAATTACGCCTAGATGTTGATAAAACTAACTTCCTAGTGGGGGAAAAACTGGCTGGCTATATTCAATACCTCAAAACCGAAGCTGGTTGCATTCCATTACCGCTGATCAGACTTGGAAGTACTGTTAGTTGTGATGAATGAAAGTCCCCTCAAGGAAGCACTGTGCCTTGAGAGGATAACTTACACCAAGTGATCTCAAGTGGAACTTATATACAATCCATAGCTAAAGATGCAGGTAAAATGAATAGCTCACTGTCCCACTCTAGTAAATACCTGACTTCTCCCGCTTTCCTTTGTTTATAAGAAACAGGCTAAAAATGGAGTACTGTTACCATTTCTGGGCAGAAATTCAAAAGTGTCTCGAAGTCCTTGTTGGAGAAGAATTATTTTCCATCCTCCCACCCTCTCTCTCACAGGTGGGTTGTGGCAAGTCGCTCACTGCTTTATCACTACTACCATAGAAAGTGCTCAGATGAACTACATTACTTGGTTTCCCCAGGTCTAACCTGCATGGCTAGGACTTGTCATGCCAATTATATAGTAGCAAACCAAATACATTTCTTCCATATTCTATCGGCAAGAAGTAAGTTCCACTTAAATAGCTTCTTACCATGAACTAATGATCTGTAGAACAGACACCCAAAGAGATGTTTTTCCAATCGCTACAATCTTAACCTGTTCAAGTCTAGAGTAAACCGTTATCTTCCCCTCCTATCCATATAAACTACTCCTTAAAGTAACCTTTTTTGTATAGAATGAGATTCATCATGTAAAGGCCCAGGATCTTGCTATGTGTAAGAGAAAATTTATGCAGATAGGAAGGAAAGATAACAGTTAACCCTTGACTTTAACAAATTAAGATTGTAGTGATTGGGAAAACATTATCTAGCAAGTCAGTTCTACAAAGCAGTGGTTCATGGGAAGAAGCTGTTTACTAATTAACCCATAGCTAAAGGAGAGAAAGTGAATATGCATATGATTATATAGTAAACATTTTAGATAGTGGTGTCTATCTAGAATTCGGAAATGAAAAAAGAATAAATTAACAACACTTTAGGCCAACAAGAGAAAAAATCATCTTACATGCTTCATGCAGTTAGACATTAACAAAATCAATGGCAAAAAACTACATGGTACATATTCTCAACTATTCAGAACAATGCTAAATATCAGCTGGAAACAACATATCCCCACTGAAGAATTATATAAAAATCTACTAAAGATTACAGATACAGTCATGAAAGGCGAGTGTGGTTTAGTGACTAATGTTGGATAAATAAACAAGAATTTGTGCATCAGCTTATATGCTGGGATCCAAAGTATGAGAATAGATCAAGAAGAAGACCAGAAAGAACCTTCATTAATCAACTTATAGAAGACATTGGAATCAGAAAAGGAAGAAATGGGTAGGGCTATGAATGACAGAAATGGTTGGAAAGATGTGATCAGAAGCATTCATTTGAGAATAAACAGATAGAGAGATATGGTTATATCAGAATGTAGGCAAACTTTATAACTAGATGTAAAGAATTAAGCACTCATTGTCATGTTACCTTATTGTTAATCTTATAAGAGCTTGTATGAATATCAAAGCACTTTCTCCAAAGCTTATTAGTCATGTCTGAGCCTCTTTTATTGCATATATCTACACATACTTTCATATGTGTAAACATATATGATGTATATATGTATATAACTATACTAGCAGTATAGCCCGGCGTTGCTCGGGTGTCATGAAAACTTTTATATATATATTATTGATTTTCCACACTGTTGTAAGAACTGCAACCTTGAAACTTCTGAACATCATTTCTTATGTCTTTGAGTGTATCAAATTTGATTAAAATCAGACCACTCCTTCTATAACCCGATTTTTTCGATTATCGATTTTCGAGGGGTACCTCGACACAAAACCTAGCTAAGAACACTTGCAGACGCTTATAGTACAATTGTGTAAATTTTCAAGAAAATCGGTTCAGCCTTTTTGGAGTCTATAGGTAATGGATACACAGACACACACACAGACACACACACACAGACAAAGTTCCATTTATAAATAAGTTTAGATAAGAATCAACAAACATCTACAAAGCAAGTTACAATCAAGAATACAGAACACAAGCAAAAACATCACCATAGTATATATTCATATTAATTTGGCACCATCAGAGATTTTCTTTACAACTAATCTGACTAGCACATAACAGAGTTAGTCTTTTTTTTTTTGGTAAATGTGATATTAAGTTGTTAGCAGTGATGAAGAAAAGAAAGTGTTATACTCAAGGTACAAAGTCCAAAATGTGTTTCTATTCTGCAGAAAAAAAAATCCAAGCTGTTACTGTGTATTAATTGTATAAAGAAATTGTGCAACTTTGGCTGACAGAAAATTCCATTAAGAGTAATACATTATTTCAAAAACGTAATCTTTTAAGTAAATGTATAAAAACACTTTACATTTTCCAAAGCAAAACTTTTAAAACTATATCTTTTATAATTATGATAAAATATTAGACTTTCTGTAACATTGTTGTTTTTGTTAACCCTGTAGATGCCCATTGGAATATAGGATGACAGCCGACCTACACTAAATGTTGTTGCAATATCCAGAGCATGTAGATTTTACAGAATAGATTTGCCAGTGTTAAGCTTAACTGAGTTGTTCTTTTTTAGACTGATTTCCATTCAAGGATAACAAACCTTGTTTGCCTTATTATTAATACCTAACTAAGGGGTAAAAATATTTATTCATATATCAGTCAGTTAAGTGCCATATGTGAAACACGCTTGGGTGATCATGTCTCAAAAGAGACATGACTGACTGGGCAGAACATTATCCCGCAGTAGTTTGCCATTGCTTTCTGTGGTAGACTGGTTGCCAGCCAAGGCTATAGAACCTAATCTGTCCTGTTATTTAACCCATAACTGGAAGGAAGAGATGGATTAATACCTTTCCCAAGGGTATTTGCGCGTAAGTGAATGCAATGAATTCAACTGGAATTCGAACTCGGGGAGCTGAGTTCTCATTCTGAGCTGATAGCTACTGAACCACAACGCACATCCTAAAAGGATATATGGATTGTCACAATTCACCAACTTGAATTTCAAATGACTACACAGGAAATTTATAGACATGAATATTGATCATATATTTGTCATCCACATACAAGCCCGTTTGACTGTATCACAGCTCATCAGTGTTATGAAAAAAATGATTGGAGTTTGAATTCGGTATATAACTCCTGAATGGGCATTGTGGTGTAATGGATATCAGCTCAGAATGATAAATTGGAGAGGTGAGTTCAAATTGCAGTCAAATATGTTGCATCCAATTATGTGCAAATACCCTTGGGAAATGTATGAACCATCTCTTCTTTCTTCAGCTAAGGCATGAATAGCAAGACATATTGGGTTCACAGAAAGAAATAGCAACCTGCTGTGGGAAAATCTTCTATCTAGTCAGTAATGACTCAAAAGAGACATGATCACCCAAGCGAGTATAACATATTACATTTAACTGATATAACACTCATATATACTACAACACATTCATTATTACTGTGGTCAATAGAAATTATTCTTTGCTTGAAATACTACTATATATGAGATTATGCATGCTAATATTTTGTATAGAGATCATTTTTCTTTTATTGCTTTTTTTTTGTTTTTTTTTTAATCAGATCACCTTGAGCAAGGCGGTAATGCCACTGATGTGCAGGGGGCTAAATAAGAGTAAAAAGATTAAGTAGAAGAGAGTGAAGAGGAAGACGAACCAGTTAGAAAGGAGCAAGAGAAGGATGGGAATACAGGTGTGATAACAGTTGCAAAGGTGGAGAGAAAGGAAAGGATATATGGGGTGGTGAAACAACTAGAGTCAAGTGGTTAATAGATGAGTTGTATTATTAGTGTTACTTTTTTTTAGTTGATCCAGCAAAAATATTTAGTAATGCTTTAAGAAAGGGAACGTTTGATGCACAGAAAGTGAGCTTTTCTTTTTGTATCTTGGCTTTATGAATCTAAGTGCAGTATTAGATTAACATCTCGGTCTCATTGTTTTACACTTGAAATTAGACATCACTAAGTTCTGTGCTAACATTTTCTTCTCTCATCTTTCTTGCTTGTAGAACACATTTCCAGTCTCTTGCTTTCCAGTCAACTCTGATCTTCAAAAATTCAAATACGTTCTTAAAGTCGTTATTTTCTGTCTTCTTAATTCCTGTTCTTTTATTATTCTCTCTACTTCATAACATTTTAATTTTTCTCATATTCTTTCACAATCAGTAACCCCTTGTATCTTAGTGGCTTTATTATTTTACTCGGGGTAAAATGATTAAAAAAATCTGACTTATAACTTAGAGTAAAGTAACAACACTCACTTTTAGCTGCTTTTAATTACATTTCCACTGACACTGTTGTTGACTACTTTTTCCTGGTAAATGTAATCATCTATGTAAAGTATTTGATTATGTGCTCTACTCTCATTCAACCATGTGTACAAACCATGCTTTTTTGAGGAGAAGCCATATTTTTTAACATTCATAACATTCAGTTATAATTTCATGAGTATATGTTTTTAAAATATTTTATAACCTGTTTTATTTTCATATTTTAAATGCCATGTTCTTTTAGGATATAAGTGATTTTGACTCTTCACAGGTTTCATTTCTTTATTTGTGAATTATCATGACATCTTGGGAAAGATAGTGGAATTATTTTTATTACCTTCCTCCGTCATTTTAAATCCAGAATTTTCATTTTCCTAGACTGGTTATCACCTAAGGCTAGAAAACCCAGTCTACTCTGCTATTTAATCTAAAGTTGGGGTCATAATTGAATGCTGTTGCTATATCTGATCAGGTGCTACTGCTATTCAACTCAAGTTCTTAGTCATTTTCTCACCAATGTGACATGATTCCCATTGTCTTTTCTACAAATATTGTCATGGCAACTGTTTCAATGAGCTTTTTTTCTGGTGCCTCAACCACATGAATTTAATTGTGCTACTAGGCCGGCATCTAGGTCCCACCCTTTTACCACTGAAATAGTTAAATATAACAGCCACTTCTATCCCAACAGTTTCTTTTCTGATACTTCCTACCTGTGGAACCCCCTTCTGTTTACTTGCTTCCCTGATGGCTACACTCTCTAAAAATTTAAATGAAATGTCAATTGGCATCTCTTATCTTTTTGAATTTTGTTTATTTTTCATCCTTTCTTCAATGTTCCCTGTACCCAGTATTTTCTCTCACTGTAACCCTCAGCACACTTATGGTCCCACTTAGTTTAGAGTGAAATGATTAAAAAAAAGAAGATGCCCTTTTTCAAGGGTATTAGGTGCAAAACAGAATGGAATAATCTAATTCAGAATTTGAAATCAATTTGTTGATTCCTCTTTCCACATTAATAGCCACTGTACTATTCTTAAATGAAGTTATTAAATATTAATTAAAATGTTTAGATATCTATATGAAAACTCATTTTCAGTTCATTTATTACTATATATTAATTATAAATATTACTAAAAAATGTGAAATCTAAAGGTGCATTGGAACAGCAAAGGAAGCTCTCCAAAAGCTAATGAAAATATTGAAAAAACAGAAAAATTTAATTAGAAACAAAGAAAACAGTATTAAACTGCTATGCCACTTTTAGGACATAGAATGAGTAAAGAGGGCTTGGAGAACTCGATACCCAGAGGATATAGTGAAGGCAAGATGGGCAGAGGAAACATCAAGTAACCTACCACAAAAGCTTATATAAATGAAAAAGAGAACTAGGAGTGACAGTGATAGTGAAAAAAAGTTGTTACTACAGCTGTGAAGTATAAGAAGTTGTAGAGAGCCATAATCAATGAAGGAGCATGCTGCATAAAAGAAGAACCCTATGGAGTTCAAAAAACTTTTCACCTGAGATATCCATTGTCTTTCCTATTAAATCATTTTATTCTTCTTTTATTCTAGCATTCACATAGGAAATGATCCAACAAAGTTGCTTGACTCATATTTTCAGTCAAGTTTTATTGTTTTTTCAAGCCAAATTAATGATTTTTAGCCCAGCGACATAGGTCCCCTTTTTGCTCAGATATGCTGTCTCCTCCGTGTCCAAGCTGCCAATCTCAATGACTATGCCTATAGCAATACTGCTAGCATCTCACTACAATACTCATCTTTTGATTTTATGGAAGTACCTAGTCATGGTGTCCTCTTTCTTTACCTCAGCAAAAGCCTCCTGCATTACAGTGACAGTTTTATCATCAACTTTACATTTCCGATCTATCCCGCTTGCTCTTCTTTTCACATAACTATATGCTGGTTTCAGACATCCAGCAACAGGGTAGTTCCTTAACAGCTTTCCAAAGATCAAGGACAGTTGCCATCTTTTCATTTCTCCTGTTACCTGTGGGATTCGTTGTCCCTTCTGAACACCAGTTCACTCACTTTTTTTCTCTTCAGTTTAAGGCTCAACACTGCCCCCTCATTCTAAGGGTCCTGGTGGCTTTGCCGTCAATCTGAATAAGATAAATATTAAGATAATCACCTACTTCCTCTATTGATACCTTTGTTACATGTATCATGATGTTAATAATGTACAAATAAGTAGCTTTATTTGTTTTATTACCCTTCATTAGTATAGATTTCAAGACTGTGAATATAAATTTTTAGTGCAGCATTGCGTCTAAACACCAATCATGTCAAGCAGTCAGTTCTCCACTTAGAGTACATTAGCTTTGTCACATGTAACTGCAGGTAGGCCAACTTAAGGTTGACAATTATAGTTCCTCCCGCCAACTATCTCCACTTTCTCATCTTTTTATCACATATTGAATATGTTGCTCCCAGTATGCCACTCTACATAACGGTTCAAATCGAATACTGGCCTAACATTTCCCTTTGTAGCTTGGACAAATGCCATCAATAGTAGCATTACTTTTACTTCACCCTTCCATGTCAAGAGAATACTATTCATATTCCATCTTTCCACGTCCTTTTCAAACTCTACTCTTTTTTTGTCTCTTTCAAGGAATTCTTGTTGCATCGCACTTTGTTTTTTGATACAGGAGATTCTCCTATCCAGTTTCATTCTGCAATCCATTTCTTTCCAACAAACTCTGCAATGAAGTCCTTGTCTTCAATTTTGCAAGAGTTTGGAACTTGGTCAGCTGCAGCACAGTGGACCTTTCCAGTTTTTACATTCACACCTCCCAGCTTATTGATCAAGTCTATTCCGACAAAAATGTCAAATTTGCCGATGATGCAATCAACAGTAATTACTTCCATTTTTATCCTTTTTCTACCTACTTTTATCTACACTTGTCAGATTTCTTTACATTTTACCTACCTTCCATCACCTGCTTTCACAGTGCCACTCCCACTCTATCTGCTCACAAACTTGGTAAAAATGCTTGTACAGCTGGTATCAACAAGAGCTGTCACTATCACACTGCCTGCTGACACTTCTATGATTAAAAAAGGTCAATGTTGCATCTTTGTTCTGTTGACAGGGTAGCTACTGGTGCAGAAATCCCCCTTGCTAGCTTCACTGAGCCCAGGGTCAATACCTCACAATATGCCCTAATCTATTGCAATTGTCATACATTACTTGATCTCTGTGTCTCCTTACAGTCACTAATTAGATGTGATCTTTGATATCTATAGCATCTAACACATAAGGATTCCCTATGACCTTTGTTTTCTTTTGGCCCTGCACTTTGTGCAATTGCTGCCACTGTTCTGGGCTCAACAATTATGCTACTTGAAGAAAAAGAAAGCTAGTTTATGGAAAAGTTAAATGCATTATCTATTTTAATAGAAGTAGATAGCTGAACCTATTGTTTGGTTCCTACCACTCTCCAGTTTTTTGAACAGGAGTAGAGGTTTATCCCTTATTTCCTGATTATGATTGGGCTTATAATTAACCAAAAATCTTTTTCATTCTTTTCACTCCCAGTATCTCCTTGCATCCTATTGAAATTATTGTCCTGATTAAGGTGAATTCTCATGAACTACAGTCAAGATCATAGTCATTGTGAACTCTATGATCTTTTAACTGGCTTTGTTAGGGTGAGAAGTGAAGGAGTCATACCTTTTTCAAAGGTATCTTTATAAAAGTGAATGTAACAAACATAACCAGAATTAGAACTTAGCTTGCTGATTTCTCATTCCAAGCTGCTAACTATTGCACCCACTGCACAAACATTTAAAAACTTTAAAAATCCCAATAATTATTTTATAAATTTATTACTTTTTTAATTATGTAAAAAAGTTAAGGTGCCAATTAAATAACATGAGACTTGGATCTTCAGTATTTAGCACTTTAATATTTTGTCAGTTATAATCAGTCAGTGTGTGTGTGTGTGTGTGAAGTGATCCCAGATCCTTGATCTGAGATGTGGACCTTACATTCTGTTTATGATATGTGAGAGACTGCCTGAGAATGCTTAGGATTGTTGTTTATATAACCACTCATATTATAATAAACCAGATGTAGGTGTGAGGTCATATGCTTCTGTATTATGACAGAAGTGATCCCAGGTTAATTTCTTGGTAGAGCCAGCTGCTTTGGTTTGGTGTGTATTGCATGCAATATCTATTTTGATATCACACTTCAATTATATATAAAATGTTTTGCCTGTCTTTTTTTGACTCACAATTTGTTCTTTTTTCTGAATAATTTTATCTTTCTCATATTAATTTATTTTCTTGTTCTCATTATCAAAATAAGTTCAGTGCTACTTGTTATTTACATTATTAAAAAAGTGAATCAAAAGCTTTAAACATTATTCTTTATGAATAGGCCTGAGCAAGTCATGTTATTCCATACCAAAGGTTGTTATGGTAACACATTTGATGGTGAAAGTGTTCAATTATATAATCACCGGTAGCATCAGCAGTAACTTCATCCTTTTATCTGTCAGAATGTGAATAAAGAATTCACTAGTCAAAAAGAAAAAAAATAGAAAGGCTCTTCTTACAGAAATCTCCAAACAAATTCTCATGGCTTTTTCATTGGAAGATTCTTTCAAGTATCTCTGTCTTTAATGTTTTTTACCATGCATTTGTGGATGGAATCTGTTGGAGAAAACAACAGATAAATCTGTATAGCTATTCTGGTTTGTCCAGTATCATCAACATGCTTTGATAGCATTTCCAACTGAGTTGTTGGGCATCATCCAAACGTTAATATCAGCAAGCTGTCAGAAGTAGGGATTAGATCCCGGTTGACCTTCTTTTAATATCTCAAATGAAAAATATTCAAAGAATCATTGACATTGTGCACACATTTAGGTACATTTCTAATTATAACCATGGTTAAGCCTGTATTGATACATAAATATATGAAATTTATATATATATAAATATATATATATCACACTAATAGTCTGTTAAACCGTGCTGATAATCAAGTTATGACTCTTAAATAGATACTGTAAATCTTCTAACATTGATGAGCTTATAATATTCATAATCACCACAACAATAAAATTAAAATCCAGACAAATTATGTTTCAACTGTCAAACACATAGAATTTGTAGCATTCAATATTTGCACAAAGAAGAAAAATACATTGAAAACATTTTAGAACTCCTTTGAGATCATAAATATTTCGTATATAAGGCAAAGATGAAAACTCATAAAATTCACCAAAAAACACAAATATTCTTGATAAAATTATATAATACTACTGAAAAACAGAAATAGGGGTTGTTCCAACAAGAGAAATTAGTATAGAAGAAAAAGGTGTGAGAAGCCAAGAACGTTTTGTTTAAAATGTAGATTTATTGTTGTTATTATATTATATTACTTGCTTTTTGTATGAGATATTCAGTCAGTCAGTTAAGTTCCATATGTGATATACACATTGGGTGATCATGTCTTGAAAGAGACATGACTGACTGGGCAGAAGATTATCCCGCAGTAGGTTGCCATTGCTTTCTACGGTAGACTGGTTGCTAGCCAAGGCTATAGAACCCAATCTGTTCTATTATTTAACCCATAACTGGAGGGAAGAGAGGAATTAATACTTTTCCCAAGAGTATTTGTGCATAAGTGAATGCAAGGAATTCAACTGGAATTTGAACTTGGCGCCCCAATCTTCCATTCTGAGTCATTGCACCACAATGCACATTAAGTCTCCATAACAGTATTTGTGTTACTACATACATTTTGAGTCTAAAGTTAACTCTCTTCAGGCAAATAAACTTGTGACTTCACATATCGAGATCTGTTTGTTTTTTTGATGGCCAAAGTATCATGTATATATAGATAAGTGGTAAACCAGTCAGAAAGTTCATATGCATGTGTGTTTGTTTATTGGATTTTTTCACACCCGCGCGTTAAATTTCCAATCCTTTGTAAACATCTATGTTGAAGATATAGCGGTTTATTAGTGCACCTCCAAATACCAGCATGACCAAAACCTAACAGCTCATTTATCCTATAATCTAACACAGATATCTCAGTGGGGGGAAGGACTGGCTTGTAAAATTCTACCATCACTGAGCAGACCCTGAAATTTTACCTATCATGATGGATGGGGGTTCTCTGAAGGAGTATCCTTGTCTTGAATATTTGGACTCAAGCTCACCCCAGCCCTCAAGTGGAACTCATATATACAGACAGATGTAGAAATCATATATATATATATATATATATATATATGTGTCTATATATAGTCATCTGCAGACATATATTTTGCTGTATCACATCTTATCAGTATGGTTAGAAATCTGATTGCTTCAAGCCAGGATTGAAACCTGATCAAATTGACATCAGTCAGCAATTCTACCTCTGAGCTATGGGCGCTTGGTGAAAGAAAGCAGACTTTAGTGTGTTATATACAATGTAAACACATGCTGGTAGCTGAGTGTGTTCAAATTCGTTACTGAATTAACTGACTAGTTTTCAGCATCTTTAGCAATAGAATATATATATATATATATATATATATATATATATATATATATATATATATATATATTGTTTAATTAGTTTTGGGTCATAATAAAATTAGACAAGTACTCAGTTGTATAAAAAAGTGTTCAATACAATTATATTGTAGAACTTTTTCTTAAGTTATTGCAAATTGCCTGAAGATACCACTCCTGATAGAAACTTGGGTTGCGTAATAACTTGTTTACAAATGAAGAATGTATATATATATATATATATATATATATATTTTTATTTTTTTATTTTTTTATAAGCGTTTCACCCCGAGCAAGGCATGTCACTGCCACTACTGTGCAGGGGGCTATGTAGAGTGGAGAAAGGCTGATTAAATATAGGAAATGACAGAGGGTGGGTGATAGGCGGGTAAGGATACCGAGAATGAGGGTTGGGTAGATGAGAGTGTTGTGAGAATAGTTGGGAGTTAGTGTGATAGGAAGTGTCTATTGACCCTACATTTAAACACCTGGAGATTGTAACTGTCGGGAAAGCAGACTTGTGGAAGGGAGTTCCACAGGCGGGAAGCGCGAGAAAAGAAGCTGTTGGAGTAGAATTTATGGTTACATCTTATTTGTTTAACTGTAAAAGGGCGGGACCTAGTTGCTAATCTAGTATCTCGTGTAAATTCGTGCTTAGGCGGCACCAGTGATCTAAGCTCATCGGAGCAGAAGCCATGAAAGTACTTGTAGAAGAGGCACAGGGAAGCCACATCACACCAGTGTGAGAGCGGCTGCAGCCAGTCTGCCAAGTCAGTATCAACCACGTTACAGATCCTCCTTTGTATTTTGTCAAGAAGCCCAAGGAGAGCAGCAGGGGCACCCAACCAGATATGGCAGCAATATTCAATACACGGGCGGATGGTAGATTTGTATATGTGCAGAATAGATTCAGGTGGGAAAAATTTCCGGGCCCTGCACAGGGAGCCGACTTTCATAGCAGCAGATTTGGCAATGGATTCAATATAGTCATTCCATTTGAGGTCCGCCGAGAGTGTAAGGCCAAGGAGGCGTAGTATTTTACTCTCTGGGAGGCTAGCCTGTCCCATGCTAATGGGAGGTAGATGCGATTGTCTATGGTGATTAGTTGATAACAGCTTTGTTTTGGAGGCATTGAAATTTACCAACCATTTCCTACCCCAGGTCACTACGGATTGGAGGTCCCTTTCAAGTACGGCAGCAAGGTTCACTTTGTCGTCCAGACCTGGTTTCTGATCGATGCGGGAGTAGATTGTTGTGTTGTCAGCATACATGCCAACTTGGGATCTAATGGTGTCGGGGAGATCATTAATGTAGATCAGAAAGAGCGTGGGACCTAGGATAGAACCTTGAGGGACGCCCGCGTTCATCTGGTAGTTTTGGGAGGCATGCCCATTTAATACCACCTTCAATGTGCGGTTAAAGAGGAAAGACTGGATGAGGTCAAACAGATGTCCAGTTATCCCATAGCTCCGCAGTTTGCACAACAGGCCAGCATGCCAGACCCTGTCGAATGCTTTGGAGATATCCAAGGCAACGGTTCGGGCTTCACCATTCTTGTCAAGTGCCTGGTATATGTACTCGGTAATGGTCGTTAGCATATCAGCAGTAGACCTGATGAAGCGAAACCCATACTGTTTGTCAGAGAGAAGCCCGTTGGCCATAAGATGCTGAATCACCACGGCGTTGATAATGGCTTCGAAAACTTTGCCAAAGATTGGAAGGAAACTAATAGGATGGTAATTGGCGGGGTCTGAGTGTTCGCCAGAATTCTTAAATATAGGTACTACGCAGGAGGACTTCCAACAGGCAGGAAAGCAGGAAGCAGATAGGCAGAGGTTATAGAGTTTAGAGAGGACAGAGGAGAGTTCTGGGGCACATTTCTTCATTACTATGACTGGGATTCCGTCACCGCCGCTCGCTTTGTGTGGGTCAAGTTGCGCAATTATCTTGGCGACCAGCGAGGGTGTAATGTGGACGTTATTTAGTTGAGCCTTAGTTCTGGGTGGGAAGTCTGGTGTAGGTATTCCTAACGAGTCCAGTGTCGAATTAGTTGAGAATCTATGGGCAAAGCATTCAGCCTTGTCGGCTGGAGAGGTGAGAACTTCAAATTCATTGATTAGTGGGGGTATTGAAGTCTTGTTCCTGCTGAGCACGCTTTTGCAGAGACGCCAGTAATCTTTGGAGCCAAACTTAGAGGAATTGCTAAAGATACTGTAAACTGGTCAGTTGATTGTACTGCTCCAGTAAATAGTTGACATTCTCTTTTATACTGTAGAGCCAGATCAGACAAAAAAAAAAAAAAAATAGAGTATTGCTGCCATATTTGGGCTGGAGCTGCCCAGTCCTCACTTGCCTGTCTTGATAGAACTCAAACATCCATGCAAACTTGTGGGTGATGAGTTACTTTCCACCCTGCAACCACTTTCTCAAAAATGAAACTTTGCAAGTCTCTCACTACTCTATCACCAACCTATTAGTAAGAATTAAGTTCCACTTTGACAGATTCTTTACAAGAACTATTGTTTTGGAACAAAAACCTACCAGCAGGATGTTTTCCCAATCTTTACAGTCATGAACTCTTCATGTTTAAGATTAATTAGAATCTAACAATTGTATATTCTGTCTTTTTAAAGACTGGTTAGTCTTTTCTTCCTTCTTTCTGATATTTCCTTGTCTAAGAGTTCCTTCAGCTTGTGAGATTGAAATTCAAAGGCACACTGGAATATCAAAAGATGTTTCCCAAAAGATAAAATAAGTATTACGAAACAAGAGAATTTCATTAGGAACAAACAAAGCACTCAAATGCTGTATAATATCAGTCTTCCTCACAGATAAAGAAGAGAGTTGAGACAACAGAGTTATGGATTTTACAAATGGATGCAAAAAATAGCATGAATGGAGCATGTAAGAAATAAGGAAGTTGTAAAATTGATATGTTCCGGAAAGGGATATATATATTATTTGAAGTAGCTAAATGGTTTTGGCAAATGTAACCAGGTAGAACAATCTAGCAAGTAGCCGTAATGGACTGGTATTCATTCTAGTTATATGCAGTATGCATAGGCATAGGCTTATGCAATAGGTGTAGTCAATAAGCGTTCGAATAAGGGAAGTCCTAGGCATTGCCGCTTTAGTCAGTATTTATGGCTGACACCAGTGAGAGGGAACCCAGGTATATGCATATTCATTACATAAAAAACAATGGAAACAAAAAGAGTAGTTATACTCAGAATCAGAAAGAAACACTTGAAAGTTCTTGAACATATATGGAGGAAAGAGGACATAGAGAATTTGACATTCACATGATATAATGAAGGCAAGATTGGCAGAGGGAAACATTAAGTAACCTATTTAACAAACTTTTGTCAATGGCTATCAGAACAAGCATTAGGCAGGATATGAAAAAAAGTAATCATTGCTCAAAGCTACAAATGATAAGAAGTTGTGGAAATCCATTATGGCCTTGTCCAAAAAGGACATGCCACATAAAAGGAATGGTAAATCATTAACAGAAATTAAAAATCTGCTAATAACAAAGATATCTTTTTTATTCTATTTTTTTTATCATTTAGTTGAAATAAAGTAAAATCCATGTGTAACAAATAAGTTGCTAACCATGACAAGAAAATATTTTTTAATTATTGATAAATTTTCTCTAAACAAATTTTCGTTCAACAATGCAGTACTTACAAAATATTGTTTTTATTTAAATATATCATTAGAAGTTCTTTTATATTGTTTCTCTTAATTATAGCAAGTATTTTTCATGGCGATGAAATATAAAAAGTATTTTTTCTTTTTATACTGGCACACAAAAAACAACAATTTAAAAAGTATGTCTCTTTCATTCTTCAATAAAGTATGAACTATAACCTTCTGCAAAAGAATCTTTAGAAAAGGAAATATAAATTAATAAAATAGTGTTTATTGACCCAGAGGTTACTCAGATTTATGTGCAAATTACTTCAATTTTGTCGCCCCTCGCTAGTGACCTAAACTGCCAATAGGTCAGTAAATGCTAATGAAAAAAGCTTATTTTTAAAATTAGAAACATTCAGTAGTGAGGATGAAGAAAAAGAACAATTGTATTGTACAAAAATGAATTAGTGATCAATTTTAAGTATTTATCTCAGTCTCTTCTTACATACAAAACTACATTACTTTTCTCATGATGCAAATTAATGTTATGGCAATAAAATTGATATTAATTAACCAATTTTGGTAAAATGTGCAAGATATATATGAGCAATATAGTTTCAGTTTATAATATCTATCCCTTTTAATAATGCTGATAAGATTGTGTGCTTTTATCGAGCAGATTTAAAATGTAAATTTATATTCCTATTTTATGTATTAATATTTATGTGGCATTTTTTGGTAGTGGTGGGAGGAGGGAAATTTAAGTTTTTATTTATATTTTATTAATGAAAATTAACGCGTTCCAGAAGATGAGCAAAATACTAACACACAGGAAAATCTCAATAGAAACGAAGAAAAGAGTGCTAGACTGCTATGTGATGTCAGTTCTTCAATACGGCTGTGAATGCTGGACAATATCATTGAAAATGAGAACAAAACTGGAAGCGGCCGAAATGTGGTTCTACAGAAGGATGCTACGGATATTGTGGACTGAGAGCATACAAGCAACAACGAGGTGTTAGAAAGAATGGCAACAAAAAGGAAATTGATGCTGAGCATCAGGAAGAGACAACTGAAGTTCCTGGGACATGCAATGAGGAAGGAGAGCCTGGAGAACCTGATACTGACTGGACAGATAGAAGGAAGGAGAGACAGAGGAAGGCAGCGGATAACATATTTGCAGGGCCTGATCAGGTGGATGATGGAACGGGGGTTGCCAGGAGCAACAGGAGCAAACATACTAAGAGCCACAAGGGATAGGGAGACGTGGAGAGCCATGATCGCCTACGTCCTGAAGGGACAGGGCACATAGAAGAAGAAGAAGAACATTGCAACTCCACTTCCCCCATTCCCCCAAAATGCCATGTTAATATTAATCAAAATATTAATAAAATATATGCATTTTATTATAATTGCATCTCATATACTCAAATAAATTACCATATAAGTATGCAAGTATTTTATTTACATTAATATATGGGCTCATTGTTGTTATATAACCTTCATCAAATAACTGTTCTGATTTTAACATTACTTACAGCAGTTTTTGTTGCTTCCCACAGATCTTCTTTGCTTAAATATTATTTTACAGTTTCATATCCATCTTTTTTTGTGGTAAACTACAAATTTTCTATTGGGTTCATATCAGAAGAAGATCGTGAATATTTCATTAATTTGGTGCCTTTAAAACCTGGTGTTGGCAAGTTAAGCAATAATTATATTTGCAGTATGTGAAAGTACATTTTTCTCTTTGTATGAATAGTCTTAAAGATCCTTGGTTGTGATCAGTCAGTCAGTTAAGTGCCATACGTGAAACACGCTTGGGCGATCATGTCTCGAAAGAAACATGACTAACTGGGTAGATTATCCCGCAGTAGGTTGCCATTGCTTTCTGCGGTAGACTGGTTGCCAACCAAGGCTATAGAACCCAATCTGTCCTGTTATTTAACCCATAACTGGAAGGAAGAGACGGATTAATACCTTTCCTAAGGGTATTTGTGCGTAAGTGAATGCAATGAATTCAACTGGAATTCGAACTCAGCCCCCCAATTTCTCGTTCCGAGCTGATATCCACTGCACCACTACACACATCTTGTTCATGAACTTACAACTATTCAGCAATAAAATTTATACTTTTAATACCCACATTAATAATTTGAAGCATTACTTCAATTTCTCTCTGCCTTACTAGCTTCTAGGTTCTGCTATTTCTATAAAGGGCCTAATCTTTACTCTGACTATCAGGACTATTCAATGTAGCTTGATATTCATCACTAAAATTTTTCCCTGATGCCTTGTCCACGTGAATATAAGCATGCTACTTGACTTGCATTGAGATTCAACTCTTTTATCATCAGAACAGTTAAATGTAACTGCCACTTCAACTCCAACAGTTTATTTCCTTGCACTTCCCCACTGTGGAACTTCTTTCTGTTTACTTATTTTGCTGATAGCTACAATCTCCAAAAATTTAAAAATTGTCATCTTCCATCTGCTTGAATCCCATTCATTTTTTATCCTTTCTTCAATAACCCCTGTACTCAGTCTTTCTCTCATTGTAACCTCCTGTGCCCTAGTGGTGGTCCTGCCTTGACTGGGGTGAAATGATTAAAAAAAAACAAATTTTCATTGAGAAACTTTTCATATGTGTCATTGCTCAAATTACATATTTCTTAAATATGGTAGCTTGGTTTGTTTCATGTCTTTCACCAATGATCTTAATATCATTTCTCTTCTTGAACACCACTTCCTGGTAAATCAAATTTCCTTACTTATTAATTTTTATCAAAACTCTTTTTGTGACATTTTTTTAAATCAGCATTTTTTTTTATTTTGACAATATTTCCAATTTCAGTTTTTATTGTTTCACTATCTCTGTTCAAACTTTCAAAGTTGTGTTGCCATCAATAACAGTATCTTGCTTCCCTTTTGAAATTATATTTTTTTTTGGTTCAAGGCAATCTTTAAATATCTAAAATGAAAGAAAAAATTTTAATAATTATGCTATTCTGGATATTTATTTACAGCATGTAATGCGTTGTATAATGAAAAAACCTCACACACCAGCAAAAAGTAATTTCAAATATTTGTAAAAGAACAGACATTATAAATCGAAATTTTCATGATATATTTATCATGTAGACATAAGTACAGGGTGCAATGGATAAATTGACACCATTTTATATTTTTTAATTTTGTGCATATACTTTGTTTATTTTTGATTTTATCAACTGCACAATATAGTAGGGTCAGTTGAGCACCATCTGGAAGAGAAAGTGCACCATGATGCAATACACTCCACCATAAATTTGGAAATGGCATGCTGTACTGCTTGGTATTCATACTCAAAGCTCCAATACAAACATTTCAAAGTGTTTGGGTGTCAATCTGAGGATAGTGCAAAATATTTGGAAAGAGTCGGATGAGTCTAATGGGGATTACAAAGGTACGGCTTACGAATACATGAGTTCTTGTTCGATCACTGAATTTAAGCAATGTTGAGCCTGGTGAGTACTTAGATGGGTGACCACTTGGGAATACCAGGTGCTGTAAGTGTTTAGTAATGGATGTGTGTTGTGGTGCAGTGGATATCAGCTCAGAAAGAGAAATCGTTGAGCCGAGTTTGAATTCCAGTTGAATACCCTGCATTCACTTTAGCCCTTGGAAAGGTATTAATCCGTCCCTTCCCTTCAGTTATGAGTTAAATAACAAGGTAGGACTTGGAGACCCTGCCCTTAAAAACAAATCCCAATGAATCTTGATACTCGAAAAGAAAAAGTATTACTAGACGCAAAACTTATATAAAAAAAAACAACAATAAATTGTTGAAAGAAAAAGGTATTACCAGCAATAAATAAATAAAATTTAGTTGGCAATAAATGACCCGCTGCGGTTGATATGCCAAAATAAAAAATAACAAAAAACCAACCAACAAAGTTATAGCAGCTTGGAAAACTCACTCTGATCATTTTGATTAGAAAAGAATTCCCAAATTTGTTGGTGATGGCCTCAGACTTAACATGGAGGTCTACATCCTTCTGCCTTGAGAAGATAGTGCTGCTCTGGGTGAAAAGGGTGGTTGCTTGAATGCCCTATGTTTGGCAACAGGAATCTCCACCATACTACACAAGCAGGAGTACCCAGGCATGACTGTCGAATAATTTCTGAAACCACATCAACCCTTTACATCTGGCAACGTTACTCCCCAGACTGTAACCCCTTGATTATTATGTGTGGGGCACAGTTGAGCAAGAGACCAACAAATCTCCTTGTAATGCAAAAAGTGAACTGAAGGCAAGGATTATGGAAGCATTCACCAAATTAAACAAGGAGATTATCTAGAAGAGATGCAGAACTTGTCTGGAGGCCGTGGTTAAAGCTAATGGTATTTTTATTGATTAATTTAGTCTTTTGTATTTCATGATATTTTTGTGCAGTTTTAGTAAAAATATTTGTTAAAATGAGATGTCAATGTTATTTTTATTTGTGTGTAATTTAAACGACAATTTATCCATTGCACTTTGTATATTCTGAAATTTTTTACCAACATCAGTTGTTTAATACTAAGGTGAAAAATTGACTTGCATAATAAAATCTGACATAACTGAGTAAAACAGATATACATTAATGAGCCAAAAACTTATGATGAGCAACATCTGACCAGAATAACATCTACTTTCTTGTAACAGCTGTGCATATCAGATTCAAAATTATAAAATAATTTCAAAGCAAACTAGGGTCAAGTACTTCATATTGCTTTACTGAATGCTACCATTATGGCAAAATAGAAGAGTTGATAAGAGTTAAATCTACTGATGAGGTCAGCATATATCCAAAATAATACATTCAGTTGTGCTGTTTATAAAACTAGTCTGATTAAGAAAAATAAATTTCAAATATGTGTTACACAACATATGATTAAAATATACATTAAGGATTTAAGAAATAAAGCTACAAATTTAATCTAATCTAAACTTATTTATAAATGGAACTTTGTCTGCATGTGTGTCTGTGTGTGTCTGTGTATCCGTTACCTATAGACTCCGAAACGGCTGAACCGATTTTCTTGAAAATTTACACAGTTGTACTATAAGCATCTGTGGGTGTTCTTAGCTAGGCTTTGTGTTGAGGTGCCCCCAATAAATATCAAAAATCAATAATCAAAAAAATCGGGTTATAGAAGGAGTGGTCCGATTTTAATCAAATTTGATACACTCATAGACAAAGACATAAGAAACAATATTCAGAAGTTTCAAGGTTGCAGTTCTTACAATAGTGCAGAAAATTGATAATATATATATATAAAATGCAAGATGTTTGTGTGTGTGTCTGTTTATCTGCCTGTATGTCTGTATTTTTTCAGCCCTTTTATTTTAGTTTTTGCATTGGGTTTGGCTCTAAGTAGGCATAATTGTAGTTCTTAGTCTCAGCCATGATACCATTGACTCAGAGGACTTATTTAGCCTTGAAAATTCAGTTTACGACGAGAAAACTTTTTTGATATCAATACCAGGAAATCAAAATTTGACTTACATTCATTCATTTTTCTTTCAGTCTCTGGTTTGACTTTAACTGAAAACAACTATTGCTTTTTAGTCTTTCGTGCCAACATCCAAAGAGTCTGAGCTCCAGGACCATGGATTAGTTTTAAAGCTTTCATTACACCCGAGTAACGCCGGGCTATACTGCTAGTATCCAATAAAAGATCAAAAGTAAACACACTTTTACTAAAATTATGCAATGCTTAATTTTTTAAACAAATTTAATAAAATACTAGTTATGAACAGAAATATATTATAATGGCAAAATAAAGATGCTATGTGGATAGTCTTCAATATAACAAATAAAAAAATTATATTGTTGTCACTTTGTCATCAAGTTATTGTGGTCTGTTGGGTCCAGAAATAAAGACTCAAAGATGGATAGTGTTAAACAAATATATTACAAAGTACAAACATATACCAATGAACAATTATTAGTGCGGTTGACAGAGTTATGCTGGATTGGGTTCTACTCTCTCTGCCCCTCTTCTACAAAGTAGAACTGCTACTTAGGTATAGTTTGGACGAGTTCATGTGTCATATGGTTAAGTCCCCATAACAAATATATAAAACAAAGTCACTATAAAATATAAGTAAACAATACTTATATGTTATTGCTTTTCACAACTAAAAGTTTCATATGGTGCTTAAAAAAGAACTTAGTATCTCGTCACTCTTACCAGTATGTGCATTGTGGTGCAGTGGATATTGGTTCGGAACGAGAAATCAGAGAGACGAGTTCAAATTCCAGTTGAATTCATTACAATCACTTATGTGCAAATACACTTAGGAGAGGTATTAATCTGTCTCTCCCCTCCAGCTATGGTTCAAATAACAGCACAGATTGGGTTCTATAGCCTTGGTTGGCAACCAGTCTATTGCAGAAAGTAATGCCAATCTACTGTGAGATAATCTTCTGCCAAGTCAGTTATGTTTCGGAAGTGAGATGGTCGCCCAAGTGTGTATCATGAATGGCACTTAATTGACTGTTTGATTCAGTTTTTTATCAAAGATTTTAATAAAGCACTGAGAGACTTGTCATTGTTGCTGTCTAAGGATTGGGAGAAAATAGCATCAACAGCATGGAGTCCACATTAATTTTACTTTTAGTAAATGGAAGGCAGTAATATATGAGTATCATTTTACTTATATAAAACTTGATTAATTTGTTTCATTAGTACTGTCAATTTCCATCTCAATTTCAAGCAATTTTCATGTATGTATTTATAGAAGATTTGTTATATTGAATAATCTGATTTCATATATTATTGTTGTATTTATATTTATTGAATGGAATCATATTTTTGCTCCATATTTGTATTTAACTTATTTTATATATAAAATTTATATATAAAATTTATATATAAAATTTATATATAAAATCTATTCTATAAAAGAATAAAACCTGGAAGACAAGTTTCAGGAGAGCAAATATATTTAGCTGAGCAGCAAAACAAAAGAATTTATTTAAAAAATATTCCAATGAAAGACTTGGAAAGAACATTTTTCTCTTCTGCAAAGCCCTAGTTTCTGATTATTCAGCAATTCTGCTGGCCTATTGATTTCTGACTTACCATAAATCTGCTTCCTAATTTTAGAGAGTCATTTCTTGTGCACCAAAATTATGAATTGCATTTTTAAAAGAACTTGAAAAAAATAACACACTGTTGTTATGCTTGCTCAGCAATTTCTTTCTGTATTTTTCTGTATTTTGATTCATTCGATAGAATGTTTGCTGAACAGTAAATTGTTAAACTTGGTAAAATAAGATTTTTTTTTGGCTACCATCATGATCTTCTGAAAAAGAAACAATTCAAGAAATGGGTAAGGCATGATTTAAAAAAAAAATTGGAAGTTTTATTTCTAGATCAATCACTGAAAAAGTATCAACACTGATTGGAACAACAATGAATTTATTTAAGAATTCTTTGTTTTATGTATACATTTATGTCAATAATTACATCAACTAATGATAAAAGAAAAATTATTTTACACACTAAATATTTATTTTTAAATATAATCTTTGTCAGTATACTTAATTCAGAAGTAAGTATTGATCACATGCACTCTTATGCAAAAAATAGAAAATCTTAAAATTTTTTGCAATTATTATTGGATTTTAGTAAATAAGGAAAAAATATGTGACAATAATATACAATATGTTAAGTTCATATGTAAATATATTTAAAACTTATCAATAATATTTTTCTGAGAAAATGTTTAATAAAACTTCATAAACAAGTACTTAATGAACATCATCTTTTTTAATAGTTTTCATTAGTCATATTTAACTCCATTAAAGTTGTTAAAATTTGATTTGCCCCAACTTAAATATAGATACTTCTTTTAGATTGATATACAAGAATAATATGGAAATTAGCCAAACTGTCCAGTCTTGTTAACAAAAATGTTACCTAAATTTTGACCCAGGTTACAAAATATTCTTCTTCTTCTTTTATGTGCCATTTCCCTCCAGGATATGGGCAATTATGTCTTTTTTCAACTTCCTATCCTTTGTAGCTCTTAGCAATGTTTGTACTCTTACTGTCCCTCTCAGTCCCTGTTCTGCTACCCATTTATACAAGCTCGTTAGTCAGTCAGTTTTCTTCTGTCATCACTTACCTTCAAAATGCCCTTCAGAAAATTCACCTGTCGCCTTCTGATTCCTAATCTAAATGTTTTTTTTCTATTTTCCTTAAAATTCCTCACTTTTTTGCATGTTCTGTTCATGGTATTTTAATCATTTTTTCTATAGAATTGCCTCTAGTCTCCTCTTCTTCTATAAGGAAGTCATCAAACATTCATTACCATATAGAATGCTCCCATTTTTACTTATTACACTATGCACAAAAAATGAAACTGTCTTTTTATTTTTTATAAAAAAACAAAGAAGCTGTTGAAGACCTAAGCTACATTACTGGAATTATCTAGAAATTTTTTCAGTCTGAAGATATCCAAATTTCCCTGTCTACAATTCAGAGAATTGAACATATTTCAAATAAAAATGGTGTGACATGAAAAACAGGTTGCAGAAGACATGAGAGGACAAAAGACTGTTCTGGAAAATTGTAAAAGCATTCTAAGAAATTTTTTAACAAGAATTTAAAAATTAATAAAAATATTCAAAAAATAACAATTATGAAACAACTGAATGAAGCTGTTTTTTGTTGTTTTTGTAAAAGCAGTGTGTAAAGAAACTTTTGCTGCCCACAAAGAACATAGCTTATTATGCCAAACATTTGTCAATTCATAGTTATCATGATACTTCATGGTTTGATTGCATTCTCTTAAGAGATGAATCATACTTTGAGCTGTTTACTGATGCTCCAGACCATTGTCTGCAAAGGATAAATAAAAGATTCCACTCAGAAGTGACTCTTTACTACATTTAAGTATGGGGTTGGTGCAGTACCAAAGTTAACTATAAGTTTAACAGACTGGCCCTTAAAATCTCGTGGATCTTCAATATATTAGGGATGAGTTAGCCTAGGCATGAATGAAATGACAAGATATTTGTTTTTAAAAATCAAGAGGACCTGATTAAGTTGCACCCATTTTCTTTTTGTTTCTTTTTCTTTTTCTAATTTAAACAGTTTATTTGATTCTTCTTTCTTGATTTCTTTTTCTTCTTTTCAGTTAAGCTGCTATTAAAACATCCTTGAACCCAATACTTTGTTGGATGGTCATGTCATGTTCTTCCAACTTTAAGGCCATCAACTCTCTCTGGCTTACTGTTTCTTGACTATCTTTTTTATAGTTAATATTGAAACAGTAATAGGTATTTATCCAATGCCTACTTGAGTGGATGGTGGTACAAGGTTAAAATAACGAAACGAATGTGATATAACTTAGACCTCTTAGAATTTTCTAGTTCCAGTTTTGGAAAATTCTATTCCTTATCTTATTTATGTTTTACCTTTAAAGAATGTTCAATGTTTAACTCTTGTGTACAGAAAATGATAGAAACTCGTGATTTTTCTGTAAACTTTCCCCTTAATATTTCTTCTTCAGAATATTTCTTCTCTGTCTTCGTTTCATGTCATTTTGAATTATAACTTCAAATAATCTTCAGTTTTCCAAGTAGCCTTTATATCTGAACCTTTCATCCATGACTTTGACTCCAACCAATCAAAGATTAAAGTATTCTTCACAGCTTTTCATGGTCCCTGTGGAGATACAAAATTCTCTGGCTTTTTATCATAAATGACATTTATATTCGGCAAATTGCAACTACTAGCAGGATGATGCTGATATTGACATGGAACATCATTGTGGTACAGTGGATATCAGCTCAGAATGAGAAATTGGATAACCAAGTGGGAATTCCAGTCTTCTATCTTCTTATTTCATTGTCTTTTCTGATCATTAAAGTTTTCTCTTAATCATCTGTTATGATGCCCTATTTACATTGGAATGAACTCTTCCTCCTTCATAAATACTAACCTGCGAGACTTCCCAGGGGAGGCAGTCGAGAGGCAGTGTAACTTGACAGTTTGAACAGACACTTCTATTTGCTGACTAATAGCACTTTTATTTTGTATACATGTTCTGTTATTCTAATACAATGGTTCAATGTACCTTCTTCTTTTTGTGTCTTTCTTCCTGGTCCTAACAAGCCAAAACATCATTCCAGTAAAGCCTTGCATCTTAGTGACTATCACCTTGCTTGGGGTGAAATGATTAAAAAATAAACCTTGAAAAATTGATCCAACTGTCAGTACTTCTATATATGTTGATGTTCAAGGTGACTGGGCATATGAAGACGACACCTAAATTTTCAAGCTAAAACGTAAGTTTTGGGCTATATTTGTTGTTCGAAATAATCCCCACCAAATTGTATTTTAAATTTTTCACTCTTTTTCAAGGCCTCTCAATTGCAGTAACCTTATTGTTTATTTTGGCTCAAAGGTGCTTTTTATTATCATAGCAGAATATGTCAACACGACTATAAAATTAAAAAAAATTCAAATACAAGAATTAGAGTCACCTTCAGAAAAGAATAAATTTTTTCACAGCACATGAAGTAATAAAGGTTAACAGATGATTGAAAGCATGATACTGAAATCAGAAGATGTACTGGGACAGCAAAAGATGCCTGCCAAAAGCTAAACAAATATCAAGAAACTGGAAAATTTTGTTAGAAACAAAGAAAAGTGTATTGAACTGTTACATAATATCAGTCTTTCTATATGGAAGTGAATGCTAGACAATCTCCACAGAGATAGAGAAAAGACTTAAAACAACAGAAATGTATTTCTACCGGAGGATACTGAGAATGCCATGGATCAAAGATGTGAACAAAGATAAAGTTTTAGAGAAAATGGAAACAAGAAAGATAACATCAGAAAGTGATAGTCAAAAATTCTAGGTCACATATTAAGGAAAGAGGGCTCAAAACATTTGATACACCCAGGGCAGATTGATGGCAAGCAGGATAGAGAAAAGCAACACTTAACCTACTTAACCTAAGTAAATGGATGGAAGAACAAGGTTTAGAAGTGATAAAAAAATGACAAAATTTATCAACAGCTACAAAGGACAGTATATTGGGGAAAGCTATGATTGCCTACATCCTTGAAGAACATGATGTATAAAAGAAAAGATTCCTAGAATTGCATTACATTAGAGTATTTTTGCATTAAATTTCACTTACTTATGTTTTGTTATCAGTTAAGTAAATTTTTTTTTAGGCTATCATCTCTTTTAAAAGGGTTCTAAAGCAATAAGCCTACCTACAATAAATAAACCCTTAAAACTTTTTACCTATCATTATATATATATATATATTCAAAAGAACTCATTACTCTATCCATAATTGATCGCGAGTAAATACGTGTTTCACTCAAGAAATCTACTTCAGTATAGAATTTTTCTTTAATATTATCTGCAACTATTTTGAAGTGAGATCAAAGGAAATCAATAAATCCACTTTATCTAAAGGTAAATTCTCATGAATGATTACATTTAATGCTCCATAGCATAGGTAATAAATATTCAATTTATTCTAAGTCTTTCAGCATTAAAGAAAAAATTATTCAGAAAAGAAATAGCATGAACATAAAATGCAAAGAAGTCAGGCATTTCTAAAACAACAAAGCAAGTTTTATATCCCAAGTAAAGTGGACAAAAACAAGGTAGAGTTTTGGTCTACTTCAGAAGTAAACGTTTTTTTTATGATGAAAGAAAATAAGGATAGAGTTTATTCTGTTAGTTGTGAGTTACATCCAAATAAAAATCCTTTTTTTTCTATTAGTACAAGATTTGTTTCAAAGGCTGATGTGTAAAGAAGTCAGAGTAATCAGCAGCTGCTAGTCATGAATGATAATGTGAACATTACAATTTATAGTTTTTAAAAGTAATATGCAGGGTGAATAGTAAGTGTAAGGGGCAGGTAACTTGATTTTAAGTGTCTTCTTCAGGAGACCTCTTTTTTCATCAACTTGAACAATATAAGGTATGCAGATGATACAGTGCTAATTCCAGACACGGAAAGGGAACTACAAGACTTCCTACAGAAGGTATCAGTGGAGAGTGACAAAAAAGGACTACAAACAAACTTTAAGAAAACTGAATGCAGGGTCATCAGCAAAAGGTGCAACCCAAAATGCCAAATACAGATGGGGGATACCAGAATCAAGCAAGTACAAAAATTTAAATACCTAGGAAGTGTTCTAACAGGAGATGGAAAGTGCAACACAGAAATCTGAAGGCGAATTGGCATTGCAAAGGATGCATTCCAGAAGCTGAGTAAAGTATTAAGAAACAGAAAAATTTCACTAGAAACAAAGAAAAGAGTGCTGGATTGCTATGTGATGTCAGTTCTTCAATATGACAGTGAATGCTGGACAATATCATCGAAAATGAGGACAAAACTTGAAGCAGCGGAAATGTGGTTCTACAGAAGGATGCTGCGGATATATATCGTGGACTGAGCATGCAAGCAACAATGAGGTGATGGAAAAAATGGCAACAAAAAGGAAATTAATAATGAGCATCAGGAAGAGACAACTGAAGTTCCTTGGACATGCAATGAGGAAGGAGAGCTTGGCGAACCTGATACTGACAGGCCAGATAGAAGGAAAAAGAGACAGAGGAAAGGCAGTGGATAACATATTTGCAGGGCCTGATCAAGTGGATGATGGATGATGGATGATGGAACAGAGGTTGCAAGATGTAACAGGAGCAAACATACTAAAAGCCACAAGGGATAGGGAGACGTAGAGAACCATGATCGCCTATATCCTGAAGAGAGAGGGCACATAGAAGAAGAAGAAGAAGAAGAAGAAGAAGAAGAAGAAGAAGAAGAAGAAATTGTATTTTTAAATGATCAGCTAGGCTCTGAAAATCAAGATGTTGGTTGCATTTTCATTTATCAAAAACTGTTTTTGTTATGTGGTATACTCGCACCGATATCTACACTACTTGAGGCTATTTAAATGAAGGCTGTAAAAAGGTGTGAAGATAAGGGATTGATTTGAATTTGTTAGGAGTGTGATTGGATGACAAATATTAATGCTATGATGCTTTTATATATTTTTGATAGTGATAAAATTCGAGAAAAATTTCTAAAAATAAGCAATAAAGAAAAACTCTGTAAATCTTAATAAATATTCAATGCAGATACCATAATTTCAATTACAACAATGGTCTTGGTTCATTTTGATTCTATAAGAAGATTAAAACTCAATATAATAAACTGAAATGAAAAAAATTTACAGACTCAATGATATGTTGCTTTTCCTTTGTTCCACACAATAGTGGTTAACATAATGTGATAGGCTTACGGTCATATCATGTTGAATACACTGTTTCTCGCTCAATCACCAAAGTTAAGCAACGTTGAGCCTGGTCATTACTTAGATGGGTGACCGCTTGCAAATACCAGGTGCTGTAAGCATTTAGTGATGGATGTGCATTGTGGTGCAGTGGATATCGGCTCAGAAAGAGAAATTGGTGAGCTGTGTTCAAATTCCAGTTGAATACCCTGCATTCACTTAAGCACTGGTACCCTTGGGAAAGGTATCAATCCATCCCTTCCCTCCAGTTATGGATTAAATAACATGGTAGGACTTGGGGACCCTGCCCTTAAAAACAAATTCCCAATGAATCTTAATACCCAAAAAGAAAAAGTATTACTAGACGCAAAACTTATATAAAGTCAACAATAAATTGTTGAAAGGAAAAGGTATTACCAGCAATAAATAAATAAAATTTAGTTGGCAATAAATGACCCGCTGAGGTTGATATGCCATAAAAACAAACAAACCAACCAACAACATAATGTGATAGGGTTAAGAAGGTACTGGAATCATTGAAGTTTTCTATCCAGTAATGTTATAAGGCTGTCTGTATGTGGGCTGTATTTGTTGAGTATGAAGGCAGAGACTTTAATGGAGTTTGCAGCTTATATGCCCATTGGGGTTACATCCGATAAGTCTGGAAACAAATGAAGTACCTTGAAATCAAAGAAAGGTTCACAGAAGTATTTTCTAGCACCCATATACAATGGATATGTTGATTATTTTGTTGAAAGAAAACAAGCATAAAGAGATGAAAATGGCATGAAACATGATCTCTATATATCACAATTGTCAACACAAATTCAAGTTTGTCTCATTATCCTTGCAAACTTCAAAAGAATATATCCACACCATTACAGAGCCCCCCCCCCATCAACTTACAAAGTAATCTACTGACTGGATTTATAGGGTCATGCATGAACTTGACTGACTTTCTGAAATAGCAGGAAATTTAACTTGTCTGCCTAGGCAAAACCATCCCAGTTTTTTACTTACCAATGGCAATGTTTCCTGTATTCATGTTGATTGATAGCTAAAAGATGCTATGCTATGTACTGAGTGGCACCAACATTATAACATCAAACTGGGCTGTAATTTATTTTATGAGCCTTTGCATTTGCGTAGAATTTGTATGTCACTGGTGTACTCTTTAGATTGCTACCTGAGAAAAAGCTGGAGCAACTTCCAACCTTATATACAGTGTACCATTTTTCTGCCTCCAACAAGGATTTTGCAGTTAAATATTATTAAAACTTGCTTGTGTCCCTAAGTTGACACAGCTACACTATCACTTTATCTATTACACTAGAGATTCATTCAGTCAGTTAAGTGCCATACGTGATACACACTTGGGCAATCATGTCTTGAAAGAGACATGACTGACTGGGCAGAAGATTATCCCGCAGTAGCTTGCCATTACTTTCTGTGGTAGACTGGTTGCCAGCCAAGGCTATAGAACCCAATCTGTCCTGATATTTAACCCATAACTGGAGGGAAGAGAGGAATTAATACCTTTCCCGAGGGTATTTGTGCGTATGTGAATGCAAAGAATTCAACTGAAATTTGAACTCGGCTCCCCAATTTCTTGTTCCAAGTCAATATCCTCTGCTCCATAATGCACATCCCATCAGTTTCATTACTTGGCTGAAATAATTACTAGAAATGGAGGAGGGTGGATTTAATTAGTCTACTATTATTTCTAATCTTCAGTTCATAATCATTCAAAGGCACTTAACAGATTCGAAAAGCATTATAGCAAAATATTTAAAGACATACATTAATTGGAGTAGATAGACTGAACTATCGCCCGGTTCACACTCCACCCACATCTATTGAACAGGTGTAGAGGCTCATCCCTTGTTCCCTGTTTAGGATGTGGTTTCCGGCTTTCTCTTTTCCAATCTATTCACTCTTACGTAGCCCCCTGCACGCCAGTGGCCTTACCGCCTTGCTTGGGGTGATTTGATTAAAAAAAAAAACATACGCCAGATGCCATATAATGCATTTGTTTTTTGATTAAGTCTATGACACTGAAAGTAATTATTCTCAATTAGGAAAATGTTCCTTTTAAATAACATTTTACAGATGGGATGATGCATTCTACCTTGTCTTATGTGAACATGATGAATGCCTTCCTTATTTTAGGTGTTACTCCAAAGTGCAAAAATTGTATAAGTGATCAACTCTTTTATTGAATTTAGTGGATTTGCATAAATTTTCACTTTGTCAATGAAATTACTATGCGACTTTCAATATGTTAGAAATGTAATAACATCAACATTTGTTTTCTTTTGAAATTTCTAATGAACGCCAAATCTTTTAACATAAAATAAATATTTTCAATTTAGATTAAAAATACTTAGAATTTTTTCTATGAAAATTTGGAATGCAAAATATTTCTGAAAAAATGAAATCAATAAAGAGTTGTCTGAATTTCTGAGATAAGAAACTATTATTGTTTACATTCAGACTAATATCCTTCTCATTGTTGTTATTATCAGAATATTTAAGCCATTGCACCCACTAGCCAGATGTGCACTGTGGTGCAGTGGATATCAGCTTGGAACAAAAAATCGGGGAGCCGAGTTCGAATTCCAGTTGAATTCCCTGTATTCACTTACACGCAAATGGGAAAAGTATTACTCCATCTCTTTCCTCCAGTTATGGGTTAAATAATAAGACAGATTGGCTGGCAACCAGTCTACCACAGAAAGTAATGGCAACTTACTGCAAGATAATTTTCTGCCCAGTCAGTCATGTCTCTTTCGAGACATGATTGCCTAAAGAGTGTATTACATATGGCATTTAACTGACTGACCCTCTAGCCTTTATCAAGTGTTAGTCAATTCCATGTAACATTCATTGATCTTTAACAGAATTCTTTACTTAATCTGTGGGTTTAGATTGTTCTCATTCCACTGTCCCCATCTAGGGATATCTCATCTCATTCTTTTTTTGTACTGTTCCATTATAGCATCCTATTTTCCACTGGGTTTGAATCTATACTACCTGGCCCAGGGATTGAACTCCCAATTACTATGCCATCAAATTCATGATCATTTACTCATTTGCTATATCAAAATGTAAAACATAATATAAAAATGTTTATGAATTTTAGATTAACAAAAAGTAGATATTCATTTTGTTTGTACTTTGGTGTTCAGACTTAAACAATAAGACTGGAAATTGTAATTAACAAAGTGTCAGTAAAAATCATAAGAGGAGCATTTCAAAGAAAGATCCAAAAATTAGAGAAAGAAAAAAAAACATTTTTGTAAATTCTGAAACAACTTTACAAAATAAAAGTATGGCTTAAGAATATTAAATAATAAAAGATCAAAATCTAGACAAGATATATTTCCTACATATGTATATTTGTTAGAAATATATAAGTGAAATTTATTTACATCTTATCTGAATTCTGTCTATATTTCTGAGATGATGTAGTATGTACACTATTTACATTATTCGGACTATTGTCCTCATCTTCGCCCTCTTTTGTATGATGTTTCAGCTGTTGTACACTCCAGCCTTCTTCAGGTGCTAGGAATATACTCCAGTGATCATAATAAAGGGTTCGGTTTGAAATTCTTAGCACCTGAAGAAGGCCGGAGCATACAATGGCTGAAAAATTGTACAAATAGCAACAAAGATTGAGGATAATAGTCCAGATAAGGTAAATAGTGTATCTGAATTCATAGCTGTTGTGTCATGAGTAAGAATAAATAACTCAACAACAGGAATAGGTTAATTGTTGTATTCAGTGAAAATAGTATTTACAAAGGTTATTAGTATCCAATACAAGAATAGAGGTTAATCGTCTCAACCGTCGTAAGATGTAGTATGAGCAATGAGTACTTCCGGGTCGTCACCGGAAGTCTACGACTGACTTGTCGATACGGCTGCTCGGTACACTCTCCCACGTAGATGCCACCATTACTTTACATAGTAAGGGAATGGTCCATTATAGCCGAATAGGCGCGGGCATCCCAACAATAGCCAAAATATTTTAATAGTTAATTAGTTTTGAAAATTACTACTCTTCTGATCTGTACTTCACAAAATGTGACAGTTTTTGTCAAAACTGAAAGAGTAAATATCAATTATTTTAGCACTAAACTGACTTTAAAGTAACTTGATAATGTTAAATTGATTCTTTTGTTTAACTGCTTTCGACACAGATTTGGTTTGGTTTGTTTTGCAGCATATCAGTTTACTCGTGCAACCAGACTGGCAACTGGGTCCCACCCATTCACAGTCAGGTTAGCCAAATGCAGACGACAATTCTACTCCTGCAGCTTGTTCTCTCGCACTTCCCGTCTGTAGAACTCGCTCCTGTATTCTTGCTTTCCTGATGGCTACAACCTCCAGAAATTTAAATGCAAAGTCAATACTCATCTACTAACCACTAGACTCTAGCTCTCTCCCCACCCCTGTATAACCTTCCCTTTCTCTCCACCTATGTATCTGTCATTGCACCTGCTTTCTCAGCTTTCTGTTGTTCCTTTCTAACTAGTTTGTACTCCTCACTCTTTTCTAATTAATCTTTTTACATTTATGTAACCCCCTGCACATCAGTGGTGTTTCCGTCTTGCTCGGGGTGAAATGATTAAAAAAAAAAAATATCAACTTCAATGGGTTATCTACTGTCAATAAGACTTTTACTATAAAGTTGTATCAATAGAATATATATTCTTTATAAGAAATAAGTGTGTAGATCAGATTTTATTGACATATTTTTGTAAAGAGGGTTTTGTTGAAAGTCAAATATATTGCTGGTATATCATTGTTTTTTCCTAAAAAATATTACCAGTAATATTTTTTAGTTAAAAAATGAATTGCAGATAATATTTTTATTTCAAAAATCTATTACTGGCAGTATTTTCTCCTTCAAAAATGTATTCAGTCAGTTAAGTGCCATACATGAAACATGCTTGGGCGATCATGTCTCAAAAGACACATGACTAACTGGGCAGAAGATTATCCCTCAGTAGGTTGCCATTGCTTTCTGTGGTAGACTGGTTGCCAGTCAAGGCTATAGAACCCAATCCGTCTGTTATTTAACCCATAACTGGAGGGAAGAGATGGATTAGTACCTTTCCCAAGAGTATTTGCATGTAAGTGAATGCAATGAATTCAACTGGAATTTGAACTCAGCTCCCCGATTTCTCGTTCCGAGCCGATATCCACTGCACCACAACGCATATCCCAGTATATTGTTATTACTACTAATACAAAAAATTATTACAGGTAATATTTTTTAAAAATATATTGCTGGTAATATTTTCTCTTCAAAAATGCATTGCTGGTAATATTTCTTCCTCAAAAATATATTGCTGGTAATATATTTTATCCAAAATATATTGCTGGGATTTCTACTATAAAAGTTTATGGTTATTTTTATATGTTCATGATGTTTTGACCCCAGTTTATGGGGGTTTAACTATTTACCCATAGCTGAGACTCTAGCAGGTGCTACCACACCGGGTCAGAATGGACCTAGGAACAACAGCAATTATGAGGTTATTGCATGGTCTGCTAAACCTGCCAATCAAAGGCCTTGCTGCCAGATGCAGTTTATTGTCATACACAGGACACTTTCAACACAGGAAAACTGCTTTTGATGAGTTAAATGCTAATAAAAATAATTATTTTTAGTTTGTAATAAACACTTGTGTAATGTATATATACAGTTTTTATATAGCTTTAATTTATCCATATTAGGAATACTGATTTTCTCTATATGCTAAGACACTAGAAGTGATAAGAAGTACCTTATATTTTTGGGAAAATAACAAGATATTTTTGGGAAAATAATATTTGAGAATTTAAAACCTTACTGTACTAACAAGTTCTAGTCACTGACTAGTCACTGACTCAATGGTTCCATTTTCAATACTTTCGAACAATATTATATCTATTCTAAGAAGGTTGGGATCCAGGATGTTTTTTCCGCCTGAATCCATCCTGCATATATACAAGTCAACTATCCATCCGTGCATGGAGTACTGCTGCCATTTATGGTCAGGCACCCCTGCTGTTCACCTCAGTGTTCTCGACAGGCTCCAAAGAAGATAATGTAATGTGATAGGTACTGACTTGGTGGCTCGACTGCAGCCACTTCCCCACTGATGAAATGTGGCCTCCCTTTGTCTGTTCTATAAATACTTTCATGGCTTCTGCTCGGACAAACTTAAGTCACTGGTGCCTTCTTAACAGGTGTTTACTCATGTAACCAGATTGGCAACTGGGTCCCACCCATTCACAGTTAGGTTAGCCAAATGCAGACGACAATTCTACTTCTGCAGCTTCTTCTCTTGCACTTCCCGCCTGTGGAACTCGCTCCCATATTCTTGCTTTCCTGATGGCTACAACTTCCAAGAATTTAAATGCAATGTCAATACTCATCTATTAACCACTGGATTCTAGCTCTCTCCCCACCCCGTATATTCTTCCCTTTCCCTCCACCTATGTAACTGTCATCACACCTGCATTCTTATCTTTCTATTGCTCTTTTCTAACTGGTCTGTACTCCTCACTCTCTTCTAATTAATCTTTTTACAATTTATGTAGCCCCTGCACATCAGTGGCATTTCCACCTTGCTCAGGGTGAAATGATTAAAAAAAAAAAAATTCACATAAAAAATAACACATACTTGCCGTCAAAAGCCAGAGGACATGTCAATCAACACATGGTGTGTTTAATTCCTCCTTCTGTGTCTTCCATTTACTGAAGATGCATATGTTGATACACTGTTGACTACAGACTTTGACGATAAACTTAAAGAACTCTTTCATAAGGTAACACAAGAAAGCAAGAAGAATGTACTATTAACAGTATGAAAACAGAATGCATGCTTATCAGCCAACAAGGCAACCCAAGGTGTCATTTATCTGGTTAGCAAAAGTGAAAGGTGTCTTCTATAAAATAAACAAAGTATTAAAAGATGGTGAAATAGTAAAAAGCAAGAACAGAGGGAAATGGTGGGTAACCACCCTAATGAGCTTGTGCAAATGGTTGGCAGAACGACTAGTCAGAAGGATAGTAAAAGAAAAAAAAACATTGCTGAGATCTACAAGGGGTAAGTTGTGGCAGTCCATGATCTTGAAGGGATGCTGCACATAAAAGAAATTATAACAATACACTTCATTTGTATAAACTGATTTTATAAATTGATATCTAAACTTATTTATAAATGGAACTTTGTGTGTGTGTGTGTGTGTGTGTCTGCTGTGTGTGTGTGTGTGTGTGTGTGTGTGTCCATTACCATAGACTCTGAAACAGCTGAACCGATTTTTATAAATTGATATCTAAACTTATTTATAAATGGAACTTTGTGTGTGTGTGTATGTGTGTGTGTGTGTGTGTCTGCTGTGTGTGTGTGTGTGTATGTGTGTGTGTCCATTACCATAGACTCTGAAACAGCTGAACCGATTTTCTTGAAAATTTACACAGTTGTACTATAAGTGTCTGCGAGTGTTCTTAGCTAGGCTTTGTGTCGAGGTACCCCCAATAAATATTGAAAATCAATAATAAAAAAAATTGGGTTATAGAAGGAGTGGTCCGATTTTAATAAAATTTGATACACTCATAGACAAAGACATAAGAAATGATATTCAGAAATTTCAAGGTTGCAGTTCTTACAATAGTGCAGAAAATCGATAATATATATATATATAAAAGGCAAGATGTTTGTGTATGCGTCTGTTTATCTGCCTGTATTTTTTTCAGCCCTTTTATTTTAGTTTTTGCTTTGGGTTTGGCTCTAAGTAGGTATAATTGTAGTTCTTAGTCTCAGCCATGATACCATTTACTCAGAGGACTTATTTAGCCTTGAAAATTCAGTTTACGACGAAAAAAACTTATTTGATATCGATACCAAGAAATCAAAATTTGACTTAATCCATTCATTTTTCTTTCAGTCTCCGGTTTCGCTTTAACTGGAAACAACTATTGCTTTTTAGTCTTTCATGCCAACATCCAAAGAGTCTGAGCTCCAGGACCATGGATTAGTTTTAAAGCTTTCATTACACCCGAGCAACGCCGGGCTATACTGCTAGTATATTTATAAATATAAGCATGTATTTTCAGCACAAAGATTCATCTGGTCAATATAGCTTATTAGGTAGGTTACTCTGTCTGTCTTGCCTTCAGTATGTTCCATAAGTATCAGGTTCTCCAAATCATCTTTCCTCATTATCTGGCCAAGAAATTTGAACTTTCTCTGTTTGATTCTAAGTATAACTATTTTTTTTGCTTCTATTTTTCTTAACAATTTCTTCATTACTTAAATACTCTGTTCATGGTATGTTCAGTATCCTTTTATAGAATCATATAACCATTACCTCAAGTTCTGTCTGGTCAGTATGGTTGTAAGCTTTTGCTAAATTCTGATGCTAAAGATTTCTTATCAAATGTTTTGGTCAGAAATGATTTCATTTTCCTTTGATTAAAATTAGAAGCTGTATAATTACTCTTAACAATAGACTATTTATAACTGACTTTTTAAGTGGAATGTGATTAGATTTATTGATTTTGATTAGACTATATCTGTCCTTTCTCATTAGAACTTACACAACAAAGTGAGAATCTGTTTTCACATTTTATATGTCTTCTAGCACACACACACACACACACACACACATATAGATACATATACACACACTTACATTTTTTGAGAATCTGTGTTATACTACCTGGGTTTCGACCGTTAGGTCGCTTCAGACATAGATACGGAAATTAATGGATGTTGCCCCTTAATATAAACACCAGAAGAAAGAGTATAATTTTTCACTTTTTGTTGCTTAGTATCTTTTACTGCCCTCCATCTGTATTTTGGTTTTTAAACACACACACACACACACACACACACACACACACACACAAGTAAAGTTGAATGTAAATCTGACAAAATGGTAAATACAGAAGATGATTTCAAAAACTTCTTTGACATGATAGATCATTACAACAGTTAATGCCCAATTTTTATTGATAATATAAAATGACTGCCACTTGAAACTGTTATTTGTTTTGGTGTTGATTTCTGATATATTCTAGATTGAAACATTGCTTTATTTAGTTATTTGACAGACTTTACTGAATCTTAATATTTTGTCTACAAATGAACGTCTTAGAGGCAGAGGATAAAAAGTTGCACTTTTGTCAAATTATGTTCTATGAATTTCAGAAAGAAGTAAGCATCAGAACTGTGGCAAAAAATCATTAAGAAGGCTTATTTGGATTTTGTTTCAGTTTTTTGGATCGTTAAAAGGTTGTTTAGCAGATTTCACCAGTGTGATTTTAGCCTAAACACTCAACCACGCCCAGAGCGACCTTCCAACATCAATGAAGAAGCTAAGTTTGCCAGAATGGAGAATAATCCAAATATTTATACAGAAGAGATTCCCAAGATGTAGAAAATCAATATCTCAACTATCTTTCACCATTTGAAGAGACTTGGTTTTATTTCCAAACTTGACACATGAATGATATTCTCTGACAGAAAAATACAAGCTTGATTGTTTTTCTGTAGTGATTTCTTTGCTGTTACACAATAAAGTGAAGCTGTTGTTGGACAGAATTGTCACAGCTGATGAAAAATGGATTATTTATGATAATTTTCCATGCAAACAAAGCTAGAAACGAGCTTGTGAATGTGCAGAATTCATAGCTAAACTGAGTTGGCATTAAATAAAGATGCTGCTGTCTGTTTGGTTGGATTGTAGAGAGATTCTTCCTGCTGGGGAAACAATAATTTCAAAGAAGCATTGTGACCAACTCACAAATGTCAATGTGGCTATTCAAGAAAGATAGCAAAATTTGGCAAATTGAAAAGATGTCATTTTCTACCACAATGACATAAGACCACATGTCGTAAAACAGACTCTGAAGAAGCTTAAAAGTTGGATAGGGAACCCTCCAGTATTCACCACATTCTACTGACTTGGTTTCCTCACATTTTTATTTGTTCCAGTTTCTACAGAAGAATTTACATGACAATAAATATAACATTATACAGTTATTAGAAAACTACATTACAAACTTCTTTCAACAAAAACACAAATTTTCTACAGAAATGTCATCAACAAACTTGCAGAATGAAAGAAGACACTTGTTAAAAACAATGTAGACTATATACTTGGTTAATAACTCTGTTTTTGTAAGTATGTAAAATTTTTTAATCAGACACAAACTTTTGAAATGATCTAGTATTTTACCAATGAACATAGACCATCAAAAAAAAAAGAATTTTCTTATATGAATATGGATTAATATTTAAATATTTGTATTCACTTAGTATAATGGTTAGTGGCTTGACATGAAAAATCTTGTGTTGTGTTCAAATTCTTACAGATTTCATTACCTTAACTTTAACACAAATTATCTTGGTAAATATATGTGTACATCTCTGTCCCTCCAGAGTAGGCTGGGTTTTCTCTAGGAGAAGGCCAATTCTGAATACTGCTTCACTATTATAATCAAGAGCCTGGTATACATATTCAGTGATGACCATCAGCACATCAGCAGTAGACCTGGCAAAGCAGAAGCCCTATTGTTTGTCAGAGAGTTTATGAGAGGTGAGATGCTTAACCATTTCAGCAATTATTAGAGCCTCAAATACTTTGCCAAAGGGTGGTTAAGAGTCTAACAGGGTAATAGAGGGGTCAGAGGGTTCACCAGAGTTCTTAAAAAAATAGGAACTACAGATGAGAACTTCCAACTAGCTGGAAAACAGGAAGCAGAGAGATAATAGTTTTAGAGTAGAGCTCAAGGGCACATTTCTTTAAAATAACTGAAATTCCATCATCTGTGGTTACCTTATAAGAGTCTAATTTAGAAATAAATGAGACCAGAGATGGGGCTATGCACATATCACTCAGTAGAACCTCTGTTCTACGTGGGAAATCAGGTGTAGGTACTTCAGATGAGTCAAATGTTGCATTGGAAGAGAATTTACTGTAGATGTGAGAACTTTGAATTGATTGATTGATTCTTTTAACAGAATTATCCACATCATTTTAGCAGAATATAAGAATTAAATGTGCAATTTTTGCAGAAGAAAGAGATTATTTTTTTTATTAAAAAACAATACATTAAACTCTAGTAGAATAAAAATTTATCCTTATCGGAGGTATAATTTAACCCTGCTTAAATTTTTCCCCAGCATTCAAGGGGAGCAACTCTTCTCTCTTTTCATATTGCCATGTGTTCACAGCAGCAAAGCAAATAATATTAAAATGTGTGTGTTTCAATTACAGTACTATTTATTACAACATATAAAATTAAAATACATAAAAAATACATGTACATTTCAATAAATGATTAGCAGTAAAAAATATGTACAATAAAAACAGGAGAACTGCTAAAATTATAGGTATTTTAACATCAAAACTGATCACAGAACATACAATTAAAATATTGTGACCAAGTCACTAATTAGCCAAGAGGGAAAGAGGAAGGTGTGTTTTACAAACAAAGATGCAAGTACTTACGAGAAGGTGGAAATACAAATGGCATTCTCTTACATTCGAATTATCAGGATGCAGACAAGATAAGGTTCCCGTAGCCAAAAACATCTTTCTTCAGGGACTTGTTGGGTCAATGCTTTCTTTCCTTCTTTTTCTTCTTTAGAGTAGTGGCTCTGGTCAACTAGCACTTGAAGGATTTCACAAATGCAGCAACAATTCAATATGGAGTTAAATATTTAAGGGATTCCAGAAGCCACAATTAGGCAATTCGATTTGGTTAATGGGATAACAAACAGTTAGCCAGGCAAATGTAGGTTCCCTACACTGCAAAAAATACTTCAACCATTATATCCCATTATTAAGGAGATAAAGCACACATTTCAGCTGTACAAAGATGGGTGCCAGTGTATGGCTCCTCTAAATGTAAGTGAAAACACAAAGCATGCTTTGCATCACATGGCCACACTGCAACGAAAAGTCTGACATCCTCCCTCCTTGAGCCCAGTGCTGCTATTCCTACTGTCCACCTGCTGTCCTGCTACTATTCTTTGCTGGCCTGTCCCTTGGGCAAATTCTTTCTGTTCACTATGTGTCCTGTGATCGGTCATCAGCGAGGGTATGCTGAAAGCAGGTCTGTCATTGGCCCACAGCACCTGCTGCTTCCCAAAAGGGGATGACCAAATGAAATTAAGGGTCGGTGTAAGTTTAGAAAGTACCACCTGAAATAAATCTCCTTTCTAACCAAAATAATTCTTTCAATATATGAGGTTTGTTGTTCAGCACATTCTTGCAGAGCCACCAATAATCTCTAGAACCAAACTTGCAAGCTGCTATATGTGGATTCATTCTATCAGCAAACAATAACTTTGCTTCATTTATGACATACTTGCATTCATTTTGAGCAGAAACAAAGAGGCAACTGTTGTAATATAGACAGAAGAAGAGATTTCTCTAGGCAATAATGGCCAAGCATATAGGTGAGAACCAAGGAAATGAATAACATATAACTCTGAATTTTGTTGCTATAATTAAACCATCGTTGCTGGCTTTCACCCAGGAGGAGACCTCACAGGCACATTTTTTAACAAGGAAACTAAAAACTTTGTTCCAAGGGATATCACAAAGGAAATCAAAGAACAAGTTCCAATCTGCACATTGATAACAGAAAAATATCCATGCATGACATGGAGTAGCAAGAAACTTGATATTATTTGACTGTTGATTTGACTGTTGGACTCCTAAGTATCAGTCAGAATGCAGCAACCAGAAAACTACCAACCTGATAACCTCAGTATGAAGGGATGTTGTCACCATCCACACATGTCACAAAAAACTTGTGGCAGTACTACTATTAAGGTCTGGGAAGAGGAAAGAAACATTCTTAAACATGAAACTAGGGATGAAACTCTACTTCTGTTTAAGAGAAAGGGGAGGGTTATAGACCAGGTGATAAGAAAGCCTATCTATTCCTATTTAAAAATAAAATTTACTAAATTTCAACTTAGTAAAAGTTGAGATATCTATTACAGATTCAACAAAGAGTTAAAATGAGCAGAGCCATACCTAAAAAAATAATTCAAAAAACAGAATAGGTTTCACCAACAAAAGTTAATTACTTCAAATTTTTGATTTCTCAGTACTAGGCTCTACAGGACCCCCACTTACTTGAGTCTTAGGGGCATACAATCAAGGAGTTAGCCTTGGGCATCACCAAACTTCTGCACATCACACACACACACACACACACACACACACACAGATATATATATATATATATATATATATATATATATTTTGTTTTTCTTTAATCCGAATCTGAAATGGAAGAGTAGGAAGGTAAATTCCAAGAACCTGATCCTAATCAATATTAAAAATTTTTAATATTAAAAAGTGATGCAGGCAGAGAGCTCAATGTATTAAGAATACAGAGCCAATATAAATTAGAGAAAATTTTCAAAATCCAAAGGTGTCGGATGTACATTTCGACATAGGATCTCTAATAGAGATACTACGTCACGTCAGCGACATTGTTTTTTCCAAATGGCGGATGCCCTTGGGTAGAGTTTGGAGGGGTTTTAGGTTAACAACGGTCACAAAGTATAAAAGGACAGAGCTGATAGTTGCGGGGTTACAGGGTGTTGAAACAGTATATTTTGGAAGGGGAGGAATAGGCTATAGAACCCAATCTGTCCTGTTATTTAACCCATAACTGGAAGGAAGAGATGGATTAATACCTTTCCCAAGGCATTCGTGCATAAGTGAATGCAATGAATTCAACTAGAATTTGAACTCGGCTCCCCAATTTCTCGTTCCGAGCCGATATCCAATGCACCACAACACTGGTAGTGTGTCCAATATAGATTACTGATTTGCAACAAGAAACAGTCTTGTACTGGGTATTGAAATTGATACACTATATTGGTCATCGCTAGTTTAAATTTGATGGGGTTATTTTGATAAGTGACAAGAAGGTTTGTGGTCTTCAATTTTCTATAATATAAGTTTTACGTACACTTCAAAAATTATGGAAGAAATTATGGTATTTAATTATGGTGTTTAATAATTCTTTGTATAGTGAAATTGTCCTGCTTATAACTATTGTGCATCTGATTGCAGTAAAATATGTTGATGTTTTGTTGTGTGGAATTTTATTGATGGTGTTGTGAACTTTTTGCAAGAATAATTTTATTTGTTTATCAATGATGTCAGTCAGTCAGTTAAGTGCCATACGTGATACACGCTTGGGTGATCATGTCTCGAAACAGACATGACTGACTGGGCAGAAGATTATCCCGCAGGTTACCATTACTTTCTGCGGTAAGCTGGTTGCCAACCAAGGCTATAGAACCCAATCTGTCCTGCTATTTAACCCATAACTGGAAGGAAGAGACAGATTAATACCTTTCCCAAGGGTATTTGCGCGTAAATGAATACAATGGATTCAACTGGAATTCGAACTCGGCTCCCTGATTTCTCATTAAAATTATTGTTGACTGATGTTTGTTTAATTTTTTTTTCATTCGCTCAAAATATTCTTTAGGTGTCTTCTATTTAAGAAGTTTATTGTGTAGGTGTAGGTATTTGGGATATAATAGGTAGGAGAAGAAACCATGGTTCATGTGTTTTTATATTACTGCACAGATATCCTGGTTGGTAATCACTGACAATCTTCTTGATTTTTAAGCTACCAACCTCAGTATTATTCACTGTGATTAGTTTATTTACACACTTTCTTAATGATCCAATGTGATTTTTTCCTTAATTTAGTAAATTTTATTGTGTCATCTAGAATGAATTGTATTTTTTGTTGTAATTGTGTCAGTTGAGAACTACATAAAAATTGGTTTTATCTGCATCTGATGATGACATTAGAGTTGATCCGTGACTCTTTTGCATCTGATTTGAGTTTGCTTTTGAGGATGTTATTGTGTTTGCTGTGTGAAGAACAGTTTTTCAAACCATCAACTTTTAGAAGATCTCTCAGATTTGGGTGCACCTTAATTAATTTTCTGTTAGCTGTTGGATTGATTAGTAAAGTATTTTGTTTTGGGGCTTTTTTTTAATTGGGTTGTAATTAGGTTGGAGGTGGCAATTTGGGTTGATATAAAAGAAGTATATTTGGTTGGCAATGAGTTTGTGATCGAACACGTTTACAAAGTTACTTTTACCATTGGGTTGTACAATCTTTTCTTTGTATAAGTTGCAGAGGTTTTAGCAATGCTGTGTTATTGGTTAAGTTCTAATGTATTACTGAAGTGGTTAAGATGGCATTGTTAGTTCTGTTGCACTCATTGTATTTTAGAGAATATCCTTGTATTTTTTTATTTTAAGATGCAATATTCTCTCTTTAGTTATTGCTAGTTATCATTTCACAAGGCATTCTTTAAATGTGTTAGTGTTATGTTAGGATGTGCGCTGTGGAGCATTGGATATCGGCTCGGAACGAGAAACCGGGGGTCCGAGTTCGAATTCCAGCCGAATTCATTGCATTCACTTACGCGCAAATACCCTTGGGAAAGGTATTAATCCGTCTCTTCCTCCCAGTTATGGGTCAAATAACAGGACAGATTGGGTTCTATAGCCTTGGTTGGCAACCAGTCTACTGCAGAAAGCAATGGCAACCTACTGCGGGATAATCTTTTGCCTAGTCAGGCATGTTTGTTTCGAGACATGATCGCTCAAGTGTGTATCACGTATGGCACTTAATTGATCGAGTGTTATGTTCCTTGCTGGATGCTGGGACATGTAATTTAATTAATGTATGTTTGGGAAGCAACCTTTCTTTCAAACATCTTTCATTAAATATTGACAACAAGGAAGATTTCATTAATTTTTAAAGTTTTTCCAGCATCATAACATTTTTCCGTTTTGTAGGAGTTAAGGAATATGAAAATTGTCTAACTGAATTATTCTAGACAACTTTTGTAGAAGATTGTTAGTTAAAAAATGCTGAAGTAATAATGCTTATACTTATAAAAAAAAGTGCTTTGAAACTACAAATATCAAGAAACTTAATAACACCAGTTACAAACTTTTTTACCAGTCATCACTATTAGCCATATATTTTTGCCAGTAATGAACAAGAATTCACATGCCATGTTTGTAAATATCTACCTCAGCAAAGGTGACCAATTGTTTTTTCACGAATGTCACTGTCATCAAATTGTGCTGAGATTCATTATTTAATCTCCAAAAAACATTTTAGTGATCATTGTGACTCTAAATGGATTAAATTCTTTCTCCATGGAATTCAGTGGCATGTCTCTGTGTTATATGCATCTTTTGTCAGATGCCATTTGTAATAAAGCAAAATAAATTGGAATGTAAGAGATAATTTGGGTAAGTTCCATTTACAATTTTTTTCTAGACATTAAACAACTTATTAGACACCAGGAGAAACCTGGTACCTTAACAAAAATTCTGTCTGTTCTAATTAGTATTTTCATTAAAAAAGTTGGTACCTAAAGATACCATGTTTGTATAGCATTTTATATCAGTATATATATATATATATTATAAATTATATTTTAGAACATGTACAGAATTTTTTATTAACAGAATTTTTTTAATTTATTTTTTTTTATTTTTATTATTATTTTTTTTATAAAATAATATATAAAAAAAATAATATAAAAAACATTCTGTACATGTTCTAAAATATAATTTATAATAAATATTCACAGCTCTATATATTATATATCGAGCACTGTTTTAAATGAATGTTTTGGACATTGTAAAAAATTTTTTCTTTGTTCTGTATTCACTCGGATATATATATATACATATATATATATATGTGTGTGTGTGTGTGTCTGTGTGTGTCTGTGTGTGTGTGTCAGATTAAATAAATTGCAAACAATATGTTTGCATATTTTTAATAAAATGAATTCATACTTACGGATAATCTTTTGTGTATTACAATCAAAAGAAGGAGAGTTGTTAGGTTATCATTAGTTACTTCATTCTGCTTTTTTACTAGGTTACATTTAAATTTACTGCCTAAATACAAAAATTTTAAATTATATAATCCAGCAGCTCATCATAACAATTTAAATGTAGCCTTGTGAAAAGGCAGATTGAAGTAAATAATAATAACCTAACAACTCTCACTTCTTTTGATTGTAATACGCGAAAGTTTATCTGTGAGTATGAATGGATTTTATTAAAAATATGCAAACATATTGTTTGCAATTTATTTAATCTGACACATTCAAAAATAAATTTTCTGCCTAAATACAGAAATATATATATATATATATATATATATATATATATATATATATTTATAATCATATCGCCCCAAGCAAGGCATTTTACTGCCACTGTTTTGCAGGGACTTATATAGGAGGAAAGTTATGAGAAAGAGTGAAAGGTTATAGGAGGTGTCAGGAAGTGGGTAAAAGAAAGATGAGAATACTGATATAAGGGTGGAGTGGACAGAGAAAGTAGCCCCACATCAGTGGCATTACCACCTTGCTCGGGGTGACATGATTAAAAATATATATATATATATATATATATATATATATATATATATATATAGTGAGAAAGATAATTTATTCTGAATACATATTGTTCAATTTAATAACCTTGTTTATTTTTTTATTTTTATTTTTTTTAATCATATCACCCCGAGCAAGTCGGTAACGCCACTGATGTGCTGGGGGCTATGTAAGAGTGAAAAGATTAGAAGAGAGAAAGCCGGAAACCACATCCTAAACAGGGAACAAGGGATGAGCCTCTACACCTGTTCAATAAACGTGGGTGGAGTGTGAACCGGGCGATAGCTTAGTCTATCTTATATATCAGATAGTCATATACATCATTGGTTTCTCAATAATTATTATTTCTGTTGCATGTAACTTTGAACTGAGCACGGTGTAGTCCAATAAATTACCTGTTTGTTAAATAATTTAGTAATCTGAATTTAATTATCAAATGATTAAAAAAAGTTTTAATTATACCTTGAAATGTTATTCTGTTTATTTCTTTTTTGTTTTGTTTTTATCTTTTCACAATGTTCATTGTATCCAATTAATGAAATACTTTTCTACTAACTCAGTGACTTATTCATCATTCCACCTTTTAATGGAGAAATAATTTATAAAAAAATTGATCACTCATATAAAGTAATTTTAATTTTAAATGTTTTAAAAGTTTGTTTTTTTTCAAAATGAATGAATGTATTCTTGCATGTTTTGACCATTCCCCTTCGTAATATTCACTGATGGAAACTGGTTGCAATGAATCTAATTACTTTTTCAAATAAGTTATTTTAACTACACTTTTCACAAATGCCCTTGATTGCAGTGCAGACTAGATTTTATAGCTTTGTTTGATAACCAGTCTGGCAGAAGGGCAACCCTGAAATTAAAACCAGTTGGGCACAGGACTAGCAAATTCATCTGTAAAAATCTACTTACTTCAAAAAGCACATTAGCAACGATTAGCATAGTGAGACTGTGATTTGATATTCTTGAAATTTAACAGACAACCTATGTATAAATATATTCTATTTTCCTCTCCTTTCTGCAACCATTCCAACAGCAACAACAACTAAAATGATTAGCACATGTAACTAGAAGGGAAAATTATATAATCAAGATGTAAACCTTTCACACTTACTTAAACAAAATATTAGGAAGGAAATTTCCATCAGTAAAAGAAAGAGTGTTAATAGTGAACTTGAAGTTTAATTTCTTGAAAAACTGATTTCAGAAAAAGATTTTTTAAATTTCTGTCAGCAATAACACTGGCTTTTCAATGAATGTTGAATGTTTCCTGCATGGATATGGCTAATGTCATTATTATCATTTAATCAAATTTATTGAAAGTTTTCACTTGCCAATTTAATAATAGATTTAGTTAAACAATTTTGCTATTATCATTTATCATATAACATTTGCAGTAGCTAATGTTTGTTGGCTTCTCTGCTAAAAATGTGATGTTCCTTACTGAGTAGTCACATATGTCTGTCTAGAAATAATTTTCATAATCTTTCAGAAATTTCTTTTCCAATTGCATTTAGTTCAATCAATTTGCTTGTAAAATCACTCTTACTCATAAAGAATTATTTTAAATCCTTATTCCATCATAATAAAACATGGTATACAGTTATTTGGTAAATACATTTTGTAAAGGAGTTTCAAATTTTTAGTTCATCTCTTTTGACACCTAAATTTTTAAGATAAGGTATTATTATAAACTGATTTACTCAGAACATATTTTCATTTTGGTTGGTATAGTCATAATATATCAGTCATTGTACCATCTAGACATTTTCAGGTATCTATATTAATTGGTTATCATTTAAGAATTTGGAACCAAACACTTTATTCAGTTGATGGGAGTAGAGAGTTTTCATTCCAGATAACTTGTAACAGTTAATTCTTCTTTTTCTGCCTCTTTTACTGATTCAAAGTGTGAATTTTTCCATTACATCATATAATTAGTTGATGAGATTTTTTAGAATTTAACCTAGGATCTCTCATTCTTAATTAAAAGCTCCCATATGATGTTGAGTTTATGAAAATATTATTAAACCCTATAGATGTTCAACTTCCTTCCACAGAGGTTGGTGACTCCATTTTTCCCTGTAGCAGGGAAAACAAAGGTGACACTACTTGCTCTTTAAAAATGAAGCTTAAGGAATAGTAGAAGGTTGTCCAGGTTAGATGAGATTATAGTGGGTTATCCATTCTAGTGAAGATTAGTTGTGTGTTGTTGCAGGTTAACAGAATTTGGCCTCATTAGCAGATAGCTCACTATAAGTTATAAAAGGGGTTATAAAACATGAAAAGCAAATTGAGTTTAGAAATAAGATTTTATATATACACATATCAATTAAGGTTTTACAATTAAAGTAATCCTTTAAAGATGGGTCCAACGGATGTTAAAATGTTCATGGCAATAAATGCTGAAAAGATAATTTATGCTTAGGTATGTGGGAGCATTGTAAGTAAGGAATGTCTTTGATGTATCCGCTCCTTTGTTTGGTAAGTAGTTTTGAGACAGCGAAAAAGAAAAGGAGAGGGAAGGATGGCGAGCATAGTAATTTGCTTGACTTTGGTCAAAGGAGATACTAATTACACTTGTCTCTCTCAAGTCTGTCTGTGTGTGTCTGTCTGGTGATGCTTTCCATATCGGCTTTTTATTTCGTCTTTTTGGATCGCAGCAGATAATTTGGGAATTCACATCCGTATTTGATTCTTGGCTTCCCATTAACCGATAAATCAAATTTGCATAGGCTCACGAACTGAAATTTAATATTTAACTAATTTTTAGTTTTCAACCGGAACATCTGCATGGAGCCGGGTGTGTGCATAGACGAGTTTTAGTCATTTGCTTTCTGGTCGTGAGAGTGCAAACATCCGGTCCCTCACTTTGCTCGGTATCACCACAAGATAATGACATCAAGCATAGATGATCATCCATTGAGAAATAAGAATAATAGATTATTATTAAAATCTGATTTGATGGAATTAACTCATATGAAAATATTAACTTAGTTTGCTCTGGCAACAAATGTAAAATAAAAGGATTACTTAATGAACACAAAATTTGTTAAAATTATTCAAAGTAAATTTTTACCAATTTTGTAAATAAAAACAAAATTTTGCCCCTAGAGAATGAAGTAAATTTCTTTTTGTTTTTTCTTTTCATAAGAGTACAATGTAGTGATTGAATCACTCCAAGAGATATCTCTTTGAAGAGTTCAAGGAATTCTGCAAAACCCTAATTTCTAAGGAGACAACTAAATAATTTTCCATGGCAAATGAATAAATTCAAATCCACTTTTACTGTGCATATATGGTGACCACTAAAAATGTATGCAAAACAACTTATTAATCCTTGTACAAGGTTTTCAAATTTATAATGAGAAATACACTCTCATCACATTATTGTGAAAATCTTTAATTTTTTTTCCTATCATTTTGCAATCTAAAATCTTTGCATTCATTATAGAAATAATCTGCTCTGAGAAATGATCGAACCCATTTTTCATCCATGATTACAAAGTTAAGCAATGTTGAACCTGGTCAGTACTTAGATGGGTGACCGCTTGGGAATACCAGGTGCTGTAAGTGTTTAGTGATAGATGTGCGTTGTGGTGCAGTGGATATCGGCTCGGAAAGAGAAATCAGTGAGCCGAGTTTGAATTCCAATTGAATACCCTGCATCCACTTAAGCACTGGTACCCTTGGGAAAGGTATTAATCCGTCATTTCTCTCCAGTTATGGGTTAAATAACAGGGTAAGACTTGGGGACACTACCCTTAAAAGCAAATCTCAATGAATCTTGATACTTGAAAAGAAAAAAGTATTACTAGACACAAAAACTTATAAAAAAAACAACAATAAATTGTTGAAAGAAAAAGGTATTACCAGCAATAAATAAATAAAAAAAAATTAATTGGCAATAAATGACCCACCGAAGTTGATATGCCATAAAACAAAAACAACCAACCAACCAACACCAAAGTATTATCTCTCAATTAGAGTTATTATGAAGAGATTATGCAAGTTATCAGCAAACATTTCGATGCTTAAATGTTTCTCATAGAAAAGCTTTTGTCAAAATATCTTTTACATTTTTAGAGCTTTATTTCATTATTTATATACCATAATTGTTAACCACTGTATTTGTGCAAGTAAATTTCTGATCGCCTGTTTTTTTTTTGTTTTGTTAATAATTTCTTTCAAAAAGGTGATAAAGGCTTCTACAGAGGTTGCTGAGATTAAAAGAAACAGAGAGTATAGCAAATAACAAGGAGATATATGATGATTGTATTTAAATTTTTCAAGATTGTAGTTGAAAGAAAATTAAGAAGTCAGAAGAGATTTCTACAAGTGAGAAATGTAAGAAAAGAAACTTATCATCAAGCTTATGTTTACAATTGCAATTTCAGTAGTAAAAGAGTGAAACTAAAAAGTGTTGCTCATCAGAACATTTTCCATGTAAACAGTGTTCGTTTAGTAACAGATTATTTCTGTAATTATCCAATAGTATGCAGGTATTTTGATTATTTGTCCCAAAGTTTTCTGCTTGAAAATAAATTTTGACTTAAGTGCTTTGACTTTATAAATTTAAGAACATTACTAGAGTGGCAGCAAGGCCTCGCCATTTTTATTTAAAATAGTGAGATGTAATCATAAATCATAAATTATATACTAAAAGTTTCTTCTCTTGCACTTCTTTCTTGTAAAACCCTTTTAAATTTTAAAAACTATTTTAAATGCAATATCTTCTCTCCTTAATAATGTTTTTTCAGACTCTTTCACTTTTTGATATTAAACTCTTGCTTCTTTGTGGCTTTACTAGGGTGAAAGGATTAACAAAATAGCAAATTACACAAAGATACATTTCCAAGAGTTTTTTCTATAATTCTCAAAAAAGTATTTAACTAATGAGTTCATAGTGGTGTGGGGCTTAGGGGTTAAAATGAACAGTTGAGCTACCCACACTATGAAGATTAATGGAGGATGATAATAGCAAGGAAACACATGGGTAATTTTAACAAGAAAATATAAGGAATTTATTTACTATTTACATGTTTAAAAATTGTATCAATAGCTCATTTCATTTAAATAAATCAGAAATTTTTGAAGTTCATTGTTTTAATGACTTGTCATGAAGAAGAAATGTTCATACAACAGATAAATGATCTGACACTAATATTTACAAATGCTTTAGATGTGCTGAACAGAAATAAAACTTTTCACATGACTTCAGAGATGATAAATTTCATTTTCTTCTCATTTTATATCATAAAGAATTTTGCATAGGATTACTACATTTTTTCTTTCTTCTTGGCTCAATGGCTAATTTCTGTGAAGACAAGGTTTTCACTGCTTCAAAAGAAATTTTATATAGACTTCCAAATTTATTTCCAACCTTTTCCCAGCACACTGGTCAATTTTGTAAAAACAAGGTTTTCATTGGTCCAAAGAAAATCTCACATAGGCTTGTGAATTTAAGCTATGTAGAAATAGTGATCAGGAAACACACGTTATTTTTAATGATGCAAGATAAGCAATTTTTTTATAAATTTACGCATTTGAAGTTTCAGTAGCTTGTTTCAGGACAATTAATCAAACATTAAAGTTTAGTAGCTTTGATGAATTTTCAAGAAGAGAAAATGTTCATATTAAATCATCCAATATGAAGTAGTATTCCAAAATTCTTAAAACAAATTGAGATAATTTGTTTTTCATGTATACAGTTGTATTCAACATAAATAAAAAGATATATTTTAAGTTACTTAGTTTATGAGTTGAAAAGAGTTCTTTAAAATTCCTCTGCTTTCATTAGAGGCTGATAATTTGAAACCTGTGAAGAAAAGAGAGTTATTTTTATTCCGTATTCACCACAAATTTCTTTACGATTTTTCCTCAGATTGAATTGGAAGAGAGTGGTATAAAAGAGTTATTATTTTATTTTATTTTATTTTTTTTAATCATCTCACCCCAAGCAAGGCATTCCACTGCCACTATTGCGCATGGGGCTACATAGGGGAAGGTAAAGAGAAGGAGTGGTTAGACATAGGGAATGTCAGGAGGAAGGTGACAGATGAGTAAGGATAGCGAGGATGAGGGTTAGGCAGATGGGAAGAGTGCTTGATAGAATGGGAGCAGGTTAGTGTGTTAGGAGGTGTCTATTGACCTTACCTTTTTCAACTCCTGGAGATTGTAGCCGTCGGGGAAGCAATCGTTTGGGAGAGAATTCCACAGTCGGGAAGTGCGAGGAAAGAAACTGTTGGAGTAGAAGTTACGGCTGCATTTTATCAGTTTCACTGTAAAAGGGTGGGATCTAGTTGCTAATCTAGTATCTTGTTCAAATTCGTATTTAGGGGGCACTAGTGATCTAAGTTCATCGGAGCAGAAGCTTATTTCCTTCTCAGCACAAGTTCCATTTGAATTATCATTATGAATTCACCAAAAGTTTCTGCTAATGGTTGAGGAATCTTAGTTTTTATTTAATCTCTTCTCTCACATTTCAATCTTTTTTCCTCCTATTGCAAGCTTTTATATCAACATTATCAAAGTTAACAAAATGAGCAACAGATCATTTATTAAGGCTTTTATTCTTGATTCTTAGTAAGAAATTGTTTAAATGAAACTTACCTTAAACCAAGGGAATATGAAGGTAATGAAGATGGTTACATTCCTGTGTGCAAGGCATGGTGAGTGTTAGTGGTGAAAGTCTGAGTTAGTAGAGTGAAGGGAATGTGTTTTATCAGGACATTTTTCAGGGAAGCAGCAATAGTTATGATAGACTTGTAATGTTGTGTTCAATAATTTGTCATCTACAACATCAAGTAAACGGTTTTGAACTATATTAATAAAAGAAAGTGAGTATTGGTCAGTTCATGTTCAGATATGGCAATAAGACTCTTATGTCTGGTTTGCTGTAACTCTTGTTCAGATAAAGCATGGCAGGTAGACTTAGGCTCTTTCTGGAGCTGTATAAAGATTTGACCATTTTTCTAGTGTCATTAGTGATGGATTGTTTATATGGGTCTCACTTGATGTCTTGGAATTAACTTGTGTCCCAAATGATACTCAAAGTGACATGCCTCTTTGAGAATGCTACCATTCATCATGGTGAGAATTCAGGATCACTTTGATGATGATAAAAAGTTAATACCTTTGTCACTATGTTGCCTAGTATGTTTTCCATAAAGACATACATTATTTATTCTTTTTCTAGGTTTGATATGCTGTGATTAAACAATTCATTCTATACATCACATCTCAGAAAACATGTCCTTTTTAAACATTCATGTATGCATACATCTGTCTATTCAACTAAGTGAATCAAAATCCATGATTACAGAATAATGCAATTTATATTCTTATTTAACACTGGTAGTCATTTTCACTTCTATTTAATGTCTTGAAATTGAAAAAGAAAACATTATCAAAATAAACAAATGAAATCGATGTGAATAGAAAAGAAAAAATTCAAAATAGGTAGTTTATCAAATATCCACAGAGAACATGTAGAAAATGTACACCTGTAGCTCTATGTATGATAAACGTCAATATTTTTGTCAGAACAAATAGAAATTGTCATATAAATAGATATATATGGAATTATTGAAACAATTTTTATCAATAAAAATATAAAAAATAAAAATATCTATGACCAAGTTATATATTTTGTCTTGTCTCTTACTCATTTTTAATTTTTTAGATAATTATATTTTGAACTTTATTAGAACTTGAGAAAGATTTATACAATATTTAGGAAAATACATTGATAAAATAACATTAAGATTTTTACCAGGAATTATGAAAAGAATAAAGTTTATAACTAATAAAATTTATTTCTCTAGGAAAAAAAGCCAAAAATAAAGTACTTGAAAAAAATTTATGTTAAAACAAAGATGAAATCATTTTCTGAGGAAAGTGTCTGAAACATTTCACAATGTTCACTGCTTAAAAAGAATTTACTTTAAGTTATGTGCATGTACATGACACATAAAATGTAGCATTGCTTATTTGGTAATAATATTGAAGTAAAACACAAAATACTTTGAGACATATTTTATTTTTTAGGATTTCTTCTGTAGATTTTTTTTATTTTTAATCCAATATAGATTTTTAGTTGCTGTTAATGTCATTTTTAAAGTTTTATATTGTCAAATTTTTTCATTTTTCTAAATATGTTAAAATCAGTTTACCTATTCTTTTATTCTCTAGAATTGTCTCTTAGAATTCTTTTCAAATATGGTCTGATTTCTTTCTAAATTTATCTCAATACAAAGCTTAAGAGCCAGTCAAGATAGATGACAGCTGAGATGATAAATGTAGTGTGTGCTATAAATGGAGGAGAAAGTGGTAGTAAGTGGAGATTAGAATATGGAGGATAGATAATAACTGACATTTTGTTTTGAAGAAGTCTAGGTTAAAATGTTCAGACAAGTCACATGATGTGGTATGAATATACCATATCATGGCAGTTTTTCTGATAAACTTATGTGAAAGAAACTTTCAATTTTATAACTCAGAGAAAATAAGTGTGATTTCACACCATAGACATGGCATGGCCAAGCATTAAATGTCTGAACTTATAGGACTAAAGAATGGAACTCATCTGAACATTTGCCATGGTATAGTGATAGAATAGAGACAGGCTTGTGATGTTGCACCTTTAAGAAAGAGGTTGTAGAGTAGAAAATAACTTATCCTCCGCAAAACCATGTGACAATTTTGAACTGAAGATTGAAAAGTAAGGATTGAGAAGATTTTGTTATTTTATATTCCTGATCTTCACCAAAATACTAGTAGCATTTATAATATTTTCTTCTTGACTCAATTGCTAATTTCTTTGAAGACAAGGTTTTCATTGGTCAAAAAGCAATTTCATGTTGGCTCGCAAATTTATTTCTATCATTTTCTTACATCACTGGTCAAGATTTTCATTAGTCTAAAGAAAATTTTACATCTACATAGGGTAAGAAATGGCTTGTGAATATTAATATTTCCAAAATGAAGCTGCTATCTATTAACCATCACAGACAATCACTCCTACACCCCATTAGCATGGATCAGGCTAGTCTCCCTGAAAGCAAGCCCTGTGCCTCCTCGGCTTAACACTCACAACAGCCCTCAAGTGGAATGACTATATAGAATCCATAGGTAAATCTGCTGCTAAGAAAGTCAGTTCTCTGTGGAGGGCCAGGAAGTTTTTTCCACCTGAAACAATCCTGCATATATATAAATCTGCCATTCGCCCATGCATTGAATACTGCTGTCATATCTGGTTGGGTGCTCCTGCTATCCACCTAGGTGTCCTTGACAAAATCCAACGGACAATCTGTAATGTGATAGATCCCGACTTGGCAGCTCATTTACAGTCACTTTCTCACTGGACAATGTGGCTTCCCTGTTTCTCTTCTACAAATATTTTCACGGCATCTGCTCTGATGATCTTTGCTCACTGGTGCCCCCTATATATAAATTTGCTCGATCCACAACATTGGCAACTAGGTCCCACCCTTTTACTGTGAAACCAATAAATTTTAAACACAAATTCTACTCCATCAGCTTCTTTTATTGCACTTCCCTCCATTTACTTGCTTTCCTGACAGCTACAATCTCCAAGAATTTAAATGTAAAGTCAATAGTATCTCCTATCTCACTAACCTGCATTCTCTCTCTCTCTCTCATGCTTCTTTCTCCGTCCATTCTACTCTCATCAGTATACTCATCCTTCTCTTACCCACTTCCTGACACCCCCTGTAATCTGTCACTCTTTCTTATAGCTTTCCTCCTATTTAGCCCCCTGCAAAACATTGGCAGTAAAATGCCTTGCTTGGGACGATATGATTATTAAAAAAAATCTTTTTTTTTATGTCTTTTTCCTCAGCTCACCCGAATTTGAAGGGAGTGAATAAAGGAAGTTATTATTTCATACTCACTACACATTTCATTAGAATAAAACATCATTATGAATTCTCCTCAAGTTTCTGCGAATGGTTAAGGATTCTTAGTTTTTACTTAATCTCTTCTTTCAGGTTCAATCCTTTTTCTCCTGCCAAATTGAAAATAAAAAATGTGTAATAATTTATTTTCTTTTCATAAATCACTTTTTAAGTTCATTCTTAAAAAGAAGATAGAGATCAACCTATACAAAGCTCAGAAGCCACTCAAGGTAGAGTATTATTGAAGGTGGTTGTTCTGAGTGTGATAAGTGCAAGGGGTGCAGTTTATGCAGATATGTCGAAAAGATAATGGTTGAATTTAGACTGGAAGAAGTTACAATTATTGTGATCATGAAAGCATCTTCCTGAGATTCTGTTTCACAAAGCAAGAGTTCTTGGGAAGAAGCTATCTGAGTACATTTTCTCTTTACTAAAGGAATATGAAGAAAAGGAGGATGGTTCACTTTAATATACACAGCAAGATCTTAACTGGGAGGGTTAGAATTTTGGAAATAAAGAATGTAGTTTGTTTGAATATTTTTCATAGAAATATCAATAATGCATTGAGAAGCTTGCAATATTTCATCTGTGGGAAAGAGGTTGTGCGATGGGAAAAAATTGATCAAGCACAAGGCTGAGTAGATGCTTTTGAACTCTATGAAGACTGAAAAGTGAAGGCTGGCAGCTACTGTTTATATATAGCAGCAGTACTGCCTTTTCTGCCTGATCTGGCTCTTATAATGGTACAGGAAGAGTCAGGTACTTACTGGAACTGTGCAAGGAACCAACCATTCTTCTTTAGTGAGGAATTATATATATATATATATATATATATATATAAATTTTTTTTTTTAATCATTTCACCCCAAGAAAGGCTACAAAGGGGAAAGTGATGAGAAAAAGTGGTTAGTTATAAGAAATGTCAGAAAGAGGGTGATAGACGGATGAAGATACCGAGGATGGTGTTGGGTAGATGGGAAGAGTGATTGAGATATTGGATGCGAGTTAGTGTGCTAAGAGGTGTCTATTGACCTTACATTTAAATTCCTGGAGATTGTAGCTGTCAAGGAAGCAAGTAGAATTTCAACTTGAGATTGGGGTGAATTTAAGTCCCAGTAGGCATTCAAGGGAAGAGGCAACCTTGAGGAAACACACGTTTATTGTAATAGATAGAAATTAAGGGTCTACTTGGAAATGATGGGTTGTCTGATAAAACATTAATCAGTAAACATGTTTTATCATTCAAAAATGAAAGAAGTAAAGATTTTTCAGATACAAGTACTACTATTTAACCCATAGTTAGATGGAGAAGAGATAGATTCACAATTTTCCCAGGTGTATTTGAGCATAAGTGAATATAATTTTCTATGGAGCCAAAAATAATAACTGAATTTGCAATAAATACAAATCTTCTGTCATGTCTCTATCATGTTGGCTTTTTCTCTACTGTTCCCTGTTGCATACTTGGCAGTTTGGTCAAGTGTTTGGCATTCATAGACCTTCAGCTTTAGGAGAATATCAGCATCTTTTGATGAATATTTTGCATGAAGTGTGTACTTAGAAGCAAGACACAAAAAGAAGCACTTCTTCTCTTGTCACTCATTTTCTTCATGTGTAAAATGTCATTGTAGTTTTATTAATGAAACACTTTTAGTGCAGAACTTTGGAAATATCTGTCAAATCAAGATGCAACTGAATTCAAAGCAGCAAAATATTTAATCAATCATAAAAATTTAGAAACTATCAAAAAGAAGGCAAAATTAAAATCATTTTAATTTATTGCCAACAGTGTGAGAAAGTTTTATATTTTAACTTTCTTATTTTATAAGATACAATATGTATAACTGAAATAAAGACCTTTGTGTGTGAGTATATATATATATAGTGCTGAATTGTGATAATGTCTAAGTTGTTTTTTCAGTGGTTTTACTGATAAAATGTATTTTGGCAAGCAGGTTTTTTATTGTAAAGTGCTTGATATCAGGGTGGAGATACAGTTTTGATAAATGCAAAGAGCTTGTCATTTAACTGAACAGATTCATGCTGACTTTGAAGTTTTGTGAGGACACTGTTATGATGTTCGCATTCATCAGGGCTGGTTAAACTACTTGAACATTAAATTTACTTTATATATAATAATACAGAATGTTAATACCTCACAAAGAACTTTGTGAAGGTAAGCATATACCTGTAAAGAGCACAACAGTAGTTAAGAGATAAAGCAAAATTCAAAAGACAGATCTTCCAAGTTTTGTAGATACACATGCATATGCTAAGTATATCACTAAATAATATAGTCTTACATTGACTTGGTGTAGATAGAATTTTTGAATAATTTTACATTGCCATCAAAATGAATATATTACAAATTGACTGTTTGAGATTTGAATTTAAGTTCACTTGATGTTTATGGGAGTTACATTTTATAATATTAGGATACTGTTATTTAATTTATCAAGAGTAAATTTTAAATAGACATGGAGAAAAGGATTAAAACTAAAAATTAATAAAGAAAAATAATAGCCTCACATTATAAGATTTAAATCCCATGAACATTGAGTGAACTTAAATTCAAATCTCTTAAACAGAGAGTTCATAATATACACCTGATGATTGCATAAAGCATGAAACTCTGAGTCATGTCACCAACATAGGATAATATATATAAATATATATTAGAGTTTGAGTTTTTTTAATGGAATATCAACCTCTGTGAGTTATTTAATGCCAAAAAGTAGGGTTGTAAGATATTTTTTAATGTTCAGTTATAGTGAGTAGGTTGATTTAGTCATATTTTGAGGAAAAAAATTTTTATTATTATTTTTTTATTTTAGAAAACTGAAGACGTCTTCTAGTTTTGTATTCAAAAATGAATTGCTGGTAATAATTTTTTTTCCTTCAAAAATATGTTATTGTAATATTTTTTCCTTAAAAATTTATTGTTGGTAATATTTTTCCTTAAAAAATGTATATATTTCTATAAAAGTCTATTCTTATGTATATATTTCAATAAATTTCTATTCTTAAACTTTTGATCAGTTTGGGGATAAACTATTAACCTATAGCTGGGACCCTAACAGGCGCTACCACCCCGGGTCAGGGTGGACTTGGGAACAACAGCAATTAAGAGGTGGTTCCATGCTCCTCACAACCTCCCAATCAGATGCTGGATGTAGTTTATTTTTATTGTCATACCCAGGACTATATATATATATATATATATATATATATATATACAATACAAAATCTAGAGTTGAGTCACTACCTACCACGATTTCACACAAACGGTACTTCAGGGCCTCTTGCCCTGAAGAACCGTTCATGTAAAACCACGGTAGGTGGTGGCTCAACTCTAGATTTTGTTTTGTATTCTGCTCTACTTTCGTATATTCATACTTTCATATCGAGCACTTTGCTGTTAAGGTTTTGTCTTGGGGCTTTTTTTCTTTCAAACGAGCACTAGACATATTCTTCTTGTGTGCTGTTCATTTCTGTTTAACCCACGAGGTAGTCCTCACCAGGTTAGAAGACGGTTAATATGACTGTTAGTTAGCATTATTTTCAGATATTTAGTCTGTTTTTATTCGTGTTGACTTACTGTGATTAAGTTCATTATTATTATTATATATATATATATATATATGCACAAAATTATATATTATGCATGTATTATTTGAAATTATATATTCATGCCAGAATACAGTGTTCTATGCATAAGATAGAAGCAGTCATTGTTTCTAATTGTTTATCCTTATATATGTCAGAAAAGACATAAATGTCAATTTGTATTTTTGTATTCATGCATGTAACCATGGCTACTTATAAACATGTTCCATAAGTCATCTTTTCTTGGCAGACAGAACACACAAAAGCACAAACCTAACCACAAAACTAATTTCAAATGGATTCTGTCATCATGGCACATATGACACTCTACTGTTGCTATGGCAACATTAAATTCCATGTCCACTTGGCCATATGACATTACTCCAGCAACCAAACACTATGCAAATCTCTCTCTACAGTTATTTCATTTTGATATTGCAGTCGATTGCTCTCTATTAACAAAAAATTCTAAGAATTTAATATAAAAATGCTGTTATCATTCTCCTTCTATGTGCTGGGTGCCTTCAGGATGTAGGCAATCACGGCTTGCCATATCGCTCTATCCCTAGTAGCTCTTAACAAGGTTCTTCCTGTTACCCTTTCCAAACCTCACTCTGCCAGCCATTTGCTCAAGCTCATTAAGTATGTTATGCATTGCTTTTGACTGCCTCTCTTTCCTTGTATCTAATCTGTGAGTATCAAATTCTCCAAGCTCTCCTTCCATATTACATGTCTCAGGAACATCAGTTGTCTTTTCCTAATGTTGACTATTAGTTTTTTTTGTTTCCATTTTCTCCAGAACCTTGTTGTTGCTCACATATTTGGTCTATGTTATCCTTCTGTAGAATCACATTTCAGTTGCTTCAAGTCTCTCCTTCATCTTTGAGGAAATTGTACAACATTCACTGCCATATTGAAGAACAGGCATCACGTAGCAATCCAGTACTTTCTTCCTTGTTTCTAGTGAAATTTTCCTGTTTCTTAATACTTTACTCAACTTCTGGAATGCTTCCTTCGCCATGCCAATTCGCTTTCGGATCTCAGTGTCACACTTACCATTCTCTATTAGAACACCACCCAGGTATTTAAATTTATAGACCTGCTTGGTTGTAGTACCCCTAACCTGTAGTTGACATTTTGGGCACCTCTTTTTATTGTTCTTATTTTCTTCTTCTTTTATGTGTTGTGCCCTTTCAACATATAGCTAATAGCTCTCCACAACTTCCTATTCTTTGTTGATCTAAGTATTATTTATCCCCTTTTCTAACCCTGCCAGTCCTTGTTCAGCCATTCATTTTCATAAGGTAGGTTGCTCACTGTTTCTCTCTGTCCATCTTGCTTTCATCATGTCTTGTGAGTCAGGTTCTCCAAGCTCTCTTTCCTAATTATGTATCCTATAAATTTCTGTAGTCTCTATCTGATTCTATGTCCAAGTATTATTTTTGCTTCCTGAAGCAAATTTGAGTTGCTTTGATGTTCTCTCTATAGTATTATCAGCATCCTGCTGTAGAACCATATGACTGTTGTATTGTCTCTTTTGTATCTGTGAAAAAATTATTCTGCATTCACTATCATATCAGAGGATTGATATTTCATAATAGTTCTGCACACTTTATTTATTTTTAATGGCTTTTTTTATATTGTAATACTTTGTTTTGTTTTTGGAAGGCACCGTCCTCTATTCCAATGTGCTTTGAATTTCTATTACATTTTTCATCATTTATTAAAACATGTCCCAGATAGTTAAATATTTGTACTTGTTTAAATTTGCTGTTTCTAAATTTGAGGTTTGTGTCTTGAACCATTTTTCTTGCTATATGACCATATATTCTGTTTTTACATTTTCTTTATTTTTATTTTCTTTTTCAATGACAATTTTGTCTTTAGATAATGTAGTCCTGTTAAGGTATTCTTATTTTGAGAATAATATCTTCATTTTTTTATCATCTTTTTTTAGAATAATGCTTTCACCATTTTTTCTTTATTGTTGTCAGTTCTAAAGTTGCAATACTTTTGCTATAATCAAACTGGATAACTTCATAGGGAAAAAAATCATCAAATAAAAGAACAAAGATTTCCTTCTCTCAAAGATGTTGTCGCACATTCTTTATTAAAGGGTTTTTTGACTCAGGTTATGTTTCATTGTAACATTAACAAGAACAATTTTGATAAGAACAATAAAAAAATTTATTTTTCTCACTTTTGAAAATATCTACAATTGTGAAACTTTTCTTTATGACTGGTTTTCTAGATTTTCAGTAAAAACTATTTGACACATAATTGTTTGATTTGGCAAGCTGTAAGAAAGAAATTCTTAAAGTGAAAGATTAAAAATATGGAAATTATACTTTAAAATGACTGCTTAAAGTGATTTTTTCAGCAATTTTTTCCTTTTTTAAAATTTCAAAGCTAAACTTGGATACTTTCATACAAATGCTTTGCTTGGCTAGGATTTACTTTTAATACAAAGCAGTTTTGAACTTACAGAATTAACATGCTTTTTTACTAGTATAAACTTTATATTTAGTAGATATAGATGTTTGAGTAGACATCCCTGTTTTTTAAACAGTGTAATTTATTATTGGCTTGGAACGAGAAATCAGAGAGTTTAGTTCAAATTCTTTTCTCTTACTTTTTAAGAAATTCACTTCTTCATGGAACTTTTCAAGCCCATATCTACTAATTTTATTTTCATATCCAAAATCTAAAAAGTAATTTCTATGGAATTAGTGGATTTATTATTCATAGTTCAACATTGTTTCTTATTACTATAAATATTATATTTAGGGGCTATATGTATTTGGGCAGACATCACTAATTTCTAAAGAGTGTAATTTAATGTGTACCAGCTTGGATATTTGAGAGACTTAATAAAGAAAGTTTGCTTTTCAGCAGGGTTTGAGTCTGCATCCTCCTCATATTGGTGAAACCATCTTTGATCTAGGTGAGGTGTGAACCTTACCAAAGTAAGGTTCACACCTCTCCTGGCATAAATCTCATGAATGGTAGATGTTGAATGACACTATTTAAAAAGATGGAGATGTCTGCTCAAATATGTGTATCCATTAAGTATGGTATTTATAGTGAAAGAAATTATGTTGGATTATAAATTTTTAAAAGATCATTGAAAGTAACTTAAATATCTATTTAAAAGAGAATGTTCATAGCTCATTGTTTAAAAACTTTATGAAATATTTAAAAGTCATGTATTTACAATACTGAATTAATTTAAACTAATTTTAAACATAAAGTTAGGCTCTGTTAGATATAGCTTGCTTTTTCTACAATGAAATGTCACTAGCATTATAACAGAAAAGTATTTTTAGTAGTAATGGTGTTACACCATGAGAATTCAAAAGGAACTATAATCAGTCTTTTCACTGTTTAAGTTATTATGTAGTAAAACTGCAAGAAAACTGAATGCATGGTCATCAGTAAAAAAGGCAGCCCAATATGCCAATTTCAGGTCAGGGATACTAGAATCAAGCAGGTACAAAAATTTAAATACCTCGGAAATGTTATAACAGAAGATGGAAAGTGTGACACAAAGATTCAAAGGTGAATTTGCATGGCGAAGGAAGCATTCCAGAAGTTGAGTAAAGTATTAAGAAACAGGAAAATTTCACTAGAAACAAGGAAGAGAGTACTGGATTGCTATGTGTTGTCAGTTCTTCAATATGGCAGTGATGGCTGGACAATATCATCAAAGGTGAAGAAAAAACTTGAAGCAACTGAAATGTGGTTCTACAGAAGGATGCTGTGAATATCATGGATTGAGCATGTGAGCAATGATGAGGTCTTAGAAATAATGGAAACAAAAAAGAAATTAATACTGAGCATCAGGAAGAGACAGCTGAAGTTCCTGGGACATACAATGAGGAATGAGGGCTTGGAGAACCTGATACTAACAGGCCAGATAGAGGGTAAAAGAGACAGGGGAAAACAACGGATAACATATTTGAAGGACCTAATCAGGTGGATGATGGAATGAGGGTTGCAGGGTGTAACAGGAGAAGGCGTGCTAAGAGCCACCAGGGATAGGGAGATGTGGAAAGCCATTATTTGACTATGTCCTGAAGGGACAGGGCACATAGAAGGAGAAGAAGTATTAATAGATGATCTGTCATGTTTTTATTGTATATTTTTATTTTTTTTATAAGTGTTTCACCCCGAGCAAGGCATGTCACTGCCACTACTGTGCTACATAGAGTGGAGAAAGGATGGTTAAATATAGGAAATGTCAGAGGGTGGGTGATAGGTAAGGATACCGAGAATGAGGGTTGGGTAGATGAGAGTTTTCTGAGAATAACTGGGAGTTAGTGTGATAGGAGGTGTCTATTGACCCTACATTTAAACACCTGGAGATTGTAGCTGTCAGGAAAGCAGACTTGTGGAAGGGAATTCCACAGGCGGGAAGCACGAGAAAAGAAGCTGTTGGAGTAGAATTTACGGTTTGATATGGACAACTAAACTTCTCCTGAAATTCACTTTATTTCTGATAGATATACAGCCCTGTGTTTGTTCACAGTACATTTCTTAGATCTGTAAAGTTTAGAAAGAAAAATTCCATATAAATCTACATAAATTAAAATGGGATGAAAAATACAAATTATACAGATTCAAATTATAGTGAACATATTAGAACATATTTTATGAATTAGTCAATTTTAGATAAAATAAAATTGTCTTTTTAATAACAATTATTAGTAAAATACAATATCACTACTGAGTTATTACTAACTTAAAATGAAATTTAATTCTAATTCATGGAGAAAGTTAAAAATTACACATAACTTAAAGCATATACCAAATTAGTGATCTACAAATTTTAAGCTCCTAAGCATGTCTGATTTCTAAGTTCTTAAAAATGTTATTCTCTTCAGAATTTTCCAGTTGTATATTTCTGTGAATTTTGTGTCTACTATTATACCCATGCATGAGATGTAAGTAAAAGGGCAATACATTAATCAATCTGCATGGTAATATTAATAGGAGCTGGTTGTAACAATGCAAGGAAATGTTAAGAAATCTTACTATGTATATTCTCTGTTGCATGAAAATTGTCTTAAGAAGAACCTGAAGCATTTTTTATAAATTCTTACAAATATTTGTTGAAATATAAAAATATTGGATTTAAAATTTATCTGCTTTCTTTTTTATCCTTCCTTTTTCATTCTAGATGAGTTGAATATTTTTATAAGGCTAAAATTTATATTCCCTCAACTGCCCAGAGATCCATCTTAAGACAAAACTATAATTAGCCCTAATTCATCAATGTTGCAGCATGTGCTTTTAATCTACAGATTGTGGCAAAAGTAATGTCCTTTTTTGTTTATTAACTTTTATTGAACATAAATAAATTACAGTATTTAAAGATGGCTTAAGATTAATAACATTTCTTGTGAGACATACTGAAAGATCTTGTATAAAGATTCAAACCAAAAACAATTCTAGAATTAAATCAAGCAATTTCTAGTAAATGTTCTGAAATTAAAATAAAAATGTGTTAAATGGTTTATCCATGTATCCTAGAAATTTTGATAGTCTCTTTCTGATTCTAAGTCCAAGTGTCATTTTTATTCTCATTGTCCTTAAAACTTTCTTGTTGCTTTCATGTTCTTTCTATAATAGGGTTCAGTATTGTATTCAACATGAAGGGGAACATTTAGAACATATCAACTGATTTGATAATTATAACAAATCATGCTATTTGATATGACTGTACTTTTTCATAATAAATTTCTTTTCATTTAATTTTTTGATAAATTTTCTTAAATTTCTGTAATTTATTTTTGATCAATAAAAATTAATAAATAAAAATGGCGTTATTTTTACTACAGTCAGTTAATATGATCAGTCAGTTAAGTGCCATACGTGATACATGCTTTGAAAGAGACATGACTGACTGGGCAGAAGATTATCCCGCAATAGGTTGCCATTGCTTTCTGCAGTAGACTGGTTGCTGATCAAGGTTATAGAACCCAATCTGTCCCATTATTTAACTCATAACTGGAGGAAAGAGATGGATTAATACCTTTCCTAAGGGTATTTGTGCATAAGTGAATGCAAGGAATTTAACTGGAATTCAAACTTGGCACCCTCGATTTTTCATTCCAAGTTGATATCCACTGTAACACAACATTAACACGATACTCATTGCAAAACCAAATAATATCTCAGTAGTTCAAATATTCCAATATTATTCTTTTTTTTTTACAAGTTTATAATGACTGTCTTTAATATTTTGAGGAATTCTTTCCTACTCTTAACATCATTAAAAAATGTAAGTGCATACACGCCATGAAAATTCATTGTTCTAGATTTTTAGGGGCATGTCAGCAACATTTGTAGTTTTGTAATCTACTTTTGCTTGATTGCTTTCTTATGAATTGGTGCATTATTCCCTTCCAGATTTGATGCTTGTTGTGGGTTGCATCTATTGCAGTCTTTGTGAACTTAGACAAGATGCAAATTGGCTAAATCAGATATGGCAGTGATTCCTTTAATCCAAACCTAAATTATAAAATCAAGCAAAATTTGTTTTATGTTCCAACATAGCTTTCAATATTCTTAACCATTTTAAAATAGTCAACATCACTATTTAAAAACCATCAACATAACATACTAACTTTAAGAAATAGGCTCATACCAAAACATATAACACCTACAACAAATCAGGAATAAACCATATACCTATAAAACATGTCTACTCTGAAAGTTTAAAATTATGTACAAAATATCTGTAGTTGAAGACATACAATTGTGTTTAAAATATATTTACTTGAAGGCATAGAATTATCCAAAATATTTTGATTTTGGTATGGAGGTTAATATACCATAAAACAAAATTAACGATTCCTTCCCTATAAATATAATCAATTTTAAACTAATATATTTATCACTTTAAATTTTTCATGAATACTAATATTTAAGATGTTCCATTTATTTTAAACAATATATTTATTTTCCTTTGCTGGCAGGAATATTTAAAAATATATGTCCTCTAGCAGGATTTGAACCTTTGTGGGCAAAAGTGCTATTAGATCTGATCACCAAAAATAATGCTAAAAGTGATAAGAATCTGCCAGATTAATAAATATAAAACATCCATTACTTCTGATATATTGATATATATATATATATATATATATATATATATATATAGAGAGAGAGAGAGAGAGAGAGAGAGATTTAATAAAATTAAATTTAAAATTATCTGCAAAATCATAAAATAAATCTAACAAAATAATAAAAAACAAGCTTTAAAATATTGCCCACTAAATCTAAAATCCTATATTTTATGCAAAAGTGTACTTTAAAATCTCTTTTTGATCATCAAACAATTTGAGTTTTTGTTATCTAAAGGGAAATAAGTAGTTCAACAATAAATAAATTCAAATTATTAACAAAACAAAACAACTCTTAGAATATTTATTCATTTAAAATGAAACATTATTTCAACAGAGTATTTTCAAATTCTCTTCTCTTTGTTTCTCTTATCTGAATGAATGTTTTCACAAACCTTTGCAAATAAATTCACTAATGCATATTTATTGTTTCACTAAATTTTCAGAGATTAATAGTTGTTTGAATATGAAACAAGTTTCCTTGTTAAATATTTTTTAAGGCAAAAGCATTTAAGAGTTTGAGTATTTGTTGATTAACAATATTGTAAAAGAAAAATAAACAAAAATTGCAGAAAACAGAAAACTAAAAAAAGAAATTTCATGAGGAAAATCTATTTATAACATTTTTAGTTTTGTTTTAGTTCCTAAAAAGGAATGAAAATGTTGTGATAGTTCTTGACATTAAGATATATTTGAAACAAAGTTCATTTAAATTCATAGATTTTATCTTCTTTTTAAACATTGTTTTCTCATCTACATAATTACAATAACTTGCATTTTGATAAATTCCATTTTGTTCCCATTTTATTCAATCTTTTTTCCTGTTTGTGTGATTAATGTTTCCAAACCTTAATATTTCCAAATGCTTTTCTCCATATTTCATTTTGAGTTTGATGACAGTGGTGATTCAGATTCATGCCACACTTGATGAATGAAGTTAGTGAGTGTAGAATTCTGCTAATGTAAATTTATGGATATCATCTTATGGAAGAGGGGCCATTGATCATTCATGTTTGGCACTGCATACTAAACCAACTTAATTTGTGATTTCATCATTAATAGAATAAAATCTGTATTTTTTAATTTCATGTATAAAATAAAAAACACCAGTAAAGTTTTTTTTTATTTAAAACCTAATTTACATATTTAATGAAATGATGATTGTCTTGGTCTGTATTTCAAAGACTCCTAATTTCACTGCCAAACAATTCTTGACATTTTGAAAAAAAAAATAATTTTAAATCTATCACTTTAGATATGTATGCATTGTGTACACCAAATATATGTAGATAGTCCTAATCTTATCTGCTGTAGGCCCATATATTTATCCAAATATTTATAATAAAAAGCAATAAATAAAAACTGTTAGGAAAAAGTCAGAAAAGCATAAATTAAAGTTTCATTTTCTAGGAAAAGAGCATGTTAACAAAATGTAGAAATGTGTTACAAGCCTTCCCTCCATTTCTGAAAAGGAAAGCTAGCAAATGTTACAATAGTTTGCTTTTACTCCTCAATCAGCATGTCATGTCACTTATCAAGCAAGCATCTTCTCCCTGAGGCATACACCATCACTGTCCATTGTATAGACTGTTTTATTCATTAGGTGTTTTTTAACAAACTGTGAAATTAACAACTAACAATCCAGATCCACAAAATTTTCTTAAAGGATTGCATTTCCTTTTTTGGAGAATCACCTTTTAATCATTCATGCCTTCACTGTACAAAAACAGAGATCACTACAGCAATTAAGGGCTTAGTTACTCTATTTCAAAAATGATCATCACTTAGTGGTACTTTTCCATGTTTATATCTGCTAGCTTGTATCTTTGTAGATGAAATGTAAATAAAGTAATTTAAGCAGTTCATGGATTTTTTCATTTGATATTACTTTTTATGATCTTGGTGTATAAACAAATTTCACTATTTGAAAAAATTGTGATATCTACTCATATAACCAGCAAAATAATATTTATATTAATAGGAAATAAAAATATTAATATAATTGAACATTTTATATAGAATTTCAAATTAAAAATATCCTGATATAAAAGAAATTGAAATCTTTTAAAATCAAAATATTTAAAAAAGAAAAATAGTTAAAAACACAAAAAGGAGCTATTTTTACAGGGAAGGAGATAAAATGGCTAATTATTCATTTTTGATTGTATAATAAAAATACACATAGGAAGACAACAAATCCAAATTATTTTTACTAAGCTACAGATTTATTGATCCATTTCCAGTACAAAGTTATAAAATTAAACTGAATCTGATGTGATTTGGTTAGTTTTAAAGCAATAAATGTCTTCTAGATTATTTAAGACACCATATTGTTTTTTGTGTGCTGGAGTATTATGTCTAGCAAAAGAATTACCTCTACTTATCTGGAATCAACTAATAAATCTTTGTAAATCATCTTCAATCATAATCAACTTAATAGGACACAGAAGAGATGGTTATATACAGACAAGCTAAATAACAAAACTGCAATAAAAATAAATTTAGAACATTATTTTATTGAGATGTTTATTTTATTTTGGTGTTCTAAAATGTTTCTTTCATTTTATTTCTTATATAAGCAAAAGGATTAATTTTTTTAAAAAATTAAATACATGAAAAAATTCATCACTGTTTAATTATCAAATGGGCACTTATAAAAATAAATTTTTGAAAAATATCCATTAATTTTATCTGAAATTAAATGTAGATTTAAATAATATTCACCACTCATGCATTTGATCCAAAATCATATTTTCTTAAACTTTATTCAAAATGATATTTTATTGGATAAAGCTAGATACAGTTATTGGTTGAATTTTGATCCAACATTTCTACTATAATATTAAAACTATCGTATCAATATCTACAACTGAATTAATTACATTGACAAAAAAAGGAGATTATCATGAAAATTAAATATTTGTGGTGTAAAATACATGTTCTTTATATCACTAGACTTACTGAAGTATTTATGTTAGTCTTCATAAATCCTGCTTTTATTATTAAAACTATGATAAATGGAAGATTTTTATATTAAATTTGAACTTTTTAACCTTTTATTCACCAAGCAACCTGATAATTCCACTATGATGCAAGGGTTTAGTGACAGTGAAAGAAAATAAGATGATGAAGAGAAAGTCTGTAAAAGAACATGATTCAGGAAGACAGAAGATGGCAATTGATATAGCATTTAAATTTTTGAAGATCATAAGGTAACAAGAAAACAAAAGGTTAGAAAAGAATTCCATAGATAGAAGTGTAAGAATAGAAATATTAGAATAGTACTTATGTCTAGACATATTAGAATAGTTATGTCTAGACATTTCACCAGTTGCCAGTCTAGTCGTATAATTGTGAGCAAAGTAGCAGGGAAGAAAGCTAATTAGAATCCATTTTGCATGTTTTAATAGATCTAACATTTGTAAGAATTGTATTTGTACTTGTATTGAATATGGCTTCTATATATCGCTGTATTGGTATGCTTTGTGTTTTCAGAAGTTAAATAATTTACGTTCACTTCAATAAAATACATTTTTAAAATATAAGTAATATTTACTTTTATTTAATGAAACTTTCACTTGAGTAAATGAGTCAACTAAATAAATTAAATCTGATAAATCATTAATTCTAATCCTAAATTATGTCTGATTTTTTGATCCATCCAAAAGGTTATTTATTGTTGACCAGAAATGAAAAATGACTAAAGAAAATAATTTTATAATATCAGGATTTATATAGTAAGGATGAGTATTTTGAAGCACAAGATTCATTTTTTAAGTCAATAAGAAATTTGCTCCATATGATATATTATCAAATATATCTGTCATATAACATACCAAACAGGATGTTATAAAATGTCTTTTTTGGAATTACAAGAATTAGAAAATAGTTTTATATTTTCTATGTAATTATTTGGGTCAATTGGCAATTTATGAATCAAATTATTATTTACTATTTTCATTAAATATTTAACATTTTTCATTCTGTGTCCATTTTTTTACAAAACTACAAATATGAGGCAATCTATGAAAATCAGATGTTGTACAAATTAGTCAATTTTCTTTCTCAGTCAAATAAAGGTTTTAATATCTGTCTCTTCCTTTCTGTAATCCAATCTGTACTTTGTTCAGTTTTTTCTTGAAAAACTTAAAAGTTGTATATTTTATAGTAAAAATAGGCTTATATAGAAAGTAAGCAACAAATAAATTTTTCATTTATCAGTTACTTCAGATATACTTTTGCACCATTAATTTTAATATCATTGATTGTATTATTAATGTAATTTTCTTGTTGACTTTACTTTTATATTAATTACATTTTGTCAGTCTTTTTATTTTCCCTGTAAATTTGAAACATTTTAATATCATTTTTTACTTGTACTTACAATTTATTTTACTAAATCATTTTATATTTTGTTTCATTTTTTATTATAAATTATTCCTTGTTTTTGTTTTCTCACTTTCAAAATGTTTTTTAATCAGCTTTTATGTTTTAATCAGCTTTCATTTATCACTTTTTGTCATGATTCAGAATTTTTCCTTTTTTTAAACTTTTTATGAATCTTTAAAAAAGAAGATGAAACTTAAAATATATATTTTTCTTTATCTCTGCTGTAACATTTCTCTAACTGTTCCTTTTTCTTTATTTTTTTTCTTTCACTCTACAATCTCAGCTTAAGGCAGTGAATACCATAACTTTAAGACAACAAAAGAAAGAAGGATATTGAATTTTTTCACCATTTCTCTTTGAATACTTTGAGTCTTGACTTTTTCATTTCCATTAATTTTATATTTACTTACAGTAATCTCTTGCTTGACATAAACTAATAGTTTGCTTCAATATCTGGCTTGCCAATTTCAACTTGCTTTCCAGATTTAATTTTTTTTTTTTTTTTTTTTATAAGCGTTTCACCCCGAGCGAGGCATGTCACTGCCACTACTGTGCAGGGGGCTACGTAGAGTGGAGAAAGGCTGATTAAATATAGGAAATAACAGAGGGTGGGTGATAGGCGGGTGAGGATACCGAGAATGAGGGTTGGGTAGATGAGAGTGTTGTGAGAATAGTTGGGAGTTAGTGTGATAGGAGGTGTCTATTGACTCTACATTTAAACACCTGGAGATTGTAACTGTCGGGAAAGCAGACTTGTGGAAGGGAGTTCCACAGGTGGGAAGCGCGAGAAAAGAAGCTGTTGGAGTAGAATTTACGGTTACATCTTATTTGTTTAACTGTAAAAGGGTGGGACCTAGTTGCTAATCTAGTATCTCATGTAAATTCGTGCTTAGGCGGCACCAGTGATCTAAGCTCATCGGAGCAGAAGTCATGAAAGTACTTGTAGAAGAGGCACAGGGAAGCTACATTACGTCGGTGTGAGAGCGGCTGCAGACGGTCTGCCAAGTCAGTATCAACCACGTTACAGATCCGCCTTTGTATTTTGTCAAGAAGCCCAAGGAGAGCAGCAGGGGCACCCGACCAGATATGGCAGCAATATTCAATACACGGGCGGATGCTAGATTTGTATATGTGCAGAATAGTTTCAGGTGGGAAAAATTTCCGGGCCCTGCACAGGGAGCCCACTTTCATAGCAGCAGATTTGGCAATGGATTCAATATAGTCATTCCATTTGAGGTCTGCCGAGAGTGTAAGGCCAAGGAGGCGTAGTATTTTACTCTCTGGGAGGCTAGCCTGTCCCATGCTAATGGGAGGTAGATGCGATTGTCTATGGTGGTTAGTTGATAACATCTTTGTTTAATCTTTTAATCTTTCTGCTTTTTCATCTCTGACTCTCACAGGCTGTAAATTGTATTTCAAAATTAATATTTTGGTTCATGCTACCTTTGTCATAATTTTTCATTTATTTTTATTTATTAAAATATTTCAAATGTTTAAATATATGCAAGGCAAGAAAATAGCATTAAAACAGTTTACATATTTACTTCTGGGATTCAACAAATTAATTTATAACTTATGAAGTTCTAACTTATAAAACGTTTTTCTGAAATATATTTATATTCCGTAAGATGATTCAGAGTGAATTTATTTAAACCCACTTGCCTAGCAAGTCATGTCATATTTTTATATCTTCATATATTAATGAAAAAAAAACAACAAATAATCTTTTTTAACATTCTTCTTTTTTTCAATTATTCTCCTACTCAATTAATAAATTATCAACTTTTCTATTATCTCATTTTAATCTAAGAGAGATTTTTAATATTATTATTACATCAAAAGTACCCACATTCTCTTAAAAAGATAGGAAAAATACTTTACTTAATAAACTATACTATGGCTTGACCAGAGACTTGTGAATGAAATTGGGTAGACAAAAGTATTTGGGAGTTGTTGAGGGTTCTAGCATGGGCAAAGTCACAAGTCATTGTGACTGAGAGTTTGTGCATACTAGTCTTGGTCAGACTGTTGATCACACCAGATAATATATTTTTTAAAAGAAACACTAAGGTCATAGTTGCAGTAAAAACCACAGATGGGCTCTGTGGGTGTTGAACAAAAACAAATGTGCATGCACAGGTGTCTGCAACAGGGATTGCCTAGATGCACTAGTAAACCGGTTACTTGGATACAAGCTAACACTGATTGTTGTAGAGCATATTATATAACAGATAAATGTAGACTATATTTCATAACTGATTATCTACTGACTGTTGTAGACTGTATTACACAACTGGTTGCATATGGACTGTTGTAGGCTGTATTATGAAAGTGATTACATATGGACTGTTGCTGACTGTATTACATAACTAATTATCTACTGACTGGGTAAGGGTTTTAAGCTTGTCTAAGAGAAGGAAATCTTTGAAATAAAAACCTCTACACCTACTCTGTTTAGAAGAGGATAGACTGAACTCTTTAATCTTGGTAGATTATCTTCCTATAGATAACTCGCTTCCATATTTCATGATGGTTCAATTATGCATGATAGGTAAACCATGTAAACCTGAATTTAGCTTATGAAAGATGATTTAAAGAAGTTAAAATTACAGCCAGGTCTTACACAAAATTGGGCAGTCTGGAAAAGAACCATAAAGAAAACCACGTCCAGCTCATGTCAACATAGAAACAGATGTTAAACAATGATGATGATGGTGATGATGATGATGATGTAGACTGTATTATGTAATTGATTAAATACTGACTGTTGTAGATTGTATTATTAACTGATAATATATGGACAGTTGTAGACTGTGTTATGTGACTGATTATATAGTGGCTGTTGTAAATTATATTACATAATTAAAATGTATACTGACTGTTGTAGACTGTAGCCATTCTGTGGTTCATGGTTATAACAAATATGAGTTATGACATAACTCATATTTGTAATTCTTTTGTCAATTTATTCTTGAGATGGCAGTTCTATTAATTTTTTCAACCAAAGGATATTTTTTGGTTTGGTTTGGTTTGGTTTGTTTTATGGCATATCAACTCCTTGCTGGTTATTTAATTCCAAAGCATTAGCTGTTTTAGTATAGGAAAAAACCTATTATGACAATAATGTTTTGCTTCAAAAAATGTATTATGGCAGTTATGTCAACAAGTATAAATGAATAACTCAACAACAGAATCAGAATATAAGTTGTATTCTGCGGAAAGACGGTTAGTATGTACAGAAGTGATTAGTAATATTTACAATAGAAAGATACAAGAGTCCAATCCGTTGTAAGACGTGTGTATACGTGATTACTTCCGGTACACCACCCTAAGTGTAACTAACTCTTCACTGACTCACACTGACTCTTCAGTGACTCATTAGAGACTCTCAAGTGACTCTCTATGACTCCCTTGTAGAGAATCCACCATTGCTATATATAGCAATGGGAACAGTCCATTAGTAGTCAAATAGGAGCGGCGCCCTAACAATGGCAATAATTTTTTTCCTTCAGAAACATATTTTTCTTGGTAACATTTTTCCTTCAAAAACATATTTTTGTTGGTAACATTTTTCCTTCAAAAACGTATTTTTGTTGGTAATATTTTTCCTTCAAAAATTTTTATGTATATATTTCATAAAAGTTTGTTTTTATACTTTCATAATGTTTTGACCCCTGTTTGGAGGGCTAACTATTTGCCCATAGTTGGGACCATAACAGGTGCTACTACCCTGGGTCAGGGTGGACCTGGGAACAACAGCAATTGAGTTGGTTCCATGCTCCTCACAACCTCCCAATCAGAGGGCTTGCTGCCAGATGCAGTTTACAGTCATGCACAGGACGACCAAAGGATATAGATTGCAGTTTAGTTAAACTCATAACTAAACACTTAACCAAGAACAATCAAAAAGTGAATATAAATCCTGATTAAATATACACAGTTTACCCAATGATTTTGATTTCAGTTCATTGGTTAGGCAATAATTTAATCAGAAAAATTGGATTGAATAAAGTAGTTAATTAAAAATTCATAAAATATTAATAAAGATGGTAGGTGTATAAAGATTATAACAATCAAGATGAGGATCTAGTTAAGATAAATCAGTGTATTTTAATGATAATGCCTTATTTTAGAAATACATGACACGCAAATTGCTTATACCATCATAGGCTCTAAACCTAAAATTTATAATGATAGAATTATCATAAAAAGTTTGCTTTTCAAAATTACTGTAAGGAACATAGAATTTGCCTGCTGTGCAATTGAATAAGCTATTATTAATGAGATTTTTGTTGTCTTTTTTTTTCATGTGATACTTGATACTTCTGTAACAACTGGAATTTTAAATTTTGATTTATAGAAGAAAGGATGAAGCAATTCTAAGAAAAGTGATTTTTAAAAAATCAATTCTATAACATGACGTCTTATTCTTTGAATAAGATTAATTTTTAATATTTAATGATAAATTGTGTGAAAAGAAATTGTGAACAGTCTTTTATTGTTGTTATTGATATTAAAGTTATTTATGTCCTTTACCAAAATTTTTCTATCATTAGCTTTCTGCTCTGGACTTACATGACTATCTTGGTTAGTCACAGGTTAATAATGATTTTGATTATATTGAAATTTCATGTGAGGATTATCTGAAATTCAGTCGAATTTTATTCGGTGCATTATAAAATGCATCTGTAGGTACATTCAACTGTTAAAAGTATAAATTTTGCCCAAGAATATTGCTGACTCTCGCGTCTGAATTTAAACTTCTTGATGATATTAATGGTGCAATGTAGGAATTATAAAATCTAGTTGATCAATTTAGTTTATTATAGATAACAAGGTTGCTTAACTTCAAGGTTTTGATATATGTCTGAATTATCTTTTGCATTTATATAGTATAAGCTGATTTTATTATTTTTATGTCTTATTTCTTAATTTTAGCAGTATTACAGAGGGTGTTGCAGCAAAATCCAACACTTGACAAAAAGAAAACAAAACAAGGCAATACAAACAAAATTAATGAATATAATTTCTATAGGTTCTAAACTATCAGCAATCTACAACTGTTTTACATTATTTACATTATTCGGACTATTGTCCTCATTTTGCCATGTTTATGCCATTTAAGCTGTTGTACACTCTGACCTTCTTTTGGTGCTAGAAATTTAAAACCAAATCCTTTATTTCAATCACTGGTGTATATCATTCTCATTCCATATGCAGTGTCGCTTCTGGTAGCCATGTAGTTATCTCCTTTTAACTTAACTCATTAAGTTATTTGTTCACCACTGCTCTAGCCTGGTATTGAACTCACAACTCTTTGGGTTTTTCCTCAAGGACACATGACCCAGTGGATATAGACATTGGTTAATTCCACTGACTTGACACTATAATGTAAATAGTGTCAATACTATGCCATTTCAGAAGTAGAGACAAATACAAATGTTTTCTCAAATTTTCAGTTCTGAAGAAAATAACCAATCATTAGGCCTTTCATAATCACAGAAAGCTTTAATAAATAACAAAAAACCACATAACTTAAAGACATTTGACAATAAGAAAAATGAGCAACACATGGAACAACAATAAAGAAAAATAATATAATGTAGATGTTAACTTTCCCCACTGCCATGAACAAAATGTTTGGAAGGAAATTACATAATATAATATTGGATGTGCAGGTGGTGCAGTGGATATCAGGTCGGAATGAAAAATCAGCGAGTCAAGTTTGAATTCCTGTTGAATTCCTTGCTTTCATTTATGCACAAATACCCTTAGGAAAGGTATTAATACATCTCTTCTCTCTAGTTATGGATTAAATAACAGGACAGATTGGGTTCTATAGCCTTGGTTAGCAACCAGTCTACTGCAGAAAGTAATGGCAACCTACTGCTGGATATTCTTCTGCCCAGTCAGTCATGTCACTTTCGAGACATGATCACCCAAGTGTGTATCATGTATGGCACTTAACTGACTGAATATAGATAACAACTTGAAGTCTAATTTTCCTGAAAAAACAGTTCTCAGAAAAGATGTTATAAATTTCATCTGATAGTAACGTTAAACATATGGTCAATGAATAATGAATAATGAATGTTTCCTCTATATGCTTAAACCATTGGTTCCCATACAATCACTAAAATTAAGCAATGCTGAGCCTGGATAGTACCTAGATGGGTGACTGCTTGGGAATACCCAGTGCTGTAAGCTTGGATGAAAAGGTGATGTAATGGATAATGGTTTGAAAATGTTAATTGGAGAGCCAAGTTCCAAATCCAGTTGGGTTTGTTATAATCATTTACATGCAAATACCTTTGAAAAATGTATGAATCCACTACTTCTCCCCTTAGATATAGGTTGATCAGTAAGACTGTATCATTAAATCATTGTGATCTTCCAAAAAAATTATTACAATCTAAAAAAATATTTTTTGACTTTAAATAACCTGCAAATATTTCATGTTTAGGATTGGGTTTCTGGTCTGTTCTAAAGTCTCCTTGAATTCTATACTTTTAAGGTCTCCAGCTGTACTCTGAAAATTTATTTCCCAATTAAATATTGACCTCTAGAAGTGTAGAATTAACTGTCTATCTTTTCAATTATCTTGCTTGTTCCTATGCTAAAACAACTCAACACTGTAACCATCTATCTTGAGTGGCCCTTGGGCCTTGCATTGGAGAAACATTAGTAAAAAAAAATGTATGATAAGCTAAGCTGTGTAATGGTTAATATCTCAAAATAGTTAACTGGAGAACTGAATTTCACTTCTCATAGGGTTTGTTATATTTATTTACATTCAAATACTCTTGGGAAAGGTATCAATCCACCTCTTTTAACCCCAGATATGGGTTAATTAGTAAAATTTGTATCACTAAACCATTATTATCTCCCCCTCCCAAATTCTTACAATCAAAAAATATTTTCCTGCTTTAAATAACCTGCAAAGGGTTGATAAGTTATAAAAGATGAATGAATGAATCAGTCAGTATATTTCCTGGATAAAAATAGTTAATTTCCCAACTACCAATATATATATATATATATATATATATATATATATATATATATATTTTAGTCATGTACATACAAGCCTGTTTCACTGTATCACAGCTCATCAGTGTGGCTAAACACATCCACTTGCTTCTGGCTGGGATCGAAACTCGACCATATACTGTAGGGAAAACTACTAAAAAGTTGTAAGTTTAAAAATGTATTTTTTTTGACAGTTTTATTTATTTCTATTATTATATATATATATTCGATATTTCAGACCAGGCCTTGGCCTTTCATCAGAAACAAATGATTTTAAAATTTAAGCTAGAAGCGTTCGCCATGAGAGCATTCGTCGAGAGATGTTTACATCATGTGACGTTGAAAGCGATAGAGTTTTTAATATTTGTAAATGTAAACCTATCTCTAATAATACTTTTAAATGTTGTTTTAAAGAAAATTCTTTTAAGTGTATTTAAAAATTTTTAACTATTGAAATATTTATAAAGATTCAAAACACCTAAGTCCCTATTTAACCCTAGCCTGTATGTATTTAATTTATATATATATATATATATATATGTGTGTGTGTGTGTGTGTGTGTGTGTGTGTGTGTGTGTGTGTGTACGTGTGCGTGTGTACATCCTTGTGCAAATTAATTGAAACAACTGCTTTAATTTTCTTTCTTTCACCATGTGATCAATTTTAGGGTGTAATCAATTTATATTTTTTTCCTCAGATTAGGTCATTTAACATGGTGTGCAGTACTATGAATCTATTTTCAAAGTGTATGATGAAATTTGTTTAGCCTTGAAAATATTGCATCAGATTTTTATCATGCCCAGACACTATTGTCTCAACTGTTGATGAGTTGTTTTATGGCCATTGTCTATGAAGGACATTACTCCCAGGATGTATACGAAAATTGTAATGCTGGTAAACCATACAGAGAGATTGCATATATTGTTATACTGTTTGTATCAGCCTTTCACTTGTCATCAAGGCAAAAAACAAAATGGATCCATCAGTCCAAGGCTTACGGCCTATCACGTTGAATACACCCGTTCTCACTCAATCACCAAAGTTAAGCAATGTTGAGTCTGGTCAGTACTAAGATGGGTGACCACTTGGGAATACCAGGTGCTGTAAGTGTTTAGTGACGAATGTGCATTGTGGTGCAGTGGATATCGGCTCGGAAAGACAAATCAGTTAGCCAAGTATGAATTCCAGTTGAATACGCTGCATTCACTTAAGCACTGGTACCCTTGGGATAGGTATTAATCAGTCCCTTCCCTCCAGTTATGGGTTGAATAACAAGGGTAGGACTTGGGGACCTGCCCTTAAAAATAAATCCCAATGAATCTTGATACTTGAAAAGAAGAAAGTATTACTAGACACAAAACTTATATAAAAAACAACAATATATTGTTGAAAGAAAAAGGTATTACAAGCAATAAATAAATAAAAATTTAGTTGGCAATAAATGACCCACCAAGGTTGATATGCCATAAAAACAAAACAACGAACCATCAGTCCAAAACGTAAAAAAATATGCAGTTGGCAGAAAAAAACAATGCCAAGAGACAACATATATATGATCAAGGAAACTGTGAAAGATTTTAGGAAGACATTATTCATTTTGCTTCACTTAATTTGCACAAGGGTGTTATATATATATATAATTATTTAATTATTTAACTTTTGGTCATAATAAAATTAGACGAGTACACAGTTGTATTAAAAAGAGTTCAATACAATTATATTGTAGAACTTTTGAATATTTCTCATTTGTAAACGAGTTATTACATGACCGAGGTGTTTTCAGGTGATTTGTAATAACTGATTTTACCATTTTTTTAAGAATGTTCATGCCTGAAGACACCACATGGTAGAAGCCTAGGTCACATAATAACTCATTTACAAATGAAATATATGTATATATGAAATATCATTTACAAAATGAAATATATGTATATATATTATTGCAAATTTATTTATTTGCAAATTTAGTTATTGCAAATCCCCTGACAACATCACGCATGGTAGAAACCTAGGTCATGTAATAACTCATCTACAAATAAAGAATATTCAAAAGTTCTACAATATAGTTGTAGTGAACACTTTTTAATACATATATGTACTGGTCTAATGTTATTATGACCAAAAACTAAGTAATTAAACAATCAATATATATATATATATATATATATATATATAGACAAAAAAAAAGAAAAAAAACAGTTTATATTTATCCACTAATATAAATCATTCTTGTGCTTACATCAAATCAAAATCCCTTATGCAAGTGGTAGACTTCCCCACTCACTTCCCAAGCACTCCCTCGGGTCATTCCTCACTACTAGATATATGTTTCACCTCTGCGCCTGACACCTGTCAAATCTTGCAACTTTGCCCTCTCATCAACTCCGACCACGCTGTTGTCTCTCTCAGTATTTCTTTCCACTCTCACTCCCCCCAGAAGCCCCCTACCTATAGGACCTCCTACCTCTACCAAAAAGCTGACTGGGATGCCTTTCACGATTTCCTCTGCGATGTCCCTTGGGGAAAAGTGTTTGATCTACCAGTTGATGATTGTGCCTCTGAGGTCTCGTCATGGGTCAAAGCTGGCATTGACGCCTTCATACCCACCAGGAAGTATTACCTAAAACCTCATTTCTCTCCGTGGTTCTCTCCTGCCTGCTCAGCCGCCATTGCCCACAGGAACCATTACTTCCACCTATTCCAGAGACAGTTATCTGATCAAAATAGGCACCTATTCACGTCTGCTTGCAATGAGTGCAAGAGAACCCTAAATGACACCAAACGGATGTTTGCTGAGAGAATGTGACAGCACATAGCTGACCGCAAGTTTGGCTCTAAGGACTATTGGTGGATTTGTAAACGAGTGCTGAACAATAGCAAATCCTCAATACCTCCTTTAATCCATGAATTTGAGGTTTTCATGTCATCCAACTCCACATTTGACTCATCTGGAGTACACCCACCCAACTTCCCTATTAGAACTGAGGCCAAACTGCACAACATATATATTACCCCGACAGTAGTATCCCGAGTAATTTCAAAACTTGACCCCCATAAGGTGAGTGGAGATGATCGAATCCCGGTGATAGTCCTTAAGAGGTGTGCTCCTGAACATTCCCCTGTCCTCTCTAAACTGTTTAACTACTGCCTTTCTGCTTCCTGCTTTCCAGTATGCTGGAAGTTCTCTTCAGTCGTTCCTGTATTTAAGAATTGTGGTGAACTCTCGGACCCATCCAACTATTGCCCTATCAGTCTTCTACCAATATTCAGGAAAGTGTTCGAGGCTATAATCAATGCTGAAATAGTTCAACATCTTACTGCCCACAAACTCTTCTCTGACAGGCAATATGGCTTCCGCTTTGCCAGGTCCACGGCCGACTTGCTAACAACCGTAATGGAGTACATGCTCCAGGCCATTGATGAGTCTGACAAGGCTCGTGCAGTTGCTCTGGACATCTCCAAAGCTTTTGACAGGGTTTGGCACTCTGGCCTTCTATACAAGCTATGCGGTTTTGATTATAATAATTATTTAATTGACATAACTGAACAATTTTTAATTAAATTACATCATATAATAGTATCTTTGGAAAGAGAAAATTTAAATTAAGCTGATGTAAAAAGAAAAAAAATAATGACTTTTTGATAAAATTAAGTAATATCTTAAAATTCTGCAATGATTTCTGTAAATAAATTAAGTTTTAATATTAACCCCCCATCAGCCACCACTGACTAATGGATAACATATATGGAAAACTGAGTTGTGGAAGACAAACATTTCAGTTATTTGTTGATATGTGCATCCTTGTAACTGCCTAACTCATTACCTTAGCATGAAAGTAAAAATTGATCTGGTAAAATAAAAAGGTATACTTTTCATTCAATCTTCTCAATTGACAACATCTTGTTCTGTTCTGAATAATTGACTTTCCTTGTTGCAATGAACATACAATAAAATAACTTTTTACATTCTGATCAATATAACAACTGATAAATTTTCTAACACATTTATTCCTTTCTTCCATAAAGAATAATGTAAGAATTTTGAGAATATAATTCAAATTTGTATACTCCAGACTATGCTAATGGAGCCTCTAAAGTTAAGTTTTACAAAACAAAATCTTTGTAGTGTTATGTGTACAGAAAAGAAACCAATAAAAGGTAGTAGTTAGATTTGAAATTACCTCATTAAATGAAAGAAAACTGAAATGGATAGCATATTCCAAAAAAAGTAATGACATAATCAAGATACTTATGTTCCATACTACTTTAAACAAAAGGTTAGGAAGGAAACCCCAGCAATACTGCAAAACATAACAACAGCTACTGGACTTGGCAAACCTATTTTCCTGAAAAAAATTGTTTGAAGAGAGAGATTTTATAAATTCCAACTAAAAAAAGTACTGATTGCTTGAGCAATGACTGCCAAATGTTTCCTTGTAGGGAAATGGCTGATATTGCCATTACCATACAGAAGAAATACTCTTTTCAACTTTATCTATTTCAAGAAATATTTTATCAGTGAAGTTAAATACATTTTGCAATTTATGAAACTCATCTAAATTTAGCAAACTTTTATCACTATAAAGTAATAACAAGCATATTATGTTTCAAATTTGCAAAATCAAAAGACTTACGATTCAGTAGAAATTTAAGATTCAATCAGATTATTTTGCTTCAGACTTTTCATGACAAGATAAATATCAAATAATATAGCATAAGTCATTGTAAATATTTGAAAAGAAAGCACAGATTGAAAAGTATATGAATCTCTTTTCTTAATAAAAATATCAATATAGGAGAGAAAAGAGACTTATAGATTTAAACTTCATAAACCAGTTTGAGCAGCACAATAGAGAGGTGCCAGACATTTTTAGATCAGTAAAATTTACCTTATCATGATTGTCTATATAAAGAAATGTAAAAACATACCAATAGGTGAAAGTACCTACAAAACAATTTCAAAGAAGATTTATTTAAAAAGCAGTAATAGTTTAAGCAGTGGAATGCCATTGTATCTTTGCAAGTAGTGATGACTAGTGTATCTATGCAAGTTGTGAATAACTGTGTATCTCTGCAAGTGTATGTATACAAGGAGCAACTGCCAGAGTCTCTATGAAAGTAGTAACTACTAGTATATCTATGCAAACAACAAATGCCTGTGTGTCTATCCAACTAACATATACAAGTTTATTTATTCAAGTAGCTAATTCCAGTATATCTAAGCAATTAAAGAATTTGAGTATGTCTGTGCAAGTAGTGAGTGCCAGGGTATCTATGCATGAATAGAATCCAGCATCTTTTTGCAAGTAAGAAATGCCACTGTATCTATGCAAGTATCAAATGCCAGTGAATCTATGCAAGTATCAAATGCCAGTGTATCTATGCAAATAACAAATGCCAGTGTATCTATGCAAGTAACAAATGCCAGTGTATCTATGCAAATAACAAATGCCAGTGTATTTATTCAAGGAGCAAATGCCAGTGTAACTATACAAGTATCAAGTGCCATTGTATCTATGCAAATAACAAATGCCAGTGTATCTATGCAAATAACAAATGCCAGTGAACATATGCAAGTATCAAATGCTAATGTATTTATGCAAGTATCAAATGCCAGTGTATCTATGTAAGTAACAAATGCCAGTGTACCTATGCAAGTATCAAATGCCAGTGTATCTATGCAAATAACAAATGCCAGTGTATCTATGCAAATAACAAATGCCAGTGTATCTACGCAAGTAACAAATGCCAGTATCATTTTGCAAGTATCAAATGCCAGTGTATGTATGCAAGTATCAAATGCCAGTGTATTTATTCAAGGAGCAAATGCCAGTGTACCTATGCAAGTGTCAAATGCCAGTGTATCTATGCAAGGAGCAAATACCAGTATATCTATGCATGTGGCAACTTCCAGTGTCGCTATACAAATAGTAACTGCCTAGTTACTAGTAACAAATACTAGTAAATTTGTGCCTTCTGTGTGATACCGATCCCACATTGCTCTAACAAGATAATCTTCATTTGTCATAAATTAATTAAATTTGCCTTGACTCATTGACTGTATGACCTTTCCTTGTTTTACTTCAATGTTCTATCCTAGATTTTGCAAACTGATTGATTACAACATTTTTCTCTAGTTTTCACATAAGGTAGAAGAAATATTGACATGATATATTGCTTGAGGCAGGTAGCTGAAAAGTTGTATGAAAAAAAATCAACAAATAATTGTATCTTGTTTTCATTGATTTCAACATTTGTGTTGATGTGATGAATAGGAGTGTTCTCTGGAAAAGACTAAAGTAAACTAAGATCCCAGACAACACACTGAAAATAATCATGTCTTTTCACGAGGGCATTCAAGTCAATGTAAGGTCTGAGAACAAGTTATTATAACAAAGTAAGACTGGGTTATAGTCCTGGTCTTGTTTGCTCTATACATCTAAGTTATGCTTTGGAAGTATGCCTTTAAGGATTCTGTTAAAAGTGAGAAATTTGAGTTCAAAACAACCGGTGATTTAAAGATAAACTCTCACCAGGAACAAGATGATCATTCACTTCTTGTTTGCTACTGATTGTTGTGTTGGACACTTTTTCTTTTCAAGAAGTAAATTTGTTGTCCCATTTCAATCCTAGCTAAAAGCAACCGGATGTTTAACTGTACTGATGAGCTGTGATACAGTGAAACAGATCTGTCTGCGGATAACTATATATATATATATATACTTGTGCAAATTAACTGAAACAAAATGAATAATGTCTTCCTAGGATCTTTCACACTTTCCCTGATCATTTCATCTCTTGGCTTTGTTTTCCTCTTCCAACCATATTTTTCTTTACATTTTGGACTGATGGATCTAGTTTGTTTCTTTGCCTTGATGACAAGACTGACAGTTGAAAGTCTGACACCAACAATATCAATGATCTCTCTGTAAGGCTTGACAGTATGTTTGTGAAGCATTACAATTTTGCACACTTCCTTGGAGTAATGTCCATTGCAGATAATGGCTGTAAAACAAGTAATTGACAGTCAAGACAGTAGTGTCTGGGAGTGATAAAAATCTGATGCAAGCATGGATGATGCAATACTTTCAGAGCCAAACAAATTTCATCATACACCCTGAAAATAGATTTACATTTGTGCAAACCAATGCAAATTACCTAATCTGAGGAAAAAAATATTTATTACACCCTGCAACTCCGGTGGGTCTAAAACTGAGCATATAATAAAAGAAAAGAAACTAAAGCAGCTGTTTCAATTAAATTGCACAAGGATTGTATGTATATATATATATATATATATATATATATATATATATATATATATAAGCAATAACAAATTAATTATCAAAAGTCGGCGGAATCAATCAGTATATGCTAGGAGATAGATTATAGATTATAGATGGGAGAATGCACTCCAAAGAAGTCTCACTTGGAATGACATTTGGCACATGGCCCCTCTCAGTGCATATGACCTTCTGCCCTCATATGCAAACCTGGTGAAGTGGGGAAAAACAGACGATCCTTCATGCCCCCTCTGCCATGGAAAACAAACAGTAGAGCATGTCCTAAGCTCATGTAAAGTAGCCCTGACTCAAGGAAGGTACACATGGAGGCACTACCAAGTGCTCAAAAAAATTGTACACGTAGTCTGGGCTAGTACCAACACTACAAAAGGGAAAATCAGGATTCCAAAAGCATCCGCAACATTCTTCACGGTAGGAGGCAGCAAATCATGGCCAAGAACAACAGTACCACTTGGAACATGCAGGCAGAGTATGCTGGATGGGGCAGATGACTGGGAGTGCACTGCAGACCTCCTAGAATGGAAGAGTCACCCAGAGATCATCAGCAAGAGTGGCATGAGACCAGACATAGTAGTCCACTCTCAGTCAACCAAGCAGTTGATTATGATAGAACTCACAGTGCCATATGAGAACAGAATGGAGGCAGCTCAAATCTACAAGACTGAAAAGTATGCTGATCTGGCAAACAGCCTGAGGAGAGAAGACTACCAGGTCAAAGTCCTCACTGCAAAAATTGGAGCTAGGGGGTTTGTAGGAGCATCTGCATCCATTCTCATGAAACAGCTCTCAGTTGCAGGGAGGGAAAAAACCAGAGCCCTGAAAGCAATGGCAGAAGCAGCAGAGAGGTGTTCAAGCTGAATCTGGTCAAGGAGGAATAAAAGTGAACTTCATAAGGCTTAACTTTCCTACAAATATCAGGTGTACCTTTGGCTAAGTGGTTAGTACGGGAGTCTTTGAGTGAAAATGAGCATATCCAGAAGGTCACGGATCCCATCCGTGGCTTGTCCCAAAAAAATAAAAAAATAAAAAATAAAAAAAAAGGGCAACAGAGGGACATCCAGAGTCATGAACCGGGTGTGGCCCAACCCCACTAGAGTGTCAGGAGATAAGGGCCGAAACACTTGCTTGACGGGGGCTTCTCTTCTGAGGACTCTCTGCTGCCACACTCTCCACGAGTTTCTTTATACTCTCTCTCTCTCTCTCTATATATATATATATATATATATACATATAAGCAATAACAAATTAATTATCAAAAGTCGGCGGAATCAATCAGTATATGCTAGGAGATAGATTATAGATGTCTAGTTATATTAGGAAAAAATAACTATACTTTAGGTTATATTTTAGACAATGCTGACAAATGAAAGTAATGTTTTTTATGTTTATTGAGTAAGTTTAGTTTTGGAAATTTGATATTTTGTAATTTTTCTTGTAAACATAGAAAACATGGCTCATGTAAAAATTTACAAGTTCTGTTTTTTTTTAATATTTTCCATTTTACAGCTCTTGTGTTGCTCTTGTGTTGCAGTAAACTATGTTTTTATTATAAACTTATAATAAAAATATTACTAAATATAAATATGTGTAAGAAAACAGATTCACAAAAAAATGTAATGAAATTGCAGATTTAAATTTTACTACAATTATTGATGTTTATTTTTTATATTAATTGCGACCATGACTAATTGCTAATGAATTGTGACTTTGACTAATTGCTAATGAACTGTGGCTATGACTAATTGCTAATGAATTGTGACTATGACTAATTGCTAATGAATTGTGACTATGACTAATTGCTAATGAATGCATTAAAGACATGATGAACACTGGAAAGTTTCTTCATAAATCTGATGGCAATTCATATGCTAAATTGAAAAAAATACTTTTAAATAAGTGTATAGATAAGTTTAGACATTTAAGTGCATTATATATATGTGAGAGGTAAATTATTACCATTTTATATTTTCAGTTTTGCACATTATTTGTTTTTGATTTTGTTCACTGCAAAGTGAAGTAGGTTCAGTTGGCACCATCTGTGAAAAAAAGAACAATGATCAATTCATTAAACCAAAAATTTGGAAATGGCATTCTTGTGAGAAACTTCAATACAAACATTTCAGAGTGTTTGAGTGTCAATCTGTTCAGAAGATTCAGAAAAAGTTAGACGAGTCTAATGGTAATTATGAAGGTATGGCAGCTCAGAAAATTCACTCTGATTGTTCGATTGAGGAAAAAAATCCTGAATTAGTTGGTGAAGGCCTCAGTCTCAACACAAAGGCCTACATCAAGTGCCTTGAGGAGGTAGTTCAAAGGAGACCATCCAGAAGGTTTGCTAATGTCATGTAGAGGCTTTGGTTGAAGCCAGTTAAAAGAGACATGGTTGACTGAGCAGAAGATTATCCCACAGTAGGTTGCCATTGCTCTCTGTGGTAGACTGGTTGCTAGCCAAGGCTATAGAACCCAATCTGTCCTGTTATTTAACCCATAACTGGAGGGAAGAGACGGATTAATACTTTTCCCAAGGGTATTTGCATGTAAGTGAATGTTATGAATTCAAATGGAATTCGAACTTCTTGATTTCTCATTCTGAGCTGATATCCACTGCACCACAATGCACATCCGAATAAAATTATTGAATAAATTTACACTCTTTCATATTTCAAGATATTTTTGTATAACTTTGGTAAATATGTCTGTTAAAATGAGATGTAAGTGTTATTTTCATTTTTGTGTAATTTAGATTACAATTCATTCATCAATGTATAACCACAAAAGATCAAGATTACATATATTAATGGTTGAGTTTTACAAATGAATTTGCAAATTGTTTTCATCTGTAATCTTAAACACTCTATTGGGATTCTTTGTATGTGTTTTCTATTATTATTAAATAAGGGATGGATGTGTATGTAGTGTAACAATTACTGGCATGAAAAGTCAAATAAATAAGCTTAAATTCTGGAACATTCTGTTTCATTCACTTCAGGCTAATGCTCTTGAGAAAGTCATAACTTCAACTTCCTATGGGTTTCATTAATAGGGTAAACTGTGCTCTCTTGTTTTGGTTGGTAACCACTTTAGGAGAAGGAAAACTTAGAATTTAAAACCAGTTAGAAAACAGAGCCAATACCACTTCAGGCTATCTTGGTATAGACACAACTGTTTTTACAGCTTTAGAAAATGATAAAATACAAAAATGAATACACAAATTTTGTTTGCAAAGTGTTGAATAAGTGCTGCCACATTCATTCTTTTTTATTATGAAATGCATATAATTATATTCAAACAGTTGGAAACCTTTAGTTAGTGTCACATCAACATGATTTGATTAACTGAAGTTTTTTGTTAAAAGTCAGTATTTGTTGGCAATTTTAGAGGTAAATGTACTGATATTTGCTGCAATCATTTTTTGTAAAACAATTCAAATCATTGTGACAACTGCAGTGTCAATAATGATTGTTAGATATTTAAACAAGATGAAGGCAAATTGATTATTTAATTTTAGAAGATAATTTACTATAGAATTTTATCATTTTTGTTTTTTCTATAGAAAATTCATAGTTAAATTGGAATATGGTTTTCTGTATTTATACAGAGATAAACTTGACTGTATTTTCTAATTGTGTTCCAATGATGTAACATAACATTTGAGAATTTTCCTATTAATTCATTTACAAATATAGGAAATGTCATTAGCAATTTATTGACAATGCTGTTACCTTTTATTTTCCTTTCATTGTAACACATCACTTAATACATATAGATGGCACCACTAATAAAAAATCCATATGATTTTTATGAAGTACTAACCTTTAAATGGTATGTGACAAAATCTGAGCCCAATTGGATTATTAGTTTACAAATTACGGTTTTTTAAGTGAAGCTACTGCAAATTTTCAAAACACTGGGAAAATCTGAATTTCATGTGTTGATAAAGCATTGCTTTCTGATGGAAAAAATGTTGTTCAAGCAAAGCAATGGCTTGATAAGTGTTATTTGGATTCTGCTCCATCAGAAACAACAGTTAAGAGGTGGTATGCTGACTTTAAATGCGGTTGTACTGACACAAATGATGCTGAATGCACAGGTCACCCAAAATCGGCAATTGTACCAAAAATCACCAAAAAATTCACAAACTCATTTTGACCAATCGTGAATTGAAGTTTCATGAGATAGCAAAAGAGTTGAACATATCAGAAGACAGTGAACATTTGTCAATGAGAAAGCTGTGTTCAAAGTGGGTGCCACATTTGTTCACAGTCAATCAAAAACAACAATGAGTCGACAATTCACAGAGTTGTTTGCAACTGTTTCAACACAACAAGAAGTTTTTGCATAAATATGTGACAATGGATAAAACATGGATCCACCATTTCACTCTGAAGTCAAATCAGCGTTTGGTGGTCAGCAGCAGGTGAAAGCTGTTCAAAGTGACCAAAGATGCAAACATCAGCAGGGCAAGGTTTTAACTTCCGTATTTTGGGATGCACAGTATTTTTATCATTGATTACCTTGAGAAAGAAAGAACCATCAACAGAAAATATTATATAGCATTATTGGTGTATTTGAAGGAAAAAATTGCCAGAAAAATGAACCCAAATGAAGAAGAAAATGTGATCTTTCACTAAGACAACGCACAGTGTCACAAGTCGATTGCGAAAATGGCAAAACTATATGAATTGCAATTTGAATTGCTTCTGTATCCACCCTATTCACCAGATCTGGCCCTCAGTGACTACTGCCTGTTTGCAGACTTCAAAAAAATGTTTCAAAGAAAGGAAATTAGCTCCAATGAAAAAGTAATATCGGAAACTGAGGTGTATTTTGAGGCCAAAGACAAATCATTCTACAAAAAGTCATCAAATCATTAGAGAAACATTGGAATAAGTGTATCACCCTCAAAGAAAACTATGTTGATGAATAAAGTTGAATTTTGCTTAAAAGTTGTTGTTTTGTCAGATTTATTGAGTGGTATGTTAACAATCTTTTTGAACAAGAATTTTTAGTCTCCAGATTTGTATGCACTTGACATTTTATTAGTGAATGAGATTGATATTGGAATTGAGTCTGAGCCAATTAAAGATTTTTGTAATAGGAAAATATTATTATCAGTGTTAACAATGTATTTTTTTGGGGGGGAATTCCTAATTTTTTTAAAGTAAATAAGACACCCTCAGTGCGACAAATGAACTAAGCAAGATGCCTTAAAAAAAGAACACAAAGAGAGTTCAGCATCAGAGTTTCAAGAGAGTGCTGAGAGAGAGTTCATTTGAGTACTGTTGGAGTCAGTCAAGCCACAACATTATCACCATTAGTAGTGAGTTATAATAGTGGTGTTGAGGAATCAAATCTCATACAGAGCAAAAAAAAAATACCTTTTTTTGCTGTGGTGCACATAATCACAGTGACAATAAGAAATTAGAAACATGTTGGTGTAATTTATCTATTTTGCTGTGCATAAAGAAAAAAACGAAGATATTCTTGAATATAGAAGAATTATTAACCCAAGTGTTAAAAATACAACAGCAACAGCAGCTCTTGGAACTCCAGAAACAACATTAAAAGTTTATTTGAATAATTCAGAAGAAAACAGGAAATTCTCCAATTTCTTTCATTCCTGACATGGTAGCAAATCACATACAATCCAGATGATGGAATTAACCTTCCTGCTTATTTTAGAAGACACATGAAAATTTACAGATAAGAATGCAGTGATTGGTAAAATGAGAAAAAACTTCTGTAGTGAAAGTTGAACTTAAAAATACTGTAATTTTGTACCACTAAAAAAAACTCAGAGAAATTTACCTTGAAAAAATAGTTTATATTCTTACCAAATGTGTTAGCAAGAAAAGGTACTCACTGGAAGTGTGTGAATCTGATGACAAAAGAAGACAAATATTTTATTACATATGCTGTAACTGTTAACAAGAAGTGCAAAAGATTTAAATTAAACCAGCTGACTCTGGATATCTGTAAAGGATTTTCATTCAAGGGTTAACAAGATAAAAAGATGCAAAAATATGTGCTAGAATCCTAAGGCAACTGGAATAGAATAAAAAAAGACTACTGCTACAAGAAATATTAGAAAAATGTCAGAGAATCATAAATCTGAGATGCAGTATGGAGAAAATTAATGAAAATAATATGCATATATACAAACCAAAAACAAATGTTGAAAAAAAAACAAACTAATTCATGTTTCAGAAGTGGAAGGTTATATTTCAGAGACAACTGTCCCTTTAAGGATGTAAAATGCTTCCTAAAAGCATGAAAAAGTAGGACATAAAAAGTCACACTCTAAAACTAAAGCAAGGAAAATTTTTCACAGAAAAAAACTTTATACATGGCATTGAGACTGTAAAATATAATTACAGAAAATCAAAGAAAATTTGTGTATGTGAAAATTATTTATGTGGATGTAAAAATGCAATGATATTGCAATAATCAGTGAAAACAGATAGAAAGCACACAGAAAACCTATATTAAAAAGAACTTTGTAAATCATACTTGGTGTATCAGGTGAGAAATTATTTGTTATTGGTGAAATGACTTGCAACCTTTCATTTCATGGGTGTAAAAGCTAAGGCTTATTGGGCTAAAAATACTACAAACTTATTCACTACTAACTACTACTACTTATTAAAGTTATGGAATTTACCTATTAATATTTATTTAAAAAATATAAATAGACAAGTGACTAATTTAAAAACAAACATGTAAAAAGGAATAATTTTTTTGGATGTTTTATTAGATGAGTTGGGTCGTGCAAGATTTCAAGTTAAAAATGGGTTGACACCAGTATTTAAGCCAAAACATAGAATAACACTTGCAGCAGTAGATCAAGTCAATGAAGAATTGGGCAGACTTAAAAAAATGGGTGTAACTGAAAAAACTGATCTTTCAAAATGGGCAGCACTAGGAATATATGAAAAAAAAAATTTGTTCATGCTGATTTTTTGACTGGGTTAAACAAGTTTAGAATCATATAACTACCCATTCAGTCAGTTAGGTGCCATACATGATACACGCTTGGGCAATCATGTCTCGAAAGAGACATGACTGACTGGGCAGAAGATTATCCCTCAGTAGTTTGCCATTGTTTTCTGCGGTAGACTGGTTACTGACCAAGGCTATAGAACCCAATCTGTCCTGCTATTTAACCTATAACTGGAAGGACAAGACGGATTAATACCTTTCCCAAGGGTATTTGCGTGTAAGTGAATACAATGGATTCAACTGAAATTTGAACTCAGCTCCCCGGTTTCTCGTTCCGAGCTGATATCCACTGTACCACAACGCACATCTTATTACCACAACTACCCATTACCAAGCCCAGAAAAATTTTTTTGAAGATGTATCTTTCTGAGGTGTATTTGCAAGTATAGGTTGAAGAAAGAAAGAAAGAAAGAAAGAAAGAAAGAAAGAATATGGTGAAAGGGAGATAATGGAAACACAAAAGCCATTGGAATCAGTTAAAGAAAAGGTTTACTGAAGAAAGGCTCACAAAAAAGAACATATTCAAATACTGTATGATGTCTTTGATACACCAACGTCCTAAGAATTTGTTGAATATACAAGTGTGAATAACAGAAAAAGGAAAGTTACAGAAAAACTAGTGACTGATCCAAAATAGAAAGAAATACAAAGTTCAGTATGTGACAAACTCACCAGAAATAAAATATATAAAAATAAAAATGATAAAAAAATGGGTGATGTTTTGGAGAAAATAAGACACCCCTGGCAACACAAATGAACTAAGCAAGATGCCTTAAATAAAGAACTCAAAGAGAGTTCCGAGAGAGTTCTGATAAAGTTCTCATAGTGTTCAGAGAATTCTCAGAGTATTTATTTGAGTACCATTGGAGTCAGTCAAGACATAATATTATAACCGTTAGTAATGAATTATAACATAGCTGCACGTCTTTCATAATTAGTGGGTATGTCAGAACTTATATAGTTAGCCTAATCAGTTTTTCTGTGTTACAAGGAACTGATTAACATTTAAAGATTACTTTGATTTTTGGGCCATCTGCACTTAGGTTTATATGTTATTGTCTTTATTTTAGTATATTTTTGTGAATCTGTTCTTGTTTTACAATGAAAGCTGTGGCCTTTCTGTTCAATAATGCTTTAGTTCATCTGCTAGTTGGCTTAACTGAGTAACAATTTGGGTTTTTGTGAAGCAATGACAGGTGTTATTTTTAAATGTAATGCTTGCAGAGATGTTTATTGAACTATATCTTCACTGCAGCTGATACAATCTGTTATCAATATCATTTCTTGTAAATATTCTTAGGGATATCCTGTGGTTGAAGGTGTCATCATAAGCCTGTCTAACATTTCTAACTTTCTCTTTTCATAAACTGACAAGATAGCTTATTATAGTTTTGAAAAGAAGGAATTTTGGCAGCAACTTAAGCAGGTAATACAACAGAGAAAAAACAATTTGTTGCTAAAACACAAATAATTCTGAGGTAAAATAATGCCATTATTTACACTATTTTCATGCAGTCTATTGTCCTCATCTTTTATCCCAATATTTCAGACATTGTGCTCTCTAGCCTTCATTAGTTGCATATCAATTCAAGTAACCTACAAGGAATTCCAAATTGAAGCATTTATTTAATCTACAGTAGAAGACTGTTCGCATTTCACTGCCCATGTCTAGGGATATCTCATCTAGATCTTATTTTTAGTTCTGCTCAGTTATTGCACACCCTGTTCTAACTGCCTGGACCAGGGATTGAACTCACAATTATTATGTCATCAAATTCATGAACCAACATTTTAATCTATGAACACACAGGAAAATCTCAATAGAAACGAAAAAAAAGAGTTATAAACTGCTATGTGATGTCAGTTCTTCAATACGGCTGTGAATGCTGGACAATATCATCGAAAATGATGATAAAACTGGAAGCGGCCGAAATGTGGTTCTACAGAAGGATGCTACAGATATCGTGGACTGAGCATACAAGCAACGACAAGGTGTTAGAAAGAATGGCAACAAAAAGGAAATTGATGCTGAGCATCAGGAAGAGACAACTGAAGTTCCTGGGACATGCAATGAGGAAGGAGAGCCTGGAGAACCTGATACTGACTGGACAGATAGAAGGAAGGAGAGACAGAGGAAGGCAGCGGATAACATATTTGCAGGGTCTGATCAGGTGGACGACGGAACGGGGGTTGCCAGGAGCAACAGGAGCAAACATACTAAGAGCCACAAGGGATAGGGAGACGTGGAGAGCCATGATCACCTACGTCCTGAAGGGACAGGGCACATAGAAGAAGAAGAAGAAATATTGATAAATCCTCATTCTAGATAATCAGACAGAAATTAAAATAGAGCCACTCATATAGAAAACCAGCCAGTTTTCTGTTGCTCTTGACTGTCAACTGATATATATTTTTCATCCATTTTTCAATAAAAAACAGTTCTATTGAGAATATACAGCAGCTATTTAAATCCACCTTGTTATTATACACATGCTGAAGAAATGTGTACATTAATCTTCCCATTAATATTTCTATGTACTTGCAAATTTTGAACTTTAACAGCAGAATTAAAGCAAAGATTAGAAATGTGATAATACAGAATCCTCCAAGGAATCTTTTGTGTAGACTGCATCACAAATGAGGCAATGTGATGTCCCATCAAATAACAAACAAGCCTATTAGAATGCCTCATAACAACCACCAAAAAGAGAAAGTATAAACTGTATAATCAAATAAGAACCAATAATCTTTCCACTGCCATCTTAGAAGGTATCATTTTATATGCATGAAAGTTTTTACAGAAATAAAAATAGTGTGTAAAGTGTAAAATATCCAGCTGTTGCTAATACATGTGATATAATGAGAATTTTAAAACACTAAGCCTAAACAGATGCCAGAGTGAAAATGGATGCACATTAAGAGAAGAAGAGTGATAACTTGAACTCTCTATGTTGTATCTTCTTTGAGAAACCTTTATTTTTTTCTACTGAGCTTATCAGATTGTATTTTGTGATGGGTATTGTTTCCAAACTGAAAGGGTAGAGGAAGATATTGTCTGAGCCTGTATTTCATGTTAGGCAACAACCCTTATTCCAGTTAAGCGAGAACCATTCTGTCTGACACTGTTACCCTCTGCCCTAGTTTTCTCAGGACCTTTCATGTCAGGCAACTATAGCAATTAGCCATTGATGAATACAGATGCTTTGCTGAATTAGGGATAATCCTGAATTAGGGATAATCCTGTCAAAATCAACAAAAGCTGTTATCTCTCATCTAAGTTCTATATTTGTTCAACAAGTTTTACTGACAACCATCAAGACAAATAATAGGTCTAATTTTCAAGGTCAAGACAGGGATTTTACTATTCAATCGGATGTGTGTTGTGGTGCATTGGATATTGGCTCAGAACAAGAAATCGGGGAGCCGAGTTTGAATTCCAGTCGAATTCATTGCATTCACTTATGCACAAATACCCTTATTAATCCATCTATTCCTTCCAGTTATGGGTTAAATAACAGGACAGATTGGGTTCTATAGCCTTGGTCTACCGCAGAAAGAAATGGCAACCTACTGTGGGATAATCTTCTGCCCAGTCAGTCATGTCTCTTTCGAGACATGATCGCCCAAGCGTGTATCACGTATGGCACTTAACTGACTGACTATTCAATCAGATTTTCATCATAGGAAAACCATACTCCTCTGGTGCATAACAAATAATGCTAAGTGAACAAATTTATCTATGGAACTACAGCAACTGTCCAGAACTGGAATACAATAATCTCATTTCTTTCACCAGTACAGGGCCACAACCTGAAATGTAACTAAGGTGTCTCTTTTTGAAGCCCTCTAAAGTTCCAGGTGAGTCCTTTACATTCACTTTCATGCAACTATCTTTGGAAAGATATGAATCCATTTCTTCTCTCTCCAGGTATGGGATAAATAGTAAGAATTGTACATGGAAAATCAGATTTCTCCAAAAAATTGTGAATGCAATATTCACTGGCAAAAAACAAATTCTTAAAATCTAAAATGTTTCGACTTTAAATAATCCACAAATGGTTGATAAGCTGTAGAACAAAACAAATCAATCAATCAGTTTTGAAGCCATTACAGGAAGGAAGATGAACATTGATATACAGTGAACTCCACATCCCAAAAATTCACTTACCACAAATGATGCCCTCAGCATAGACAAAATGAAAACAAATATAGATCAGAGGCACAGTCTCCAAACATTGCCATATATCCAAGCCTGCTTATTAAGCAAATTAAGTGCAATAAGATGACACTCCACTTTGATCTGAACCCATACACAATCATCAGTATGGTGAGCATGATGAACACAATCATCAGTATGGTGAGCATGATGAACACAATCATCAGTATGGTGAGCATGATGAACACAATCATCAGTATGGTGAGCATGATGAACACAATCATCATTATGGTGAGCATGATGAAAAACAATCATCAGTATGGTGAGCATGATGAACACAATCATCAGTATGGTACATGATGAACACAATCATCAGTATGGTGAGCATGATGAACACAATCATCAGTATGGTGAGCATGATGAACACAATCATCAGTATGGTGAGCATGATGAACACAATCATCAGTATGGTGAGCATGATGAACACAATCATCATGGTGAGCATGATGAACACAATCATCAGTATGGTGAGCATGATGAACACAATCATCATTATGGTGAGCATGATGAAAACAATCATCAGTATGGTGAGCATGATGAACACAATCACCATGGTGAGCATGATGAACACAATCATCAGTATGGTGAGCATGATGAACAATTCATCAGTATGGTGAGCATGATGAACACAATCATCAGTATGGTGAGCATGATGAACACAATCATCATTATGGTGAGCATGATGAACACAATCATCAGTATGGTGAGCATGATGAACACAATCATCAGTATGGTGAGCATGATGAACACAATCATCAGTATGGTGAGCATGATGAACACAATCATCAGTATGGTGAGCATGATGAACACAATCATCAGTATGGTGAGCATGATGAACACAATCATCATTATGGTGAGCATGATGAAAACAATCATCAGTATGGTGAGCATGATGAACACAATCATCAGTATGGTATATGGATGAACACAATCATCAGTATGGTGAGCATGATGAACACAATCATCAGTATGGTGAGCATGATGAACACAATCATCAGTATGGGGGTGAGCATGATGAACACAATCATCATTATGGTGAGCATGATGAAAACAATCATCAGTATGGTGAGCATGATGAACACAATCATCAGTATGGTGAGCATGATGAACACAATCATCAGTATGGTGAGCATGATGAACACAATCATCAGTATGGTGAGCATGATGAACACAATCATCAGTATGGTGAGCATGATGAACACAATCATCATTATAGTGAGCAAGGATGAACACAATCATCAGTATGGTGAGCATGATGAACACAATCATCAGTATAGTGAGCATGATGAAAACAATCATCAGTATGGTGAGCATGATGAACACAATCATCAGTATGGTGAGCATGATGAACACAATCATCAGTATGGTGAGCATGATGAACACAATCATCAGTATGGTGAGCATGATGAACACAATCATCAGTATGGTGAGCATGATGAACACAATCATCAGTATGGTGAGCATGATGAACACCAAATCACATGAAACTCTTCATTCTTTAAACATGTGCAGGATGAGTACATACTGACTGAAAATACAGTCAAGTGAGCTGATGATAGGCAAAAACCAGTTGAAGCTGCTCACAGAATGGATTTAGCTGAATCAACTGCATCCATTTTAAGAGATTCATCAGAGCAACAAAGCCAACCATGGAAAAGACCAGCTGCTCTACAACCAGTTAGGTGCAATCCACATTGATGTGCAAAATTGCTAAAGAAATTCAATAATTATGTATTAAACTAATCACTCAAGTTATCCATTTATTTCTGGACATAGTAAGACTTGACTAGAATCAAATCAATTCATACATTTTCTATCATTTCATTATTTCAGCTCCAATGCCAGACATAAAAATGTTCATTTCAAAAGAGAATAAAAAGGAGAGAAAAATTGGTTGGTTTGACGAAGAAATGTTTTATAATCTCATATAGGAATATATATGAATTTTATCATTGTGTACATATTTTTCTTTTTCTTAAAGTAATTGTATATACCCCTTCCCAATGTAAGGTACCTTCTCATTTCTTTTATCAAGAAGGTGAGCAGTGTGAGCTTCCGATATAATAAAGACAGTGGAAATGTGAGATGTATGAATAAGCAGATTTCAAGTCGTCTCTCATGCATGCTAGAAGCCTTTGACTTGTCTCTACCATTTCTTTGAGAATTCCTAATGAGCCCCTGCTGTATTAGTTTTCAGAAGCTGTAAGATGTTGCAATAATCCATGTTGATTTTTATGTGTTTATCAACCAATTGCAGTAGAATTCATTGATACATACATCACAATTTCTCTCTTTTTTTATATTAACATCAAAATTAGAACATAGCATTTTAATATCTAAGTAATTCATTAATATGGTCTGTAATCAGATAGTTGCATAAAGAATCAAGAAAATATTTTTTGTTGGTATAAAGTTGTGGTTTCCAAATGATATGTGCAGCAGAAATGGATAGCAGGTGAGGCAGAATGATTGAAGACAAACATTTAGAAACAGTTTTAAAAAATTCATATGCCAAAAATATGATTTCATAATCTAAAATATTATTATAGATTACTAGTAATTGCATGCATGAGCCCCAGTATAAATAATTATTGACCAATTTTATCATTGTGATATTTTTACACGATATAAATATTAAGAATATAATAAATAGGGTCTGCAAATTGGAGGCAAGAATTATCAATAATAATTTTCTGATTCCTATGTGTGTTGTGGTGCATTGGATATCGGACTCGGAACAAGAAATCGGGGAGCCGAGTTCGAATTCCAGCTGAATTCATTGCATTCACTTACGTGCAAATACCCTTGGGAAAGGTATTAATCCATCTCTTCCTTTCAGCTATGGGTTAAATAACAGGACAGATTGGGTTCTATAGCTTTGGTCGAACACCAGTCTACCGCAGAAAGCAATGGCAAACTACTGTGGGATAATCTTCTGCCCAGTCAGTCATGTCTCTTTCGAGACATGATCATCCAAGCGTGTATCATGTATGGCACTCAACTGACTGAATCCATAGTTATCACCCTTTAACCCACTCTCTGGACCTTCTTTGCCATGGTTCTGCCTGTACCTTTCACCAGGACTTCTCTTTGATGAGGTGGGAACAAATCTTCATTCTAAAACTGTGGCTCAGAGAAAAAAGTTTGGGAATGACTAATATAGAGTATTCAGTTTTTCTTCAGTTATAAATATATTCATCCTTTTTTGTGGTTTCAGCAAAAAAACTTTAGATTTCTGTGTAATTATCTGAGGTTACTGAAGATTTCAAAGCATCTTTTACAAATTTCTAAAATACTGAATGGCTATTGAAATTGTTTATCCATGGACTCTAGTTCAAGTTTAAAGAGAGAAGGAGCATTTTATTTTTGGATATCTCATACACCAGGGATAAAACCTAGCTCTCTTGCTTTAAATAGAATAGAAAAGGTGCTACCTGTGAGGACAACCCCTAGAACTAGATAATTTCTGCCTCAGAGCAAAAAAAAACTGGGTGGTGAGACTTGGTATATATCCATGAGCACACTCAAATAGAATATGACACAAGGTAATAATAAAAATAGACCAGTTCTATTTGGACTGTCCTCTGGGGGCAAGTCAGGTGCTAAGGATTAACTTTAGCCCTTTCCTTTGAGAAAGAATGGTAAAGATCTTGCCCAGGAAGATGGTCATTTGCAGCTTTAATGGTACCACTGTAAGAATCCTTCTCTAAGCGTTTTTGTTAAACATCAAAATTTGAAGTGTCAGGATTCAATAAGTTAACACATTATAACAGGACTGCTCGTAGTTCAGCTATTTAACTTTCATGGAAAGAATAAAATTCAGTATGGAAAATAAATGTAGTATGAAAAAATAAGATTAATTTTATATAACAACAAGAATACAAGGAGTTGGTTGAATGTATTAAATAAGTAATGTCATATTTTTGGTTGTTAGTAGAATTCTTGGATTGAACATAATCTGTATAATGAATGTATGTGAGAATGATGAAATGTGGTTACATGAGTGTTTGTGTGAAACAGTCAGTATGTGGGCATAGTAGCAACAAGGATAAAGGAGATAGGTATAATTTAGTTTTTAATATGGTCAATGGTGGCGTAATCTGAGGTGGTCACTTTATAGTTTAGTCAGTGCCGAGTTGAGTGTTGCTTTTGTGAATGAATGGGTTCTTGAAGATCAGCGAGATTAGTGGCATTTGTGAGTCCCTTTGTCTTGGCTGGATTTTAGAACTTTTTTCCAAATTATATTATTTTATTTATTTTTAATTGGCCCCAAAAGGCCACATGGTACAGGGGCCCGACAACATTTTTCAGACACTTTAGTATTCAACTTTCCGAGTACCATAGAGTGGCAAAATTCCTTCAATAGAATACCATAAATATATAAAGACAATACCTGTTATAAAAATGGAAGAAAATCAATTAGGTAAGGAAAAATATTTATTTTTCATCATTTTTTACAAAACACACGCGACATTATTTTTTGGGCATTGTTGAAAAACTGTTAATATTCTGTAATATCACCTTTCTTCTCAATAACTTTCATCAATCTCTCTTCATAATGATCAAACATATGCACAATAACATCTCTACGTGTTTCTATTAGTTGTTTTTTGGCATCTAGTATCCGTTCCCATAGTTGAGCCTCTTTCGTTATTTCAGGTCCATCATAGACAAGTTGCGCAAGTATTTCCCAAACATTTTCTATTAAATTTAGATCTGGGCTTTTTGCAGGCCATTCCAAAGTAATCATATTCACTTTAGCCATCCATTCTTTCATGAGTTTTGACACATGGATGCTGCAATTGTCTTGCTGTAGAACGAAATCATTCCCTATCTCTCTTCTTATCCTTGGTAGGGCTTTCTCGTCCAGTAACTGTTTGTAGCTTTTGCTGTTCTGTCATCTTTCAGCCACTCCAACCATATATTTCCATTAGCAAAGATCATGCCCCAAACCATAACTCCTCCTCCTCCTCCCATCTGTCGTTTGTTCAGTACAGCAGGCTCACCCCTTCTCAACTAAGTACACCATCCATCAGGCCTATCAAACTTGAAACACTTCTCATCAGTAAATATAACCTTCTTAAAGTCAACATGCTTTGTTAACCACCTTTTAGCACACTCCAGTCTTGCTCCTTTGTGTTTCTTTGTTAGTGTAATTTTTTCTTAGCCTTTGCATATTTCAAACCAATCCTATGCAGCGTTCTTTGTACTGTTTGGACGTTTACATCCAATTCACATTTCTCCTTCACTTTTCTTGCTGTAACTTTTTCTCCAGATGTCAAAAGCCATGTCACAGTCCTCTTCATTCTCCTTTCAGTCCTCTTGCCAATTGATCTTTTCCGTCCTCTCTTCTTTTTCTGCTCAGAGTTTGTCTTCAGCATGTATTCGACCGTTGATTTCGACAGCTTCAAATCCATGGCGATCCTTCTGATGCTGAGGCCATCATCCCGCTTCTTCCGTGCCAAACAAACGACTTCTTTTGAATGCATTTTACCTCATTAAACTTAATTGTTTTGACAGTAAAATAGAACAGACAATTGATTCTAATGATGACAGCTAAGTGTACAAGCAGAAAATTTGCATACAGCAACATATACATGAACTTAGCTCTTAATAAAATAGGATTTTTTGTCATGTCCGAAAAATAGTGTCGTGCAAGTTTTCACAAAAATCACAAAAAACTAAAATTATCAAAGCCAGACTAAAAAAAATGATTACACTAGTAGTGGATTTTCACTCCTCAACTACGTATTTACAATCTCAAAAGTTTTTGGCACTAGTAACCACCTTGAAGTACTTTTTTCAAAGTGCCCGAAAAATATTGTCGGGCCCCTGTATATCTACTACTATGTCTACTTGATACTTTGGCAGCATCTACCTAAATTTATGATGACAAATAAAACAATCTCTCAGATATGTATTCTGTGGTTTTGTATCATATGCTTTAATTGGTGTGTCTTAAAACATAAGCAGCTTATTGCATGTTTTTGATTTATAAATATTTTGTAGGCGTGTTTTAATGATTATGTAGCTTTTGTTGGCTGAAAATGCTTCTCATGTTTAAAATTAATAATTTTACAATTAACATATAATTATTTTTATTGTTTGAAATATTTTGCATATTTTATTAGTTATTTTAATGGACACAACACCAATGAGATAGATTTGTGGAGTCTTTTGATTAACAATTTCAACAGATTTTCTATTGGATTTAAAATAACATACCAAGTCACACTAAAATCTTCACTTTCTTTCTCTGGGGCATTTCTTTCATTTCCACTGCAGTATGCTTAGGATAATAATCCTGCTAAAAAAATCACTCTCAATAGTTTGATAAATTCTATATATAGAAGCATGTTAATCACAGGTTTGCCAAACAGCAAATTGTTTCAAAATCAAAACATTAACATGAAAACTCAAGACATGTTCTTAAATAGCCTTGTCAGATTGAGACTATTACATATATGGATGTCATGCATAGTACCAAACCCATTCAGAAATATTTAATTTATCAGTTCTATACAGCTACTTTCTAAGAATAATAGACAAAAATGACTTTCAGATTTTGAAGCATATGGGTCTTGGTGAACACCACATTTCTTGAAGTTTTGTGGATTGATACTAAGAAATCACAAACAAAAACTGTAGCAAATAACAGAAACAACATCATTTGAGGATTTTCAACAACAGCAACAACTAAAATGGATATCACATGTAACTTGAAAATAAAATAATGACATAATTAAAATGTAGACTTTTCATACTACCTGTCAAAACTGGAAAGCATAATAACAGCTACTGGATTTGAGAAATGTATTTTGCTGAAAAATTGTTTTAAGAGAAAGATCTTTATAAATTTTCAATAAATACTAAATGTTTCCTTATTTATAAAGAGACAGCTTTTGTTACTATTAATATTTTAAGCCTGAATAATGATTAATTTGAACACTTACTACATTTGAGAAATGTATTTTTGCTGAAAAATTGTTTTAAGAGAAAGATCTTTATAAATTTTCAATAAATGCCAAATGTTTCCTTATTTATAAAGAGATAGCTTTTGTTACTGTTAATATTTTAAGCCTGAATAGTGATTAATTTGAACACTTACTAAATTTGAGAAATGTATTTTTGCTTAAAAATTGTTTTAAGAGAAACTTTTTATAAATTTCAAATGAAAGTAGTACTGGCTGTTCAATCAATAAATACCAAGTGTTTCCTCATAAGGAAATGGCTAATTTTACCATTACTATTTTATCACATATCACACTACCCAATGTTCCTTTGTAGGTATGTAGTATATACTAGCGTAAATCATTATACTTTATTTGTAACTGCTGAACATATCTTTTGAGGGTCATATGAAGTGTCCGTTTCTTCATTTGTATTTCAAACCTTTTTTATCAATGAGTTAAATTTTTCCCCAGATTAAAGCAGGCATCTCAAGATTATGATGCAAAAAGTATAGATGAAACTTCATGTCTCTGGTTTTTAGCAGGGCTTATTCTAGGAAACAGAGAATGTCGTCCTACCTGCTGGGGTGTTCAACTAATAGTATCCTTGCTCATCTTTGTGCCACTTACCTGCATATTCTTCTGAAGTTTTTCACAGATTTTGAACAGCTACTAATAACAGATTTTGCAGAACATTCACTCATAAAATAAGTCCTTCATGTTTGGTTCCAAGGGAAGATAAAGCATGAAGACAATACTTATTAGGTATTAAATGTGATATAGACCTAAGGAAAACTGGAAAGAATATAAACCAAAAACATTATTCTCTAAACCACAAAATTTAGGATAGTAGTGAGCATGATTGTATTTTGTATTATTCTAATATTCTGCCCGAATAAATTTTCCAAGCAGTTTAAATAGATCTTTTTGTTGTACTTTATCAAATGTCTTTGGAGTAGTCTGCAAGATTAGCTTCATAATTGTTACATAATTAGATAGGTACTTCTGAAATTTAAAAAACCATTTATAAACTTATGTAAAATGCCATATATGTGAAGCACTTTCTGTGGATTGAATTTACTAGGCTTCTTCTTCATCTCTGTCTTTTCAGGATGTAGGCAATCATGGCTTTCCACATCTCCCTATTCCCGGTGGCTCATAGCACGCCTTCTTCCGTTACACCATGCAACCCTTGTTCCATCATCCACCTGTTTAGGTCTTTCAATCCTTTGCTTTCTCCTGTCTCTTTTTTTTCTCTATCTGGCCTGTTTATTTGTAGTCCTTTCTTGTCACTCTCTTCAGCTACCTTCTGTAGGAGGTCTTGCAGTTTCCTTTCTGTATCTGCTATCATCACTGTATCATCTGCGTACCTTAGGTTTTTTTTTAAATTATGGCCTCCGATGACAAATCCAGGTATAACTTCTAGGGTCCTCAAAATATTCTTGCTGTACAAGTTGAACAGATCCAGTGAAAAGACACATGCTTGTCTTATGCCAGCTTGCTAAATTTTACATAACATCCAAGCCTTTGTATTTACTGAGCATAATCTGTAACAAATGTGAGGTAACTTTCAGAACATAGGCAATAATGGCTTCCTTTTCTTTATTATCTGTGAACTGCCAGAACTTCTTAGGAAAGAAAATGGAGTGGTTTCCTGTTGCCTTCTTCCAGAATGATTTTTTTAATTCACTCATCTTTTTCTAGTTTGGCTGCCACTCGAGTCTATAGAAGCCAGCCTATTCTGCTAACTGGATTTTAAAATACTTAAAGAGAAGTAGATAATCCCGGCTCTCCAAAGACTCTTCTTTTTTATTATCTGTGAATTTCCATGACTTCTGGAACTTTAAAGAGACAAGAGTTATAAATCCATTTAGGCAATGACTATATTTGACTTAACATTCTTTTTAATACTAAAATCTGTTTACATCTAAAATTTAATTCTGTGATTTTACATTTGTACAATGGGGTACTGAGAAATTCTTGGCCTGATTGAGTAAGAACTTGAAAAAATTTCTGATGTTTGGTTATTTCGTCAAATTTTGGGAAGTTTTGTTGGGCTGAGAACTTCTGAGGACCAACCTGACCAAGAAAATATTTTCCATAACAATTTAGTTTGTTTTTATTTGGTTAGATTTGGAGAAATAGGTTGTGTTGAAAAGCTTTCATCTTTGTATCTTCATGACTTCATACATGTAAAATTGTCATCATTAGAACTAATTAAACAAAAGACTTGATCTCTTAAATGTAACATCACATTTAATTTAACTTTGAACTTCATTAATTACTATCAGTGTGTGTGTGTGTGTGTGTGTGTGTGTATGTGCGTATGAGAGAGAGAGAACCTGGACTCTCATTCAAATACAGATCTTACATTCTCATGTGCTATGTCTCAGAGAGTCTTCTCCTCTTTTCTCTGGGGTGGGTGTTTGTACATCTACTTGTCATTTTGTTCTTTTCCATGCATCCATCCCAGGTGCAGCTAGGCTGATCATGTGAATCAACATTTGGGTGCTAGGAAAACACCTAAGGTTAGCCTTGCACCTGTTTTTTTTTAATTTTTAAAAAAATTCTGAGTACTAATTCTGTTCATGATCTGGAGTAAAGTACATGCTACATACGCACACATACACATGGGTGGGGAGAGGGTAATCTAATAAAAATGGAAAAATATGAGCAAAAAGAAAAATAAAGTTGAATTTGGGGACTATATATATATATATCCTTTATCCTTATTATATTTATTTTCTTAAATGTATTTAGCTTGTGTAGCATTTTCAAAAAAAAAAAAAAGGTGAAAATCTCCAGATTTTATTTAGAGGGATAAATATTTATTATATGGTTGGTTGGTTGGTTGGTTGGTTGGTTAGTTTTATGGCATATCAACCTTGGCAGGTCATTTATTGTCAATTAAATTTTATTTATTTATTGCTGGCAATACCTTTTACTTTCAACAATTTATTGTTGTTTTTATATAAGTTTTTGTGTCTAGTAATACTTTTTCTTTTCAAGTATCAAGATTCATTGGGATTTGATTTTAAGGGCAGGGTCCCCAAGTCCTGCCTTGTTATTTAACCCATAACTGGAGAGAAGGGACAGATTAATACCTTTCCCAAGGGTACCAGTGCTTAAGCGAATGCAGGGTATTCAATTGGAATTCGAATTCGGCTCACCGATTTCTCTTTCCGAGCAGATATCAATTGCACCACAACGTACATCCATCACTAAACACTTACAGCACCTGGTATTCCCAAGCAGTCACCCATCTTAGTACTGACCAGGCTCAACATTGCTTAAGTTCGGTGATCGAGCAAGAACTGGTGTATTCAACATGATATGGCCGTAAGCCTTATTATATGGAGGCAGGGTGAAATAATAGATAGTGAAATTGGAGAGCTGAGTTTGAATTCAAGTCAAATCCCTTACATTCATGTATGTGGTAATAACCTTGGGAAAGGTATGAATCCATTTCTTTCTCCCAAGCTATGGGTAAAATAGCAAGACAGACTGGGTTCTATAGCCTTGGGTGGCAACTGGTCTAGGAGAAAGAAAACATTGAATTCAAACCAGCCTGGAGAAGGTTGGGCTCCGTCAGGCTGTTGTACCCAAAGAAACACCATTTCTACAGCAACTTCAGTACATGTAGTGCCCCTATGAATCTAATGAGGCACAGGATATCTGGATCTGAATATTTATTATTCAGAATTTTTATATTTCTGCCCTTCCCTTTTTATTGTTTTCTAACCTTGTAACAATTTAAAATAACTTGTTATTTGTACTTCCATCAAGATGAAATGGTAAATGTTCATTTTAGGTGCTGACGGCTTTTTCCCCTTCAAATTTATCTAAAATAGCATTATTTCTGTGCAAATGTATATGCTGGACTCAAATCAACAATTAGTTATTGAAGAAACTTGCCTTATTTGCTTTAAAAGTCCATAAAAAACAAACTATATCTCGCACTTTTTCTCTCCCATAACTCTCACGAAGTCATGTAATTAACTGCAGAATTATGTTCTATGTAGGCAGAATTTTCTGTCGAATTTTGGTCGTTTTTCTTCCTTTACTGAAACTTCAGGCAATGTTATGAAAGTAACAAGCATAGAAATACAATAGCGCATTACTTTTATGACTGGAAGTACATCGCCGGAAGTATCAGTAAATGAAGAAAAACCGAGCAAAATTCTGCCAAAATTCATTGCATTATGCAGTCCATCATTCTGAAGTTAATTACATGACTTCGTGAGAGTTACGGAAGAGAAAAAGTGCAAGATATAGTTCATTTTTTTATAGACATTTAGATAAAAATGGTAAGTTTCTTCAATAACTAACAGTTGATTTGAGTTCAGTATATACATTTGCACAGAGATAATGCTATTTTGGATAAATTTGAAGGGAAAAAGCATCAGGACTTACAACAAAAATTTACCGATGAAATTTTCGTGTATTTGAACTTTTCTTCCAAACTGATTGATGTCTTTTGTAAAATTCTGAAAGAAGTCAAATTTTAAATGGTAAATTATTTAAGCTATATTTTTTCTTTATCAGCATCTAAAAATGTTTAAATAAGTGGTTTGATTAATGACGTCATAAAAGCTTCTTGAAGCTTGTAAATAGTTTTAACAGTATGAATAATTAAAACAAAGGATGTTCTTTCCTTTAAACATATTGTCAGTGTAGTTTTTACAGTTAAACAAAGTAAAGGTTGAATATCATTTTATCATTTTGTCTGCTGCTTACAACAAAACCAACATCTTTAACTTATATCTCTATTTAATCTTTGCCTGACTTTGATTATCCCAAAATAATCTTATGCTTTATCTTTTATAAAGGTGAAGAAATGAAAAGATTTAGTTTCTGATTCATGTTAATATAATTGTTTTCTACTCTTAAATAGATAATAAACTCTGTCCATACAAAAAGCAGTTACTGACAAAAAACATATGTTTTATTAATCAGTTATATCAAAGGTTGAGAAATTTGTGCAAGGAGGTGCTGAAAAGTTCTTGACCCAACCAAATAAGGATTTGCAGAAATGACATATTATAATTTGGTCAAATGTTGTGAAGTGGGTCCAGCTGAGAACTTTTTAGAAGAAACACCTCCTAACACACTAACTCACACCCACTCTCTCCAACTCTCTCCCTATGTACATCCTAAGTCGTCTATCACCCTCCTTCTGACATTTCCTATACCTAATCCCTCTATGTAACCCCCTGCGCTATAGTGGCAGTGGAATGCCTTGCTTGGGGTGACACAATTAAAAAAAAAAAAAAAACTGTAAAGATCTCAGTTTGATCAAGAAATATTGCTGATGTTTGTTCAGATTTTTTAAAGTGGTTAAAGTTGAGAGTTTTTGCATGAAGAAGTGGTGAAAAATTCTTTACCTGAACATGAAATCTTTGATGTTTAGTTCTTTAGATAAATTTGCAGAAATGAATTGCAATTTATGCATGCTGGTCACTATATATATATATATGTTACTGTAAAAACTAAATGTAGAAAAAAGTGTTCTACCATAATGAGAGTGAAATACTTATATATATATATATATATATATATATATATATATATATATATATATTGTGTATTTAGGAAGCAATTGCACTTTTATTCATGTTTTATTTAAAATCGCAGACAAGGTGCTATGGTTAAGTTTTTATATAATTTTTCATGTGATCTTATATTTTTTTCTTTTCAGAATATCAGAATTATATAATTTATATTCTGAAAAGGAAAAAATTTAAGACCACTTGAAAAATTGTATAAAAACTTAACCATTGCATCTTGTCTGTTATTTTTAACAAAACTTATATATATATTGATATATCCCGAAAAGGAATACAGTATAAAATGATCAGTTGAAGATTGGAACTCCACACCAGGAATAAGAAATTCAGATTTATTGTACTAAGGTACAATTAACAATAATACACATATAAGCAAACCACGGGTTGGAGCAGAATAGACTATCGAATAGTGAATGCCTTTGCCTAAGACCTTTCCCCCATTGTATTGCTCATTAACATCTTTTATAAAGTAGAGCATTCTATTCTCAGGAATGACAGGATGTTCCACTATAACATATATATATAAATAATCAGAATAATATAGTAAAAACAATTTTATGAAGCATATAGAAAGTTAAACTGTAGAAAAAATTTTAAAAAGTATACTGTGTAACAAAAAAATGTTTTTTCTCTTGATTTAATCAAAGTTCCTACCAGAATTTATTATTAGTGGGCACAATCTTAGCATAAGATATACAGATGACACTATAACAATATTACTTGGAGCCAATATTATGGCATACATTAAACACAATAAGCAAACGGACATCATCAAAGATATGAGATTGATGAGAATGAGTGCAATGCTCACCCACAAAGACATGCAAAAACTCTTGGAGGTAAAACAATGCTATTCTCAAACTGAAAGGGAAATACTAGCATCAGTTCTTTTATATGGTTATAAATTCTGAACAATTTCCTCATATAAGAAGAAACAACAGAAATGTGGTTCGACAGGAGGAGCATGAATGGAGACTATAAGCAACAAGAAAGTTTTAAAGGAAATGGAAAACAAAAGGTCACTTTTACTTAGAAATAGAAACACACAGTTGAAATTTTAGAACATATAATGAGGAAAGAGAGTTAGGAGAATTTGACACTCACAGGATATATCAAAGGTACAAGAGATAGGGTAGGAAACTCTCTTAGGAGCTTTTGTTAAATGGATGACAGAACGAGTAGTTGAAGAGATAGTAAAAAGACAAACATTGCTTAAAGCTACAATGAATCAGTCAGTCAGTTAAGTGCCATGTGCGATACACGCTTCGGCGATCATGTCTCAAAAGAGACATGACTGACTGGGCAGAACATTATCCTGCAGTAGGTTGCCATTGCTTTCTGCGGTAGACTGGTTGCCGACCAAGGTTGCATAAGCAAATCTGTCCTATTATTTAACCCATAACTGGAGGGAAGAGACGGATTAATACCTTTCCCAAGGGTATTTGCGTGTAAGTGAAGGCAATGAATTCAGCTGGAATTCGAACTTGGTTCCCCGATTTCTCATTCCTAGCCGATATCCACTGCACCACAACGCACACCCACCATACGATGAATAGGAAGTTGTAAAAATCTATGGTAACCTATGTCCTAAAGAGACATAGCAAATACAATTTTTTTCTTTCAGCTGCATATAAGTTGAATATTATTTTTAACATGAATATTATTTTACCATTTTGACTGGTACTTACTGTAAATAATGATTTCAACTTAAATTTATATTATATCTTTTAAAAATGACATATGTTTCAGATAACAATTTTACTTTTATAAAAATTTTACAAAGTTTTTATGTAAATCTAAACAAAAAGCATTTTCCAAGATCTGAAATTCTAAACTTCTTTATAAATTCCCAAACCATTTTTATTCTTCCAGATATAAAACAAGTAAAAATGGGAAAGCAAGAAAATGCTGAAATCACTTTTTCATTCATTCGCAGAATGATGATAAATCTTTTTGGTAAATTTCTAAGAAAAGAAGAAAATAAAATCTTTGCATATTGTTTATGCATTCCTAATGACTGAGCATGTAAGCAATTGTAGCTTAATACAAATTTTTAAAATTCTTATATTTTTACATTTTTAAAAGCATAACAATTTTCTAAATATTGGCAATATTAAATGAGAATTTATAAAATGACACTTGCTAACATTGATAATATTTTGTCATTAATAATTAAGAAAACAAATATGTAATTTCAATTATATTTAAGTTATTATTAAAACCTTTTTTTTAACAGAAGCCAAAAAGTAAATGCTGGCTTCTCTAACAATTAAAAATATGCTAAGAAGAAAATAATAAAAATGTGTATCATTTTTCTAAAAGATTTTAAATCAATAATAAATGTAAAAAATACAGACAACTCAGAACTTGAAAACTCAAAGTACGAGAGAATGACCAATTGTTTCATACATGGGACAAAGCTTTTTTAATATGTATGTCCCACTAAAATCCAAAATAGTTTTTTCCAGTTTTGGTGTAATACAGACTTTGTCAATGTGTCATAAAAACAACAGAGAAAGATCAGAATAGAAGTGAAAGCTCTGCAATAGAGCCTCTACCAGCTTCAAGTTTTTCTTCTGACATTGATATAGAAAAGCATTCTTCTCACATATAGGCCTCACTGGGAAACTGCAACAAGTTTGGAAAATCTTCAAAAGAGGCAACCTATAGTTTCATTACACCTTTAATTGGTGCTCAACATTTGATTTTTGTCTTTCCTTGTATCATATTTCACTATTTCTCAAGAAAATTAAACAAGTAGTCTTTTCAGTGCGAAGTTTGTGTTGCTGATGCATGAGACGAAAAATTTGTTCTTTTGAAAATGAATAAATATTCATATTTTTAAAAATATTTATCAGTATTGCCACTCTTTTCTAATTTGATTTTTTTCTTTATCAGACTCAGATTCATTTGCTCTTGCATCATTTGATCCATGAGGGAGTCAAGGCAATTTAACATATAAGCTCCTCAGCCAGTCTGCTGGTATCGTTCCACTGTCGCTCACCAGCTCATTTTGGACTATGCTCTCTTTAATCGATTGACGACCATTTAATGACTTTGTTTGATTTTTTTTTCTTAGAGTCATCTCATTTATTTTACCTCATAGATTGTTTCTGTCTGTCAGCATGAAATTATCCAGTATATTTTTTCAATTTAAAAAAAATTTAACTGAATTCTTTTTTTCAGTATTCTTCCATGTTCAGCCAAATGTTGTTGCTTCTTAGCATTTTTATTAACCATTTTATTAACCATTTGTTTTTATATTTTTTATTATTTTTATTATTTTTATTTTTATTATTTTTATTATTTATATTATTTTATTATTTTTTATTTTTTTATTTATTATTTTTATTATTATATTTATTTATTATTATATATTATATATATTTATTATTTTTATTATTATATTTATTATTTTTTATTTTTTTATTATTTTTTTATTATTTTTATTATTTTTATTAACCATTTGTTTTTATATTTCGATTTTTGTCATTTTCTACTTTCATACAATGTTCAGAAATAATAAATAGAAATTTGTTTTTTTTATTATTGATTATTGAATTGCTTGTCTTCGACTCACCAAAATCCTTTCTTCTATTTCTTTTTTTTCATTTCTCGTTTCTACTGGCTGTGATTCCTATTTGAAGAATAAAGCCCAGGTGAATAGAAAATTCTTATTTGTACTTGTTTGTATGAAAAAGCATGTTTCTCTATTTGTACTAGCTATGATTTACTGTGTTTTCTAACATTTTATGCAAGTTAGATTTGTGCAAGTATCTTTTTATTGACCACATGTATTTGAACTTAATTTGGTTAAAATGTTGGCAATGCTGACATGTACAAGATGTGATTCTGTGTCAGAGTAAAAAAAAATTCAGCCATTTTGGTGATATTTCTTTGCCACTGTATTCCATTTTCTGCAACATAGATCATAAGACACATTTGAAAAATGAGGACACATTGTTTAAATGATTCATGATCATTAAATAATATTAGAAATTACTAAATTTCTTGCAAGAAATCTTGATACAATTAATAAGTTTGTTGCAAACTCAGCTTCATGCAATATGCAGCCTGATAAAGAAAAGAAAATCAAAGAAATCTTTGACTTTCACTGGATGAATTGAAACCCAATTGAAAATTAAGATGCATGAACATCCACTTAAGAGTATTTGTTTGATTTCACCTAAAATTTCATAACACATATTGAAGTATTTAGACACATGCTTTTTGAAGTCAAATCACTTCATTATGCATGGCACATGAGCTGCACAGTGTATGAAACTGAATTTACAGAAAATTCTATTCACAAACGTGTTTGTTGTGGAGTTAGGAATATTTATGTTAAGTTTACAGTTTAACAGAAAGAAAATTTTATTTATAGTTATGTGAAAAATAGCTCCAATAACATTTGAATTTTTTGTAAGGTAAAAAGGTTAAAAACAATAAGTACATAATGTTATATTAGTTTATAATTTTTTATTTAAAGGTTGCAAATTTGTAGTGAATAGTGGAAATATTTGAAAGTGTGATGTTAAATATCTCAAGTGTTAAAAAGTAAGTGTGTAATCATGAGAAATTTGATAAGGTATGTGAATGCTTATAAGAAAATTTAACAGTTTGAGTTGTTGAGAAAAGTTGGTTCAACTTACAGTTTAGTTTCAAATAGTTGTTTCTTTTTTACTGTATTTATGAAATGTTCTCGAGTGAGTTTTGGTATCTTGTCTTGCTTGATGAGTTGATACTGTGATGTAAGTGTTATTGAAGACATTAACAAGTGATTGCATTTCTTAGGCCAAATTGGTGTTAATAAAGTATTAAATGTAAGCAAATTTAAGTAAGTTGATTTTTATAAGAGATTCGCATTACAAGTTTGCTCCTTTCTTTTACTGTGTGGATGGCAATTAAGGTAAAAGGAAAGAGTGCAAATGTGTGTCATTGTGGATTTGTGTTATGAGCTTGTTCCTTTCTTTTCTTATGTTGTCGGCAATTAAGTAAAAAAGGAAAGAGTGTGAATATGTGGTATTGTGGATTTATGCGACGTGCTTCTTCCTTTCTTTCATTGTGTTGACAGTGATCTGTTGAAAAGGAAAGCTAAAGAAATCAGCACCAGAGAAGGTGAGAGTGTGTGTTCTTGTCAATTCGGCTTGACTATTTACTGCTACATCATGACTGGCTTGGACATTCTGCTTCTTTGTCACTAACTGAAGAATTAGCTTCACGCTAAAGAATTTATACACTTTCTAGTTATGTGACAGGCTACACAGAATTTGGCAAAATTTGAGACCTAAACATGAGTGTGTAGGCATTTTTGAAATATTTAGATATATTAACCAATGAACACTGGTTATTTCTAAATTAGTTCTCAGATCCTCTTTGTGTTTAGTTTCTTCAAAATCTGACAGTGATTTTCACATGTCTGAGAGTAGGGTCTTAAAAGTATAGGGTAATGCAAAATTGGTATGAAAGTAAATTGTGTGATGCTTCAAAGAGGATGGTTATCTTATTTGGTTGAGATATCAGCAAAATCAGTTTATACAAGAATCATCATTAATGAGTTGGCTGAATCATCAAGATGAGTTCAGAGTCATCAAGATCTCAAAAAGATCTACACTGAATTCATCCAGCACACACCAAGTGCAACTAATGAATATTTAGATAAATTATAATTTTAAAATGTTTTCTATTTTTCCTGGATCTAAACTTCATTGAGAACATTTGGGAATCATCAAGTGGTAATCATCAATTAGGGTAATTCAAGTCAGGAGAAAAAATTGAAATTATTTTAGTAAATAATATTTCTTCTCTACTTTGTTGTTGCATCTAACTTGTCATAAGCAGTTTTCTGTTATGTTAATAAACTATTGTTGGATTAGACTACTGTTCATTTTTATCCTTACATAATATCACATTGATTTTTTGAGATGACTGCATAAAAAGTGCTATGGTCAAAAATACATTGTTATTTTTATCTCATCCAGCATAAACTCAATTGCATCACATGCTGTGACGAAAAAATTTCAAGATATTTCACATATCTAAAAGACATTTATTTTTAAAAAAATCATGATTTTCAACACTTTAGTTTTTGAATAATTGAAATGTTTTATTTGCATAAAATGTTGGAATGCACTGTATATTAAGAAAAACTCAGTTTGTATAAGATTCGTTGCTTTAATTATACTGTAATGCTGATTAATCTGAAAGAAAATAAAAAATTGCTCTTAGTAAAATATTGTACATCTTGTTGAGCGTGTTCAATTTGAAATTGTTAAAGCTGTGTTATGTTCTATATTGAGGCATTTCAATATCTTGGATAATTTTAAATATTTATTGTTTATTATTGATGTTTATGCTTTAAAAATTTCAGTAAATGGCAAGCTATTAGTATTTGTCATATATCTAAACCATTTTGAATTGATTGCTCATGTAAAAATGTTGTACATGTTTCCTTTGTATATCTGCTAAAATAATATAGCTAAGTGCATCATCAGTTTAGCTTTAGTGTCCATGCTACTTGGTCTAATGTAGAACCAATCTGTTTCTATGTATTTGTTTGCAGTATGATGTAAAATCTATGCTTTTGTAATTTAATTCTACTCCAGCCTTTGTAATGCTGTTGACTTAATGATGTTTATGTTGTTAAGCAATAATTTTGCTGTTGTTGATAAACTGAGTAAGAACACTGACGCCAACAATGCATAGTTTCTGAAAATGCTTCTGAGTAAATTCATTCTGCTTATTAGCTATCTTTCTTGATCCATGAAAATATTTACAAATATTGTGTGTTCTTCCAAAAACTCTTTCTCTCATCTATTTTTTAAAACCTTGTTTGCTATATATATATAAATATATATATATATATATATATACATATATGATTTTGTTTAATGTTACAATAGATTGCTTGTACTGATGCAGAGCCTATTCCGCACACAAATACAGATCAGTATCAAAGCTTATGCAACAGGAAAGCAATTGTGAGTGCATATCTACATTCAGTTCAGCCAAAACAACTCACGGAGAAATTAATAAACAAAATGAATAAAGTAGATCTATTAACCAGAGAAAATGAAAGATACTTTGCTTACCAACCTGTGTGGCTTTTATCAACAGCTGTTAGTCTTATCAGCAACACAAAGATGCAATATGATTTTGCTTGGAGTACTATAAATCTTTGGTCTTTTGGTTCTGTTAAAACAGCTCAAAATATTTTTTTGCCATATAACTCAGAAATAGCTAAAGTGTGATCTGAAAGTTAAATAAAACTTAAATTGTTTGGCCTTTTGTTAAAATTGTTCTTCTTGTTGTTTTCCAATAAAGAAGAATAAAATGAATATCATATATCTAATAAAAAAAAGTAAAAAAACAATTGTTCAAAAACTTTTATCTTTTCATACAAAATATGAAAAATAAGTTCTATTCATAACTTTAAATATATGGTATTCTAGTAATTTATATATCTATGTCATTTAAAAGCACCATTATTTTTTGTGTTTTTATTTTGTCAATTAGCTGCAGACATTAAAAATAATATATATATATATATATATATATATATATATATATATATATTTTAGGTAGTATTATGCATCTTGAATACTACCAACTAACTATAACATCCACTATTCATCTAAACAATACATATATATATATATATATATATATATATGAATATTTAGGTAGCATATATTCATTCAAACATGTTCCATTGAATAATATATTGTGTCTACACATTTTTATAATGATTCTTTCCAGTTGTCTAATCAGTTTCCAAGTCATAACAAGTTTCTTAATTAATTTTATCTTAACATCAAGAAACTGGACAAATCAAAAAGATTAGTATAAAAATAAGTAACCACAATATGTCTATATTATTCAATGAAATATATATATATATATATATATATATATATATAAAATCTGCAATGAACTAAGAGTTATTTTCCATGGGCCATGTTTTGTACATATACAGATAGCATTTTGGTATAAAATTCACAATTTTAATATTTTAAAAAATAATCATTATTTTGAATAATTTTGTGTATTATGATAAAAAAATGATAATGTAGAACGAAAACTCCTAGTGTCTAATATTGTTTCTTTAGATGAATTTACTTTGGCCCAAGGCTTCCAGCTGAAGATAATGCATTTTCAGGGTAAACAAGCCAAGTACCTTTGTTTTTTTCTAATTTCACATATCATTGTTATATTTCGTGGGTTGCTTTCAGTATTTTATCAGTGCAGTTGATTGCATTTCCACCATATTCAATTCTTTTTATTATTAATTATGCTTGTTAACTGAACATAATGTTCATTGATAGTTCACAAATGAAAAACAGTTTTGAAATTTATGAAAAATATGTTTTATTGTTACTTTCTCTTTTCTTTTAGCCTATGTTATATTATTCATTTTGCTTTGCACCATCAGGAAATTAGATATTTCTTTTCAGATATATTTAAAAATGGAATGTATTTTGAAAACCGCTATCTTTCACAAGAAAATTTATGTCTGAGCTTTTGAAAGTAATACTAATTTTAAGCATATTATTTGAACATATTATGAGAGGGTGGTGAAAATATCTCAGCCTGATATATTTTCAAAAATCTGACATTAGTATATTTTTGGAAAGATTTTTTTTATTTGAGCTCATTTTATCTATATATTATATTTCTTATAGCTTTTGCTGTTTCAAATATTGCCAGTTTGGCAAAAAGCATATGGTATTGATTCAGTGTAAAAGAGTCTGAATTTCCACTTGTACAAATCACATCAAATCACAGTATTTTTATTTGAAGATGATGTTGAGTATTTTAAACTGTATTTATTCTAACAGAAAGATATGAAAAGCAATATGAATCTAATTGAAAGAATTTGTGGTCATGTTTATCTGCAAATATTTATATATAGGTTTAGTTTCTTCAGACAATCATTGAACCTTTAAATTTAATAATTTTGTTCAACCAATATCTATAACAAAATGTTCTGTAACTGAGTAATGACTTTTCAGGACAATAAAACCAAGGATTCTATTAAAACCTTGAATATTTAAAATGTTATATTTTATAGCAAAAATAAACAAACAAATGTTACTGCTAAATGTTTATTACTCTTAGTAATAACAAACATCATTTATGCCTAGCAAAACATGTTGGCTAGTAAATAACAGGAAGATAATGTGTTCAAAGAAGGGTTCACAAAATTATCAATATTAAAAATCAGAACAACAATAGTGAATTTATAAATAAAATTTCAAATTACTATTCTCATTCCTGCATATATACAAGTCAACCATCCGTCCGTGCATGGAGTACTGCTGCCATTTATGGTCAGGTGCCCCTGCCGTTCTCCTCAGTGTTCTTGACAAGCTCCAAAGGAGAGTCTGTAATGTGATAGGTACTGATCTGGCGCTGCAGCCACTTCCCCATCGTCGAAATGTGGCCTCCCTTTATCTCTTCTATAAATACTTTCATGGCTTCTGCTCGGATGAGCTTAAGTCACTGATGCCTCCTCAACAGGTGTTTACTCATGCAACCAGACTGGCAACTGGGTTCCACCCATTCACAGTCAGGTTAGCCAAATGCAGATGACAATTCTACTCCTGCAGCTTCCTCTCTCGCACTTCCTACCTGTGGAACTCGCTCCCGTATTCTTGCTTTCCTGACGGCTACAACCTCCAGAAATTTAAATGCAAAGTCAATACTCATCTACTAACCACTGGACTCTAGCTCTCTCCCCTCCCCTGTATAACCTTCCCTTTTTCTCCACCTATGTATCTGTCATCGCACCTGCTTTCTCAGCTCTCTGTTGTTCCTTTCTAACTAGTTTGTACTCCTCACTCTTTTCTAATTAATCTTTTTACATTCATGTAACCCCCTGCACATCAGTGGCATTTCTGCCTTGCTCGAGGTGAAATGATTAAAAAAAAAAAAAAAAAATTTGAAGTATTGCAGAGAAGCAGATCTGCTCATCAGGGTAAGATTTAATTAATTGAATTCATTTCTATAATAGTAATTGATAAGTCTGTTGAATTCATCTATCACAATAATTGATAAACCTATTGAATTTCTGTATAATAATAATAATAATTGATACATCTATTGAATTAAATAATAACATATATAATTGAAAAATGTATTGAACTCATCTGTAATGATGATAATAATAAGAAGAATTGATAAATCTATTGAATTCTTGTATAATAATAATAATAATAAGAAGAAGAAGAAGAAGAAAAAAAACAGTTGGAATTACAACAAGAATGACATGTTTTTCTGAAGCTCTTGAAAACATAACATTTTTTTATGTTTTTTTTCCAAATAAAATTTTGTTTTACTATTTTAATGTAAACATGAATTTTTCTTCATATATCATTTAATATATCTGTTTCTTCTTTAAATAATCCTAATAGATTCATCAACTAGTTTTCTTATTATTCATATTTTCCTTAGTTGTAAATATTTCAAAATAATTTTTTTTAAACTATGGTAATTTTTCTTAAAAACAAAAAAACAAAAGAACAGCAAAAAAAAACAAACAATAAGATGAAAAAAAACAGTTTGATACAATTTCTACAATATTCTTTCTTAGAAAGAATATGTATTTATTTATTTTATTTATTTATTTTATTTTTATTTTATTTATTTATTTATTTTTTACAACCTTATTTTTGACGACTTTAATGAAAAAATAACTGAATATGCAGTGGGCGAACAAATTAAATTTCACAGCAATAATAAACTTAAATGTATGTCAACTTTTTCTTTTTCATTAATTTTGTTTTTTTCTGAACAATTATTTTTGTTATAAGGACGAGTGATGGTAGCAACAAATTTTTAAACAAAATACTCTAGTGTAGTGATGTTCTGTTTCGTTGAGCAGCTGTTTCTTCAAAGTTTTTTTTAACTAGCGTCTTTCTCTTTGAATTCAAATCACGTCTCTGTCAACTGTTGCTTGGCAACCCATTTAGGAGAAAGAAAACTCCGAACAACAACCTGCAACTCAAGGTGTTAATCATGCCAAAGAGTGAATAGCTACTGCATTATGAGGTCACAAACGATCCCATACAGGCTTTGGAATCCTGTTTGTAAAAGTCCATTACCCAACGTGCTGGGCAACTTTGGGTGGACTTTTGGACTTGTGTGTCACTTGTGGGAATAATATGAGAATTACAAATAGAAATAAAACATTCAGCATGGCTCTTCCAGTAGATAAACAGGGAGTCCGTCCTTCAGAAGGGAACATACCTGAGGTCAACAAATCTGCCATAGGAACAAAGTTCTACACAAAGAATGAATCTTCACGTCCCCACAACTAGGATAATCCTAATGATGGCCCTGAAAATTCTCCAGCTAGATCCATAACCGTATATTTAAAGAAAATAAAATACAATGGTCTCGTGAGGAGTACAAAGCCGTTATGACTGCATTTCATGAAGCATTACTCAAACCTCCAAAAAATATCACTTGCCAAATATGTGACATTTGGTGAGAAAAGCTTGGACAAACAAATAGAAAGTACATTGACAAAAATAAATTAGCCAATGTACGAAGGTACATCATGCAAAATAACCAATTGACAGAGGCTGAAATTAATGAGATAAAAAGAATTGCAATCAGAATAGACGAATCAACAAAACATGAAAGGGAACCGTAATCAGAAAAAAAATAATAACATCAAACAAGCCACAGGTCATAATGAAGAAACCAAGATACACACAAATCACTGTGAAGATAATGCTGTAAGTTTAGAAGTGCTGGAAAGGTGTGATCTGAGTCAGTTACAAGACAGCAATAAAGTGGGTTCAAAACACATTGAACAGAATTATTTTATGGAACAAAAGAACAGTATTACAAGAAGCCAAGGAAGAAATCAAGAGCCATATAAGTTAGATACAAAATATTGCAATGGAGGAATGAGAACAACTCCAAAAATTACAACCAACAAAGCATAACCTTGAAACTATTAAGCTCTAAAATGCAGCACTCAAATTAATTTTGGATGAAGACACTCATATAAATCTTCCTAAAGCAATATATGCATCAGCAATAGCAGCAACAAAAAAATTGAACATCAAATTAAAAACAAGGCAGTCTTGCAGACATGAAGATCTACTCTGGAAAAGAAAAATAGAAAAAGAAATTTAACAACTTAGAAGTGTATTATCAGTACTTGATGAACTGACAGGAGGAAGAAATGTAAGAACTAGAAAAGGCATAAGAGTAGAAAGAAAAATACAATATTAGAAATGAAAATGAAGTCCTATCAACTAAGGAAAAAAATAAAGCAAACAATACAACTGAAGGCTCAAAGAATAAAACACTATGAGAAAAGATCAAGATTCTTCAAACAAAACAAGATTTTTCAAATTGATGCAAAGAAATTTTGCAGGAAAATAGGTAAAAAAAGAATTGAAGTGACAGTCCACACCCCACAAAATGGACGAGGTTATACAGTTCTGGGAAAAAATATGGGCTTACCCTAAAGAACATAAAGAAGCAGAATGGATTGCACAAGAGATAGAATGAATGAAAGATAAACCAGAACAGACATGGGCTGGAATCACAGAAGAGGATGTTAAATGTTCACTGAAAAAAGCACAGTTAGAAATTTCCAGATGAATGGATTCTAATGCAAGAAAGCTCCTTTCTAAACATAAGATGCATCATCAAAAGGCTGATGTAGACTGCCTATACATACCTCATAAAGAAGGAGGAAGAAGTCTTATTCCGCTAGAATTGTCGTACAAGTTGACAACTATTGGCTTACTAACATACATAGAAACAACAAAGGATTGGATGATACAATTAGTAAGGCAACATGAAGAAAGAAAGAAAAATATTCAATAATAAAAGAAGACAGTAAATACAAACAAGATTTACATTTAGTAGATTCTGTAGAAAAGCAAAACAGAAGCCTAGAACCAACTATTGCGGCAAAAAATATGAAAATGAAAGCTAAAGATAAAGCTCTTGAACAGATGAAACAATGCTGGCAAGACAAACCTCTGCATGACCAATATCCAGAATGTGCCAATAAATCCAATGTTGAAAATTAATACTCATTGATGGTTACATGCATCTGGATTAAAGTCTGAGACTGAAGGTTTTATTCTTGCAGCGCAAGACCAAAGTCTTTTTACTAGAAACTTTCAGGTAAATATTATACATAATAATATGGATCCAAAATGCAGGTTTTGTGATAAACACCAAGAAACAATAGACCATCTAATCTCTGGATGTTCTGTACTTACCCTAAATGAATATAAAAATCGCCACAATAGAGTGGGGCAATATTTACATTGGACAATGTGCAAACACTATGGAAAATCTGTAAACGCTGGTATGAATATCACCCAGCACCGGTTACTGAAATAGAAGATGCCATCATTGTATGGGATTACACCATCTACACAGACAGAAAAATTGAAGTAAATAGGACAGACATTATTGTTAAAATCCAAAAAAAAAAAACTTGTTTATTAATTGATATGGCTTGTCCAGCGGATTGTAACATAACAACCAAGGAATTAAAAAAACTGTCAAAATGTAAAGACCTGGAAATTGAAATAGAAAAAATGTGGAAATTGAAAAGAAGAGTTGTGCCAGTGATAGTGGGTGCACTTGGAATGATAAAAAATGGAACAAAACAACACATTGAAAGAATCACTGGAAATCCAAGCTTAAGAGATATACAAAAAATTGTCTTATTAAGTACAGCCCACACACTAAGGAGAACTTTGTCTATGTAATGCTAGGGATGATAGGGGAGATAGAAAAAACATGAACTTGAGCCATAACAACACACCACGAACTGCCTTAGGTTTTCTCGCAGACTTGGTTGGTAGTGCGACCATAGCAGAAATCGAAATATGATGAAAAACGACATAATAATAAGAATAATATTTGATAAATGTACTGAATTCATCTTTTAATAATAATAATAATAATAATAATAATAATAATAATAACTGATAAATCTAATGAATTCATCAACAGATATCATAAATATGGTATCTATTGATGAATTTTTATCCTGATAAGCAGATGTGTGAAACTACACCTCAGGAAATAAGCCATTTGAATTTTTATCTATCTATTCAATATTAATCAGTTTTAAATCATTTCAGATAAATCTTTGGTTTTGTTTCATTTGTCAGTGACAGGGAGGCAATAGAAGACACTAAAGTTGCATGAATCTGACAACAAAAAATAGATAAATAAATAAAATAAACATAAGTTTAAGAATTCCTTTTATGTCATTTTCTTGTTAGACTTTCTTGTATTTGGTTTGCAGTTTTTGTGAATAAATATTAGAAATTTATAAAAAATCATATCCAGTCACTCCTCTCTTAATTGATTTACCTGTTTAAGAACCTCACCAGACTTAAAATTTGTTATCGAACCTCATAAAATAAAAATAATTCAACCAGTCAGAATTGTGTGTTGTACAAAATCCATATTGTGATTGTTTTCTTATTCTTCAAAATGAACCAGAATAAATAATGTGACAAATAAATCAAAATTAACTGTTTTGTATTGGATTGGAAGATAAAGTTTCCACACTGCTTTTTTTATAGTTTGCTATTAAAAGTTGTGTAGGAACTTTGTTTCCAATCCAATACTTAGTGCTAACTTTCAAATGTGCTGATTGCATTTACTGTTGAATAGAATACTGTATAAACATTTAGAAATTTTAGAAATATTATAAATGGTGCAAAAGTTATGTTAAATCTATCTGAAGTTGTATGACACGAACCTATTGCACACACCAGTCAGTCAGTTAAGTGCAATACATGACACATGCTTAGGTGATTATGTCTCTTTTGAGACATGATTGACTAGGTAGAAGATTTTCCCGTAGTAGGTTGCCATTTCTTTCTGTGGTAGGCTGGTTGCCAACCAAGGCCACAGAACCCAATATGCCCTGCTATTCAACCCATAGCTGGAGGGAGAAGAGAGGCATTGATATCTTTCGAAAGAGTATTTTCACACAAGTGAATGCAACAAATTCAACTGGAATTCAAACTCGGTTCTCTGGTTTCTAATTCAGAACTGATATCCATTACACCACAACAAGCATCAATACGATGCCTGAAGTAGTGGCTGTATTATTTTTTTTTTTTACTAATGTTCTTTGGGATAACAAGCATCAGCTCCTCCCTTTAGCTGTTTATAAATAACTAGTCAGTTGGAGTCAATTAGTTCTGTAAGGCAGACTAAGTTTGGTCAGGGCTATCAACCTGTTCCTATAAAAATATTTACTTGTTACTGAAATTATAGTAGTATTACTTGTGGTGGCTGTGGCCTTATGATTCCTAAGAAATCTATAAGAATAAACAATTAATTTTTGAAGATGGAAGGAAAAAGAGACAGAGGAAGGCAGCGGATAACATATTTGCAGGGCCTGATCAGGTGGATGATGGAACGAGGGTTGCGAGTTGTAACAGGAACAAACATACTAAGAGCCACAAGGGATAGGGAGACGTGGAGAACCTGAAGAGACAGGGCACATAGAAGAAGAAGAAGAATGAAATATTCTCAAAGATATTTATACTGCTTTAGTAAATAAGGCTTTGATCCAATCTTATCAATATTTGATTATTTCCATATAAAAATGACTCCATCATTGTCTGAAAAAAGCAGATAACTGCTAATTAAGTAAATTGTAAGTATCAAACAAACAAATAGATCAATGTAAAATGGTTATCAATAAAATTATTTCAATAAGAATTATATCTTGTTTACTCTACTGTTGTATATAATTTACTCAGTAAATTTTCAGCAGAATATATTTTCAGAATACAATATATACTGAATGAAAAATGTGTCTGAAAGTGTTTCTTCAAAAAATTTCAATCTCTGCATAAAATTCTGTGACTTCTGCTCATACATTCATATGTCACACCCTCTAAAATAGCCATACATTAACCAATTGAAACCAAATTTGGGGGTGAAGTGCAAACAATTAAGCGGGTACAAAGTACAGTTAGTTTTGTTAGGATGTGTAGCTTAGTACAATAAATTATCTTCAATTTTTTTGTAAAAATTAATGATCTATTATTTAGCATACAAAATATTCCCAGTATTTTAAAAAACAATTTAATGATAAAAAAAATACTCATTTAATAAAAATACAATATTGTTTTTTTGCATATCTTTTCTTGAATTATATATATACAAGAATCCCTTTTCCAGTTTGTCTTCTATTTGTAATAACTATATACAAATCACAAGGCCAAAAGCTACAAAAAGTTGGAATTTGGCTCCAGAAAGAAATATTCACACATGGCCATTTGTATGTTGCATGCTCAAGAGTATGAAAACCTTAGAATTTATTATTTGCTGTTGAAAAGGTAAAAATAAATTTCTTAAAAAATATCGTTTATCATGAAGTGCTATAAAATTAAATTACAGAAATTATTATACTTCAAAGTAGAGTTTTGTCAAAGTATTTTCCAAACAAATCAGCTTATTAAAATTTCATTGATTGGTTTGTGAAATTGAAAAAAATGTATAGTTTCTACATCTTGACAAAAAACTTTAGTGAGAACTTCAACAATAGAAATGTTACAAAAAACTTCTAGTATATAAAATATCTTTTAAAAAAATTTATGCCCCAAACATTATGAAGTGCATACTAATGAGATGTTCTTTCTGTATTTTAGCATTGTAACTAAAATTTTAACATTTGATCTCAACTTCAACTACCAGGGTTTGATTAAAAAATCCAAACACCTGAAGAAGGTGGGAGCATACAATGACCGAAACATTGTGAGTATGACAATAAAGATGAGGACAATAGTTTGAACAGTGTAAATAATGTAAATACCTCATCTTAGAAATATAGACAAATAAAAATATATAGATTAATTAAATATGAAGATTAATATATTGATTAAAGCATATTTGATACAATTTATAAATTGGTTAATACAGTTAATAAATTAAACCTGTTATAACTTTATAGTTGTAAAAACCATAACTATAAAGTCCAAGTTTTATTTTTCAATTTAAAAACAAACACTTCTTTTTATGATGACTTCCATGCATTTGGAGCCTTTCTTGTACTTCTTATTGCCAAGATATCTATAGCGGATGTGCGTTGTGGTCCAGTGGATATCAACTCGGAACAAGAAATCGGGTAGCTGAGTTCGAACTCCAGCTGAATTCATCGCTTTCACTTAAGCGCAAATACCCTTGGGAATGATATTAATCCATCTCTTCCCTCCAGCTATGGGTTAAATAACAGGACAGATTGGGTTCTATAGCCTTGGTCGGCAACCAGTCTACCGCAGAAAGCAATGGCAACCTACTGCGGGATAATGTTCTGCCCAGTCAGTCATGTCTCTTTCGAGACATGATCGCCCAAGCGTGTATCACGTATGGCACTTAACTGACTGACTGATCTATAGCTGAGATTCTTGTATATTTTCCACATGCAAGAATTTTGTGTTGAAGCACAAGTAAAATACAAAATCTCAAATTCTTATTTTCTAACCAGTTTCTCTACATTTAAAAAAATTCTCTTGCCCAATCTTCCTTTCATATAATGCTATGCCACACTAAATTCAACTTAGTGAATCTCAATAACTCATTAAATATTAGTATAATAAAAATCATTTAAATTATTAAGTTTCATCTTAAAATAATGATAAGTTAATTTAATAATTTCTATCTGAATGAGGAATCTGATTAACAAAACTAAAAATAAACTTAAATCCTCTAGTGTAAAATTTGTTTTTTTATTCATTATATGCACATTAAAATAAGCTTGTTCATTCATACATTTTTATTAAATAACAAAATCTAACAAAATTACCATTTTCTTTGAAAATCTTCCATCTTGTAAATAAGATTACCAACTACTGATAACTACAAATCATTTTATATGATTAGTAGTTAAAAATACCATATAATTTATAAACATTTACTCAAAATATTAATTTTATTATTGAAAATATTTCTTATTAATGACTCACTTTAATCCCCACATTAAATTTTAAATTTACTAGAGATAAACACTTGATATTGTATTGATTTTTTTAATCTCCTCTTCTAATATAGTTAACAGATATTGGTTGAACTAAGTTTTCTCATACTAGTAGATATTATACTCCTTTCATATTCAAATAGTAGTTAAGATTTCTTAGATACATGGTCAATATTTTCACAGGCTTTTAGAAATTATTTTCCTCCTTTTTCTAAGATCTGTGATGAACAGTTATATGAGTATCAAAAAAGATTGTCTTTTAGGAGAAGAAATCAAACCACTGAAAGTAACATGATCTGATGTCTTATCTTCTGTTAAAGAATATTTCCATGACAAACAAAAAAAGCATAAATGTAAAAATTCAAAGGGAGTCTACATTAAGGCTATCATATGCTTTAACATTTGTCTATATTTATGTGATGTGGTATTGTAACTATTTACATTATTTACATTCTAAATACGAATTTGCACGAGATACTAGATTAGCAACTAGATCCCACCCTTTTACAGTGAAATCGATAAAATGCAGCCGTAACTTCTACTCCAACAGTTTCTTTCCTCGCACTTCCCGACTGTGGAATTCTCTTCCAAACGATTGCTTCCCCGACGGCTACAATCTCCAGGAGTTTAAATGTAAGGTCAATAGACACCTCCTAACACACTAACCTGCTCCCATTCTATCAAACACTCTTCCCATCTGCCCGACACTCATCCTCGCTATCCTTACTCATCTATCACCTTTCTCCTGACATTCCCTATGTCTATCCACTCCTTCTCTTTACCTTCCCCTATGTAGCCCCATGCGCAATAGTGGCAGTGGAATGCCTTGCTTGGGGTGAGATGATTAAAAAAAAAAAAAAAAAAATTCATACTGTTGTCCTCATCTTTATTTTCATATTCAAATTTCAGCCATTTTACGTGCTGACCTTTTTTAGTTGATATGTGTTGGAATTTTGAACTGGACTAATTATTAATCTGCAGTGGTAGATTGTTCTGGTTCTATATGCCATGCCTTTTCTGGATATCTCAGTTTCAGTTATTTTCCTTTTGTAACTCAACTCCCCAAGTTTTTGTTCACTTCTTCTGTGATGTGTGTTTTGGTGCAGTGGATATTGACTCAGAACGAGAAATTAGGGAGCCGAGTTCAAATTCCAGTTAAAAATCTTGCATTCATTTATGCACAAATACCCTTGGGAAAGTTATTAATCCATCTCTTCCCTTCAGTTATGGGTTAAATAATAGGAAAGATTGAGTGCTATAGCCTTGGTTGGCAACCAGTCTACTACAGAAAGCAATGGCAAACTATTGCAGGATAATCTTCTGCCCAGTCAGTCATGTTGCTTTCGAGACATGATCACCCAAAAGCATGTATCACTTATGGTACTTAACTGACTGACTACTGTGACTAGGTATTGAAACAAGGACAAATGGTTCAGTGGATAAAACATTGGCTGAAGTAATCCAGTGACTTGACTCAAAAAGTTGAGTTCAGTACCTGGCTACAGTAGAGATGAACAAAAACTTGAAGAGTTGAGTTACTAAACAGTTTAATTGAAATGAGATATCTAAAAAAGGTGTGGAATTAGAATAATCTACCCCAGTAGACTAAATAAAGGGTTCAGTTCTAAATTAAAATGTATATCACTGGTGTGTACAACAGCCAAAATATCATGAATATTTTTTTAAAAAATCATTTCATCCCAAGCAAGGCAGAACTGTCACCAGTGCACAGTGGGTTACAGAAGAGGTGAGTGATGAGAAAAAGGAACAAGTTACAGGAGAGTCAGAGACTGAGTAAGAAAAAGATGAGAGTACAGATGTGAAGAGGGCTGCTTGAGAGTGGAGTGGAAATGAAGAAGAACATGATACAAGGGTTGTCAGGGAAAAGATGTGAGTCAAGAAGATAAGAGATGGCAATTGACTTTGCATTTAAATTCTTGGAGATTGCAGCTGTCAGAGAAGCAATTATGTGGAGGGGAATTCCTAGGTGAGAAGTGCAAGCAAAGAAGCTGTTAGAGTAGAAGTCGCAGTTACATTTGATTGGTTTCACTGTAAAAGGATAGGACTTAGCTGCTAGTCTAGTAGCTTAACTAAATTCATACAGAGGGGGCACCAGGGGGCTAAGCTCATAAGAGCAGAAGCCATGAAAGTATTTGTAAAAGAGACATAGGAAAGCCACATTGCATCAGTGAGAAAGTGACTGATGTATATCATTCTGAGTTCAATATCAAGCTACAGCAGTGGTGAACAAGTAACTTAGAGAGTACGGTTACAGGGAGATAACTCATGAGTACCAAAAGAGGCTTTGCACAAGGAATGTGAATGATATACCACAGTGCTCATAATAAAGGGTTCAGTTCAAAATTCTTATTACCTGAAGAAGGCTGGAGCATACAACAGCTAAAACGTCATACAAATGGCAACAAAGATGAGAACAATAGTCCGAATAATGTAAATAGTGTAAATACTACCTCATCTCAGAAATATAGACAAACATCAATCCATTAAAGCATTTTTTGTTTTTGCTAACATAAAATTACAGGAATTAAGTTATTACTTTTCTTTATGAAGAGCTGTTTAAATACCAACACCATGGCATTTTCCAATTTTTGTTTCTACATTTTTAAAGTTTTCTATAGTTTAATTAATATTTTTTATCTTCTGATGTTAGATATTTATATATTGCTTTTGCTAACTTTTTTTGTTAATTGTACAATTAAGAGATTTTGCTTAATATTTGCCATTTTATATTTCAAGATACTTAAATAATATGTCTGTCAAGATTTTAAATGCTCAAGAAAAAATAATTTAAGTATGAAAATCCAAAGATACACTTCAAATCAAATTTTTAAAAATGTTTCTTAATGTAAATTTCTCTTTCACAAAAATCAGAACAATTTCAATGCATACAAATTATATTGTTTTAGAAATATTAACTTTATGTAAATTTGGTTCTGTCCTTGGATTAATGTTTTTATATAACTATTATAGCACACAAGGTTTTACCTTTAAAATTTCCTGGCTTATGATTTAGGAATATTTCTTGTTAATCTGCTTTTTATAATAATACAACTGTGTCAATCTCTTAACAATCATGACCTCACACAATTTTAACTTTGTGTCTATAAAACTTTAAGAACCAATCATTTTCCACTTTCATGCTTTTATATCTGCTTCTCTTCCTTCTTGCTCATTTGTTTTTCTCTCTTTCTTTCTTTATCTATATTTTTTTTTTCATTTTACCTATCCTGTCTGCTGTTTTACACTTGAAGGGCACTGTGAAGGTGAATAAACTGTTTATCTGATTTATTAAATTCTTTGGACATATTATTTTTTAAACTTCAGCTTTCATTGGAGAGCAATTTTAAAACTGATTGAAAAATTTATGAGTTGAGCTTACAAAATATTTTCATTCCACTTTTTCCTTCTCTTTTGAACCTGCTTAAACTGCTGCTCTTTTCATGGCTTTCTTCCAGATATGAATTCAAAAGACAACACCTGATTGATAATCAGAGCTTTTTTTCTTTTAATACTTTATATACATTAACACATCAGCAATAATCTTTAGCTTTCCAGAAACTAATAAGCTAGACATGTACAACAAAACATAATACAACTTAAAATCTCCCAAAAAACTATTGTAGAATATCTGAAGAGTTTTATCTTGAACTTTATCTGTAATTTTCTAAATATGATTAAAACAAATTATTTAAAAAGAATTTAGTTCATATTGCATATAAAATTGATTAAATTCCAATTATAAAATAATCAACTCACATTTATTAGCAAAGCCATAAAATTGAATATTTTCCTGCCTAAATTATAATTCATGCTTCAGTAATTTTTCGACATAAAAGAAAAATAATTTATAAAGCAAAAATAATAATAATAATAATAATAATAATAATAATAATAATAATAATATAAATAATAATAATAAAGACCTGGAAATTGAAATAGAAAAAATGTGGAAATTGAAAGCAAGAGTTGTGCCTGTGATAGTAGGTGCACTTGGAATGATAAAAAATGGAACAAAACAACACATTGAAAGAATCCCTGGAAACCCCAGCTTAAGAGATATAGAAAAAATTGTCTTATTAAGTACAGCCCACACACTAAGGAAAACTTTATCTATGTAATGCTTGGGATGATAGGGAAGATAGAAAAACATGAAATGGAGCCATAACAACACGCCACTACCTGCCTTAGGTCTCCCCGCAGACTTGGTTGGTAGTGTGACCAAAGCAGAAATCGAAATATGATAATAATAATAATAATTGTAACATAGCAACCAAGGAATTTGAAAAACTGTCAAAATATAAAGACCTGGTAATTGAAATAGAAAAAATGTGGAAATTCAAAAAAGAATCGTGCCAGTGATAGTTGAAAGAATCCCTGGAAACCCCTGCTTAAGAGATATACAAAAATTGTCTTGTTAAGTACAGCCCACACGCTAAAGAGAACTTTGTCTATGTAATGCTAGGGAAGATAGGGGAGATAGAAAAAACATGAAATGGAGCCATAACGACAAACCACGTCCTGCCTTAGGTCTTCCCGCAGACTTGGAAGGTCGTGCGAACATAGCAGAAATCGAAATATGAAAAATGACAACATAATAATAATAATAATAATAATAATAATAATAATAATAATAATGGTAATACTTTTTTGATATACATAAAATTATAATTTATGTTAAGGTAAACAGAATTTTGTCAATGAAATGCTCAATAGATATGTAATGCAATAATCATGGTATCAAAATATGAACCGTTCAGAATATTTATCAAAGACCAAATTAGTTTTGTGATGCCTAACAAGTGAACATTGCAAGATTTTAAATCTGTTTTTGATAAGTAATCTAAATATTTAATATTTTTTGATGTAATAAAATAAAAATATAAAAAGGAAAATTTGTGATTTTAGCATCTGAACTTGCAAATAAAATATTTTCTATAAATTATGATCTTCTATTCCATTAAAATTAAATAAAAATGAAATCAATATAATTTGTTTGTTCGTTTGTTTGTTGTTTTTGTGGGTGTGCTTTTAGGCAACCATAAACTTGGTCTTGAAAAAAGCAGAGGGTATAATCTGTGGTTCATTTAAAAACATTTTGATTTCATTTTCAAAATGAAAATTTATCATCAAAAACTTTATTTCTGAGAAGCTGAGATGCTCATTCAAAAATTGTAAGCTTCAATAACCTTTTAAAATGCAGTTATAATTTCAATCCGAAATTTATTTGAAATTGTCTAGAAGGATCATCACAAATCTATCATTTTATCAGTAGTTTAAATGATTAAATATTAATAAATGTATAAATTTCCCCCAAAATGAATATATTTTAAACTGTTTTCAACCAGATTTTAACATAATTATGAAACAACTGTTTTGAATTATTTTCTTAAAATGAATGATTGCATTTCTAAATATGATATCACTTGATATTATTGTAATATAAGATGATAGAAGCATAAATTTTTATAATTGCTTTCAAGCATTGCAAAATTATGGAAATAAGAATTATAAATTAAATCAATAAAAATCTTTAATTATTATCAACCTAAGCATTATAATGGATAAATTTTTTCATTTTTTTTTATTTTCAATATTACACCCCCAAGGGTGATGTCAAGGTGATAAAGCAACTCTAGTTTACATGGACTGTATCACTGTACTAATATATATTTTTCAAACCCACACACACACACACACACACACACACACACACACACACATATATATATGTAATTATATGCATATAACAATATATATATACACCGACACATTTATATATATATAAATGTATATATACACATGCAAATATACACACACGTGGTGGTGAAACTTTTTCAGTCTGAACCCCTTCTCGCATTTTGATCAAATATCAGAATCTTTTAGTCACATTTTTTTCAGGTTGAGAATTTTTCATCTCATCACTGATATATATATATATATATATATATATATATATATATATATATATATATATAATATATATATATATATCTCTCAGTGTTGAAATGAAAAGTGACAAAAACGTGACTAAAAGATATATATATATATATATATATATACACCCACACACACACAAAAGCTACGATGAGTAAATTGTCGCCATTTTGTATTTTTAATTTTGCACATGCACATTGTTTGTTCTTGATTTTACTGACTGCACAGAAGAGTAGGGTGAGTTGGGAATTATCAATGAGAAAAAGAGCCCCATGGCACAATTCATTCCATCAGAAATTTGGAAACGACTTTCTCTACTGCTTGGTATATATGTGATAAGCTCTAGGACAAGCCTTTCAGACTGTTTAGGTGTCAATCTGAAGGTAGTTCAGAAGATTAAGGAAGAGTTGGATGAATCTAATGGTGATTAAAAAGGTATACCAGTCTGGAAGACTCACTTTGATCATTCTACTAAGAAAAGAAGAACTGAATTTGTTTAGTGAGAGCCTCAGACTCAACAGGGAGATGTATATGAAATGCCTTAAGCAGGTAATGCTGATCTGGCTCAAGAGGGTGGCTGTTGAAAGACTCTATGTCTGGCAACAGAACTTTGCACCATGCAACACAAGAAGCAGTACCCAGTCATAGTTGTCAGACAATTTCAATAACCACATCACTCTTTACATCTGGCCACCTAATTCCCCAGACTGCAACCACCTTTATTATACGTGGGGCATAGTTGAGTGAGAGGCCAACAAAACTCTCTGAAACACCAGAAATGAACTGAAGGCAATGATTATGGTGGCATTCACCAACTTAAACCAGGAAACTCTCCAGAAGATCTGAAGGAGATTCCAAAGCCATTTGGAGGCTATAGTTGAAGCCAATGGCGATATTATTGACTAAATTTACTCTCTAGTATTTCAAGCAAGATATTTTGTATAATTTTGGTAAGTATATCTGTTAAAATGTGATGTCAGTATTATTTTCATTTTTGTGTAATTTGTATGACAATTTATCCATCGCCCCTTGTATATAAATATATGTATACCATTGCATATATCTTTCCTTTTTATATATGTGTGTGTGTATGTGTGTAAGTATATATATATATATATATATATATATATATATATATATGTATGTATTGTCATATGTATATGCATTTAATTTGAATTCCTCATTACCTCTATCATCCTTCCAAGCATGTATGTCTTATTTTCTTACAATTGTTTATAATATTGTCTGGTTTGATACTTTTTATTATAAACACAGTAGAAAAAGCTTGATGATTAAAAGTAGTCAAAAAGCATGATAATGGTGGTGTTTTCATTCACTTGTGTTTTTATAGGCTTTGTTCCTTATTTTTAATGTATTTAGGAATTAACAGATTTTATGTTAGCTTGTTCATAAATATATTTTAATATCTAAATGGAAATGCTTCAGATAATTAACTTACATTGTTAACAATTTTTTAACTCTTTGTCAGAAGGTAGACTGATATTTCAATTCATTATATTTTGATATCATGTTTTCACATAATGAAACTACTGTTTCATTATGGAAGTAACTGAGTGATTAGCCAATTCCTGTCAATAATTTTCTGTTAAAGAGAATGTAGTTTTGTACAGTTCCTGTGAATGGAATTCATTATTAAATCAATGATGATTTAATTTCATGGTAGAAGCGTTCATTTAGAAAGTCTTTCATTATCTGATTTCTTTAAAGATCAAGTTCATTTGGTCAAAAAAATAATTGCTTTTCAGAACAAGAAAGTTCATGAATCAAGATTTCTAAAAGATAAAAAATAATTGTGCATTCATAATTATTTAGACACACACACACACACACACACACACACACACACACACACACACACACACACACACACATATATATATATGAATTGGTTTTGTTTGGGCACAATCTGGAGAAAATCAGGAAAGTTATTCAGTATTGACAGAATCAATAAAAAGGTAATAAAAAAGTTTCACTGATTTTTTTTTAATGAAAAATGCCTTTTATGCCAATTTGAGGAATTTTATCAAGGCAATTTAAATTTTTATTTAATTACCTGTATTTATATACAGATGTAATGTATGGAAATATATTAAAATTTTTTATTTAAATTAAAATCTAAAATTAATTATTTACACACACACACACACACACACACACACACACACACATATATATATATATGAATTGGTTTTGTTTGGGCACAATCTGGAGAAAATCAGGAAAGTTATTCAGTATTGACAGAATCAATAAAAAGGTAATAAAAAAGTTTCACTGATTTTTTTTTTATGAAAAATGCCTTTTATGCCAATTTGAGGAATTTTATCAAGGCAATTTAAATTTTTATTTAATTACCTGTATTTATATACAGATGTAATGTATGGAAATATATTAAAATTTTTTATTTAAATTAAAATCTAAAATTAATTATTTACACACACACACACACACACACACACACACACATATATATATATGAATTGGTTTTGTTTGGGCACAATCTGGAGAAAATCAGGAAAGTTATTCAGTATTGACAGAATCAATAAAAAGGTAATAAAAAAGTTTCACTGATTTTTTTTTTATGAAAAATGCCTTTTATGCCAATTTGAGGAATTTTATCAAGGCAATTTAAATTTTTATTTAATTACCTGTATTTATATACAGATGTAATGTATGGAAATATATTAAACTTTTTTATTTAAATTAAAATCTAAAATATTAAAAAATTCTTAGTGCTTCATATATATATATATATATATATATTTATACACACACACACACATATATATATATATATATATATATATATATATATATATATATATGATATATTTATTTATCTCTATTCACAGTTTTCCAACCTGTGCATTTAAGTTTTAATAAAGACAATGCTCCTTCAAGCAGTGTTCAGACCTGCACCCACCTTTTAGAGGAAACCACCATTAGGTCCCACATGCTTTTTAGACAACTCATCCATTAAGGACTTTCACAGTAAAGCAAAGTTCAATTATCTTATTTAAGAAATGCTCATGTCTTATTCAGATCTTTCAAGCCCCACATTTACTAACTTTTTACTATATAATATTATATTTGCAGAATTGTATTAGTATGCTACAAAACTAATGTTGAACATTAATTATAATGTTACAGATCAAAAAAATTGAACAATCTACAAATGATATACACTCTTTTCCACAAAGACAGCACAAAAAATCATGTTTTTTATTGCTCATTTGATTCTATATTGATATTGTGATATTTCATATGTTACCCTAATATAGATTGATTTTTTCATACTTTATTACATCTAAATAAATCAATAATAATTTTTCTTCAAGAACTCAGCTTGCCTTCTAATGTCAAAGTTTAGATGAAATTATAACATTGACTTATTAATATCTTATACAATCATTAGTTTTGCTCTTTTAACCAATTTTAGGAAAACAAAGAAAATAGATATTAATCACAGAAGTTGAAAAGAAGTATAATATCATCTTTTTAAATATATTCAGTTGTAAAATAATGAGTTACAGGTTACAAAATTTGCAGCATATTCATTCTTTAAACGCTCCAAAATGGTTGCCTGATTTGACATTTTACTTCTAACAAAGCCAAAATACAGATATGTTTTCTGTTTAAGATGTAAACTTGAAACATTTTACCATCTGTGGGGTTTTCTTTTTGGAAATGTTACATTTTTTCATGTCTCTATGTCTCTCAAATTTTCATTACAAAAACGACCTGTGAAGAATTAAATGGGAACATATAGTAACACAAACCAGTAATATTTAATGCCTGTCATATAAAGAAACCTGAAATGGAAAACCAAACTAAAACAGAGGTGTAATACTAACTACAACAACCAGGAATATCTGATGATCACAAATTTTGTGAAATACAGAATAATGGTTTTAAGTTGATGTCTATAGATGCATTCCCAGTAACACAGTTGTTGTTGTTGCTATATATATATATATATTATTCAAGAGGTAATAGGAGGATTTGAACAATTATTAAGTAAATCATCGAGCTTTATATTCGACCTCAACAGAATGCAAAAAGCAGAAAGTTGTGGTTGTTAAGCTGATAACATCAGCTTAACAACCACAACTGTCTGGGTTCAATTCCTGGTAGTGGATGTGCACTGCTAATGAGTCACAAATATAGGACGAAACGGCCGTCCAGTGCTTTCTGCATTCTGTTGAGGTCGAATATAAAGCTCAATGATTTACTTAATAATAATAATAATAATATATATATATATATATATATATATATATATATATATATATACACGAAAAAAATTGCAAGATCGCCAAGACCTACCGCGGTTTTGCACAACGACGAGCCGTTGTGCGAAACCGCGGTAGGTCTTGGCGATCTTGCAATTTTTTTCGTGTGTTTTTGCTCTGCGTGACTGCCTCTTTGTTAACCCTTTTTGGTTAGTTTAGTATCGAGCACTTTTCTTTCTTTGTGGTTCGTTCCGTTGGAGGGTTTTTTTTCTTTGCTGTGAAGAACTGTATGTATTGTCGGTGCTACGCAGCTTTCTTTTTTTTTTCCCCTCTTTGTCCAAAGCTTTATAGCCGAGGACAATAACGGAGTTAGATTCTGCTGGTTATTCGTGGTCTTTAAAAATTACTTGTGTAACATTTTAAGATTTGAATACGTACAGAGTCGATTTTATTATTATTATTATATATATATATATTGTGATAGGGTTGGTGAAGAGAGAGAAAGACAGAGAAGAAGGAAAAAAAGAAAAAAATAACACTTGGTTTTCAAAACATTAATTCTCAAACAAGCCTAACAAAGCCAAAAAAGGTTCATATTAACATTTTCATAATTTTAAAAAATTGTCCTTTCTGTAATTTCCAGAAATATTCCTGTTACAAGGCCATGCCGTTTTAGAGCAAATAGCTCTTCTATAATATTTCGATACTTTCTTACTTTCTCATTATATATTTCAAGTTTCATTATTGTTTTTATAAGAACAGAATTGTAACTGATATTGTAATTAATTGTTAGTAAAGCTACTTAAAAGTTTCAAAGGTAAGCATTCTATGTTTGCATTCTTTAATGAATATATGTAAGTAATTCCTTAAACTAAATGAAAAAAATCAACTACAATAGTTGTTATTCCAAAGTCTGTATATATTATCAAATCTTTAACTACATATATAAAATAACTATTTTTTTATAAATGAAAATCTAGGTTTTGATCTATAATATTATCTCTGATCAAATAAAATTTCATGGTTGTAAATGATCAACTTTTTCAATTGAGTAACATAAAGTGTTTTTCAACAACTGCTTATTGAATATGCAGCTGACTTAGCTTATTTTTTGCATGGTATTTTAACCAATTGCATCGACTTGATGCCTTGTAGCATTCTATGTTGTGTATTTGTTTCTTTTATTGTTTTTATCTCTATATTCTGCTTCTGTAGTTATTTTTTATTGATTTTTAAATTAAGTCTTTTCAGTTAAGAATACCTTCCTCATTGTTATTCCCATAGTTCTAAACAATAATTAAAATTGTACAAGTGAACAGCTGTGTGCATGTTAAACTTTACTTCAACAAGTATATATGTTTGTGATGATAGTGCATGAATGTAAATCCAGTTTTACAATCTCATGTTTAGTGTCAAATTCATTTTTCTACTATTTTACATGTTTTTCTGACATGCAACTGCAGTGTATGCTTTTGAAATATAAAACGATTTTATTATATAAATTATTATATTGCTTGAAAAATTATCTTAAAAGCGTTGTTTGCTTTATTCTCTAATTGGTCTAAGTGTACTTAACTGATTTCTTAATGTTTGTTGTATGTTTCTAATAAAAAAGTCTTATGTGAAAGAAACACTAGATGGTTATCAATAAAAGTTCAAGACCTAATAAATTCTATCTTACTTATTAAAGGAAAAGTTTCTGCCATTTAAAATGGTGTTTTATACTTTAGTAAATGTTTAACAAATTGTGCATACATAATTCACAATATATATGCATATATATATATATATATATATATATATAGGGAAAAAGTGGGAAAACTTTTTGTGCAACATGTTTCATCTGTTAAGACTTCAGGACTTCATGAACCTAAATTTTGTTATGTTGGTGTGACTGCACATGCATGTGGGTTGCAGGGAATTATAAGTTTTTCTTTTAATTTTAATTTTTTTTATAAATAATCTAGCCAATTTCATTTAGATTGTTTATCTTTCTACCCCTTTTGTTATTAAATATCTCGCACTGTGATAATAGAAGTTCTGCAAGGAATGGTGAAATGTTATAAGAGCCTGGGAAGGAGGCACAAATTTATTGTAGATGACCTTGTAATCAAAGCACTCTCTAAACATTTTCATTGTAGTGAATTGTTTTCTCCTTTGATCAGAGTAGCCTTAACTGCAAGCTCATCCATAAATGAAAAAGAATCAAAATGAAATCAGTTACATTATAGAAGAAAATATCTTAAATTTCCGACACCTCTTGTTCATGCACATGCATAGTTCGACCAACAACAAATTTAGTTCCTTGAAAGGATGAAACACATTACACAAAAACTCTTTCCATTTTGTCATACAATTTCCATCAGTATTGTTCTTGATATGTAAAAATTTATATATCATTGTCTCATATATATATATATATATGTGTGTGTGTGTGTGTGTGTGTGTCTGTGTGTCTGTGTGTGTATAAATAAAACCTGAAGATTGTCTCAGAAATTTAGGCAATGTCTTTTTCCTTTTTTAAACTTTTTCAATTATATTAGCTGTGCAAAAGATATTTTCGTGAAATTGTCTATTTCAAAACTGATTTTAGGCCGGCTTGAAACATAACAACTAGTGTTTCTAGTTTCACATGATTTCAGTGTTATTTCAATGTTTCCATCCCAATATTTTTGAAGACCTAAAAAGTAGCAAATTCAAAGGTCATTGATTATCAACAGTTTGTTTCATCTTTTGTATATTGGCTTGTTTATGTATATGTAAGAATAGTTTCCCATAGCCTTTACTTGAAGTATAAAAGAAAATAGCAAATTTTTGCATTTAGTAAGATAAATTTTGTATTAAACAAGAAAATAAGATTTGAAGTGTATTTGCTCTGCTAATTGAGAATGTTATGAAATTAGAAACTGGAAAATTGAAAACATTAACAGCCAATGATTATTTGTAATGTCTGAACTGACAGTGATTTCTCATCACTTTTGAATATTCTATTAGCCTACACACACATTTCTGGTACCATGAGGTATGGCAACTAACAGCTGAAAATAAAGGTCAACTTTTATATATTTTTTTTCCACTTTATGATGATTAATATATATTTGTATGGTTACAAATAAGTCAGTTTTGCTTCCTGAAAAATAATTTTGAATTTTAAATACAATGCAAAATCATTAGTATTCTGTACTGTCATTATTTGTATTTTTTAGCCTTAGGAAATATTTTAAAATTATATCACTGTAATGAAGGAAAATTTCCATACTCATGATTTTTTCTATACATTTTCATAAGCATGATTTTTTTTGTACATTGAAAATAGATTTTATCTATTATATACTTTTATATTAATTCATAAAATTATAAAGTTTATTTCTTCATTGCTTTTAGCCATTGTTGGTCATTTTCAAAGAAAATATAATATTTGAGCATTTAGCTACTTTTTCTAATTTTGATGGTGCCTGACATACTATTTTTCATGATAAAAAAGCAGAAATGTAGAAAAATCAATCTAGAATCCATTTGATAATGAATGTACATTTTTAAGAATAATCCAAATATATATTTGTTTTCCCTTTTAGGAATAAGTTTCAAATAAGTTTCAATTTTTCTTAATATTCTACTGTTGCTGCTAAATCTCATGCCATGAAGCTCTCATATTCTTGGCAAGAAGTTGGAACATCCTCCAGTGCCATATTAATCTGTGGAAAGTCCTGGCAGACAATGTCCATCTAGTGACTGTATCATCTGCCATGAGGTCATTTCCTGTTTGTAAATGTGAGTCATATTAATTGCTGACTCTGTTAATGTGGTCATAAGGATGTGACCAAGTCAGAGTATAGTGGAAAATAGAAATACCAATAATAAAGAAACTTTGTTACTGCTGTTAAACATTTAAACATATGAGACAAAAGATGTTATGAATGAGAACATTTTTAATTCTGGATTTCTGCAATAATTCTTTAATTCTTGACAACTGATAATGAAGTCATCTCTGAAATACATTTGGAATTATAGTTTCGTATGTTCATCCATAGTATTAGAAATTTACTGTGTCATTAGAAAGGATGAAAATGTTAAAATATTTATTTAATAATTTTTAAATCAACTTGTAATACAGTATCTTCCTCTAAACATTTTAAATTAATCTATATTTGTGAATAAATATCGGACAGTCAATAGACAGAGATTATAAAATATAATTTATAAAATGCTTTCAAACATCCTGTTGTTTCTCTGCTCATTTACTATGAAATTATAGTTTAATCAAGCTTATGCTTTTAAAACATTATTCATAACTTTTATTTAGACATGATTTATTCTGAAACTTATGGCAATGCAGGTACCCTATACAAAGTTTAGCAACAGTGAGGCTAGTCAATACCTAGATGGTTGACTGTTTAAGAATACCAGGCACTTTAAGCTTCAATATAAAGGTGGTGTAATAGACAACAGCTTGGAATTGTTAATCAGCAAACTGAGGTCTAATTTCATTTGGGTTCATTATATTTACTCATGTGCAAATAGCATAGGGAAAGGTATAAATCCGTCTCTTCTTCCCCCAGCTATGGGTTAATTAGAAAGATGCATATCAATCATTATTATCTCAATCTACAAATATTTTTTGGCTTTTATTATTTTATGTATATAAAGTGTATAAAACAAACAAGAAAATCAATAAATCAATTAATTTATTTTGAAATGAATTATTTATTCATAATATTGAATTGAAAAAGATAAACAGAATTATCAAAGTTCTGTTTTCATATAATTGACATTTGTTGTTGCTCATTCTAATTGCTTTAATCATATCTGAACAAGATATTGATATTTTATGAAACTGTTCTTTTTGTTCAATATATTTAATTTATTTGTTTGAACATTATTTTTAATTGACACTCGATTTTGAGTATTAAAAATATTGTTCAAACTAATAAATTAAATATGTCAGTTGTTGAAACCATTTCATTAATTGCCAGTACTTTCTGTAACACACACACACACACACACACACACACACACACACAAACACACACACACAGATATATATATATATATATATATATATATATATATATATATATGAACTGATTAGTGTATGGCTAGTAAGTTATCTAATATAGTCATCCAAAGATACAAGATACATTTATTTTTTAATATCTACTTTAAGATAATTGTTTTACATATATACATAATTACCACTATAAATTCTATAAAGTTATCTGCCATAAAATCACTAGGTACATAAACGTCTAACCATCAGCATATTGACATTATATTATATTATATTATTGACATTATATTATATTATATTATTGACATTATATTATATTATATTATTGACATTATATTGACATTATATTAACAGAAGTGATAAAGGGTAAAATGTATATATGAGAATCTTATTTTTACTCTAGCTAAGATGAAAATAACTTCCAAACTCTCTGTAGATTTTTGTTTCTCATTCTATCTAATTAACAGATAACATTTAATTAGGATTTCAACTGATGAAAAAAAAACAGACAGAAAATAACAAAAAAGAGGAGGGGATTTTTTGGGTTTCTTATTTTAAATTAGTGGAAAATTATCTTATTTTAATTTTTGCTTGTCAATGTCAAAGGTAAAAAATTTTCCTCCTAATCAAACATAGATAGTTTCAAGAAAAAAAATATCTATCTCATAAATGTTAACTAAATATTATATTTTAAAATCTTTTAATAATTGAAATTTTCAGATGGACTGAAAAAATAATCTATATCTTATTAACTTCTTTGAGTTTTAGCAACAAGTCTATACTTTAAAATATTTACTGCTTTTTTTTTGACATTCAAGGAGTCAATATTTTGTCATCAATTGGATTTGTGCTAATAAAAAAAGAATTCTAGCAGGTAAATTATAGTTTTTGTGGATGAGTGAAAACCATTAACATTCTGGAGGTGATTTTGTTTGCAAAAGCTAAAATTTCATCCTATCACAGCAAGTAACTCAGATGAATGAATGAAAGTATATTTGAGTTTTGCAGTTATGTTGTCATATCCTGCTATAGCAACAGAAAATTACTATAACTAAAATCAATTAGTGCAGTAGAGGAGCCCTGAAAAAATGCAGTAGACAAGAAAATAGTGTATAATGCAGTGTGTTAAAGGTTAATTATATATAAGAAATTATTTAAGCAAATATTTTAATGAACTCACATGTTTTAGTTTGGTCATTAATGTATGATTGTTGCTTATGGTAATTCATATTAAATAATTGCTTATCATTGCTAAGAAATCAGCACATAAGTATTTGCTACAACCGTTTTCATTATTATAAATACACCTAAAATATGTTCAGATATCAGCATGGCAGCAGGGATGTCCAAGATCTATAAACATTGGGTTCAGTCAGTTAAGTGCCATACGTGACACATGCTTGGGTGATCATGTCTCGAAACAGACATGACTGACTTGGCAGAAGATTATCCCACAGTAGGTTGCCATTGCTTTCTGCGGTAGACTGGTTGCCGACCAAGGCTATAGAACCCAATCTGTCCTGTTATTTAACCCATAACTGGAAGGAATAGACGGATTAATACCTTTCCCAAGGGTATTTGCGTGTAAGTGAATGCAAGGAATTCAACTGGAATTTGAATTCAGCTCTCCGATTTCTCATTCCAAGCCAATATCCACTGCGCCACAATGCACATCCTAAACATTGGGTTAATGAATCTTAAAACATTTTGAAAAGTCATGTCTGTAAGTGGTGAGATTGCTAACTGCTGTCGCATTTCTGTTTTGAAATAATATATAATTATTAAGACTTTCTGCTCTTGTACTGTGAAATAAAATATTTGTAATTAGTTTTTATTTCACATATCTGATCAGCATTTACATCCCATAAGCAAATGCACTGAGTGACTGAACTTTCAGAACAATGAGCATTGATGACAATACTTTTTTTTTCAGAAATATATACCAAATTTGAAAAGGTGTTTGCTTTTGCAGATATTTCAACTATCTTTTAAAAAGAGCGTTTAACATGATGTTAAAATGCCTGTTTTTAAGTAAAAAACAGTATAAAACTATCTGATTTAAATCTCAGGTTTTGTCTAACAATTGATACTTTCTTAAATATTTATTATGTCATTGTTTCTCTCTCTCTTTCTTTTTCCCCTCCTACATTCTTGATGATTGCTGTCCATTCTACCATTAAGAGTGAAATAAAGGTGATTTTTTTTACATTCACATTGATGTTGATGTATTTACATTATATGTGTTGTATTTATTTGGGGATAAAAGAGAGAACATCTGTTTTTTATGTCATCACCAGCCAAGATATACTGAAATATTTTGAATTTGATTAATTAGAGAAAACATTTTTTTTTGGTTTTCATAAAGAGTTTGGAAAATCTTGGCAGCTTTAATATGCAGTTAAATGAAGTTGTATTATTATCCAGTGAAACCCGGTGTTCTCTTTTTTAATACATACAATTTTACACATACATGTGCATGTGTGTGTGTGTGTGTGTGTGTGCATGTGTGTGTATGCGTGTGTGTGTGTGTGTGGGAGAGAGAGAGAGAGATAGAGCGAGAGAAAGAAAGAAAATGTAAGTATTTTGTGTTGTGTTGATATTGCCCTGGATTTTCATTTGATTCAGTATCTAGAAATAAGATTTTTTTGTTTTCTTCATGTTGTAAATCATATTTGCATCTTAGTATGACTTCTTTCTTTGCTCATGTAGATAGTGTTAATGTCTTACAAATAGCTATTTGACTAGAAGTTTTAAATTAAATTAAGTTATAACCAAAAAGAAATGCATTTTTCTCTGTTGTTATTGTTGCCATAAGAAATATTTATGCATGTCCCTTATTTGTTTTTATAATTCATTAATGTTGATGGCATGTAATATTAAATGGTTATCACTTTTTTAGTGAAAAGAGCAATGAAGGTTGTTTTGATTTAGTTAATTCTTTTATAAAATTAATCATTTACAAAAAAAAACAATTTATTTTAATGCTTTGGTTGATTTTAGAAATTAACTGTGAAAAAGATCAATATTTGACTTTATACAATTAGTCAATGAAAGTGTAGTTAGCAACTGAAAAAGATTTTATATAATAAATTTTCATTCCCAATAAACTAACAACATTTCTGGTAGTCAAAAGTAGATTGTAATTCTATATAACATAAGAGAAAAAAAATTAATATAAAAAACGATTTAATTTTGTTTGGATTTGTACTTAAGAACAATGTTGAAATATCATTATATATATGGCAACCAAATTAAATATCTTAGATTTGTAGTTTGTTATGTGAACATTGGTGAAATCAATCAGAAATATCAAAGAAAATTAATCTCACTTGGACATTATTACCATTTGAAATTGGTAGGAAGCACTCTTGTTTTTAGTAAATATTTATTTTCAGCCAATCTGTGGCAAAATAATGTAAGAATTAACAAAACAAAAAGTAATTATAGCAAAGAAATATTAATGAATTTGCCTTCTTACAAATAACTTATTATTTATCACTTGCATTGTCTATGACAAAAGCTAAGGATAAAGAGCCTAATCACCTAACAAGTAGAAAGATACTCATTGATGAAAGCAGACTGAAATGACAGGAAATGATGAGGACTAATGTCTATCATGGATTTTCAAGAACTAATTTCTCTTAACAATCAGCTTTAAAAGGTTATGTGAAATTATAGCTTTGTTTTGATTAGTATTGACACTGACATTGTTTTCATAATTTGACATCTACCTTCTGACTTTGTTTTACAAGAGCATACTGGCTTTAAGTGCTTTTAGCCACGTAAAGCTTTTTAGGTGAAGGACATTGCCAGTATCTTTGTATAAGAATAGAATTAATATGTACCTTTAACATTTTAAAAAGTATTTGTTATTTGAATTTGTTTTATTTTTGTTTAGCTGGAAACATTAATTTCCTACCATTATTCACTACATAGGATGATATTAGATTATTTGTAATTATTTTTAGATTTAGTTTATCTTTAATGTTAACAAAACAGGAATAGTAACAAAAATTGACTTAGAGGAAAGAAAACAATAAAATTTTAGATGCAAATGATTGAATAGAATAGGTTTAACAAATAGGGACTCATGGTCTAATGATTAGCGATCTTTTCTAAAAAAATAATTCTAGTTCTCAGTCACTAAAGTTAAGCAGTGTCAAGCCCCCACCCCTGTCAGTACAGAGAAATGTCAATTGCGATCTACTGTCATCCCAATTAGTCTTTTCTCTTCTTGTTCATTATTAATGTTTCTGCTCCTAATTCTTCCACGCCCTGTAACCATTTGTATCCTAGTGGTATACTGAATTACATGGGGGATACCAATTAAAAAAAATATGGTTCATTATCTTAGCACAAAAGAAATTACTCCTTGCAAGTCCCAAATGAGTTTGCAGAGAAATATGTGAGAACTGGGAAAGCAAAAGAATAAAGTCTCACTCATTTCACCCACAAAACTATGCGTATCAATTCACATACACTACACTTGACAATTTTTCTCTTCAGAATCTATCTTACATATCTATAAGTTTACCATTCATTCATGCTTAGAATATTTCTGCCACGTATAGTTTAAAGCTCCTGCTATTTACCTTGAGCTCCTTGATAAAATTCAAAGAAGAATCACCAATATTATTGGTCCTGATCTAGTGGATTGACTACAGTTACTTTTCCACCACCATAAGGATGCCCCTCTGTGTCTTGTCTATAAATACGTTCATGGTAATTGCTCAGATGAGCTCTTCACTATGGTACCACAACGTTTTGAATTTAAGCACTGTACTGGACTGGTGTCAAATGCTTATCAATCTACAATTGAGCTGGTTAGATTTAGATGTAATTTCTATGTTAACAATTTCTTTTCTTGCACTTCTTGCTTGTGGAACTCCCTTCTGGCTCCATGCTTTCCAGCCAATTTAACCTGCAAAAATGTAAATGGAGTGCTGTAAACAACTTCCTACAATCCAATATGTTTTAGCTTAAATTAACTCAAAAAATGTTCATAAACTGTAAAAAAACAACAATCGCAAATCACTGATCATTAGTAGTGAGCTTGATTCTCACTGTGTGCTCTGTATATGTATGTTTGTATCAAATTTATGCTTGACTTTGTAAATAAATATTTGTTTCAGTTCAACTATATCAGCACTATCAGAAGTAATGGAATAAACAGGACTTTCTAGGTGACTTCATCTGAACAAAACTTTCTCGAGTACTTGGTCAAGAAGAAAAAATGTAGTGTATGTGAATTGATACGCATAGTTTTGTGGGTGAATTGAGTGAGACTTTATTCTTTTGCTTTCCCAGTTCTCACATATTTCTCTGCAAACTCATTTGGGACTTGCAAGGAGTAATTTCTTTTGTGCTAAGATAATGAACCATATTTTTTTAAATTGGTATCCCCCATGTAAGTCAGTATACCACTAGGATACAAATGGTTACAGGGCGTGGAAGAATTAGGAGCAGAAACATTAATAATGAACAAGAAGAGAAAAGAATAATTGGGATGACAGTAGATTGCAATTGACATTAAATTTACATTTTTGCAGGTTAAATTGGCTGGAAAGCATGGAGCCAGAAGGGAGTTCCACAAGCAAGAAGTGCAAGAAAAGAAATTGTTAACATAGAAATTACATCTAAATCTAACCAGCTCAATTGTAGATTGATAAGCATTTGACACCAGTCCAGTACAGTGCTTAAATTCAAAACGTTGTGGTACCATAGTGAAGAGCTCATCTGAGCAATTACCATGAACGTATTTATAGACAAGACACAGAGGGGCATCCTTACGGTGGTGGAAAAGTAACTGTAGTCAATCCACTAGATCGGGACCAATAATATTGGTGATTCTTCTTTGGATTTTATCAAGGAGCTCAAGGTAAATAGCAGGAGCTTTAAACTATACATGGCAGAAATATTCTAAGCATGAATGAATGGTAAACTTATAGATGTATAAGATAGATTCTGAAGAGAAAAATTGAATTGCACAATATATATTTGATGCATATTTGAGTCCAAAGAGAATTAGTATCTTAATCTTTTTGCCTTTTTAATATATATGCTTGTCTCTGTATCACACATTCCTCTTCATGTATGAAGAGAACTCTCTCACTGTGCTCAATATTGAATCTATGTCCAAGTTTCCCAGTAATTGAGATTTGAATGATGCTGCATTGTCATTAATATTTTAAGTTATTTTTTTCTGTCCATTTCTACTAATGTTTATCTTCATTAAAATAGAATGGTAAGGATTATGAAACAAAGATTTTACATATTTCTTCCTTTATAAAATAAACCAGCTGATCCTAAATGCTTATACAAAGCAGGACTAGCATTCCAAGAATGCATACCAGCATGGCCGTATCTGACTACCGGGCACACCGGGCACGGGTCTGCGCCGATCCATGCAATCATAGTGAAAATCCGGGCAAGGAAAAATGTCTTCATCAGAAATCAAACTAAACAATTCACGAAGAAAGAAAGAAAGAAAGAAAGAAAGAAAGAAAAACAAAGAAAACAACCGAATGAACACAGTAAAAATCTGTTTGTTTACTTATTAATTTTGGGAGAAAATTGGAGTAGATAGACTAAATTATCACCCGGTTCACACTCCACCCATGTCTATTGAACAGGTGAAGAGGCTCATCCCTTGTTCCTTGTTTAGGATGTGGTTTCCGGCTTTCTCTTTTCCAATCTTTTCACTCTTTTCTTTTTTTTTTTTCTCAATTGGAGTAGATAGACTAAACGATCACCCGGTTCACACTCCACCCACGTCTATTGAACAGGTGAAGAGGCTCATCCCTTGTTTAGGATGTGGTTTCCGGCTTTCTCTTTTCCAGTCTTTTCACTTTCTTTTTTTTTTTCAATTGGAGTAGATAGACTACACTATCGCCTGGTTCACACTCCACCCACGTCTATTGAACAGGTGAAGAGGCTCATCCCTTGTTCCTTGTTTAGGATGTGGTTTCCGGCTTTCTCTTTTCCAATCTTTTCACTTTCTTTTTTTCTTTTCAATTGGAGTAGATAGACTACACTATCGCCCGGTTCACACTCCACCCACGTCTATTGAACAGGTGAAGATTCCCATCCCTTGTTCCTTGTTTAGGATGTGGTTTCCGGCTTTCTCTTTTCCAGTCTTTTCACTCCTACATAGCCCTCGCGCTTCAGTGGCATTACCGCCTTGCTCGGGGCGATATTATTAAAAAAATTAAAAAAATACAAAAGACTAGTTATACTCAGAAAGTCCGAACCTGATTTCCTGCTTTCCTTCATGTTCTGTGCATAATTTCCATTGGAATAGCCAAAAAAATCCACAAGAATCAGTTTCTGGAAACAGATGACACTGATGAGGTCATCACATTGTCAACTAATAAATCCGGGCAATTTTCTCTGTGCCCGGTGTTTTTTTAGCATCAGCTACGGCCCTGTATACCAGTAATATCTATTTTTATTAAACTTATCAGATGCTAGCCCAAAAATAAATCAACTCAATCATAAAAATTCTATATTACTTAAAATAGAAAAAGCTTCTCTTGACCTGTGAAACTCTCTTCCAGCTTCTTGCTTCCCTGCCATCAAAAATAATCTTCAAAATTTTAAATGCAATATCAAGTACCATCTTTTATCCTCCTGAGATATGTTCTTTTGTTATCCTTTGACCTCACTAAGTTTTCTTATTCTCTTTCACTCTTTCACTCTCAGTAATCCCTGGCATCTTAGTGACATTACCACCTTGCTTCGGGCAAATGATTTAAACAAAAAAAAAGAAAATTCAAAATCATAAATTTCAAACATAAACCGCTGGTAAACCCCAGTTCTCTTGATCACCAAAGGAGACATCCTCTTTCTGTGTCCTGTAGATAGATAAATAGATTTATAGATGCATAATTTGTTAGCAAGATATGAAAAATGCCTGAAAAGAATCTGTTTTTTTTTTTTTTTATTTATTTACATTCATTATGAGAAAAAAAGATTTCATCTCACAGATTGATAAACAATTTTAAAATGATGTCTATTTTTTAAAAACATAAGCAGTCCTGTTTTCTCACAAATTCCTTTCTTTATTATCTCTGAATTACCATGAATTTTTGGGAAAAAATGTGGAGTGGTTTCTCATTATCTTTTCTATAGTTTCGAATTTAGAGTAAATCTGCTCGTCAGCTAGTTGTCCCTCAAAGCACAAAAGACCAGTCTATATTACTATTGGGGGAGTAAAAATGAATTCATGTCTTTCCTGAAGTGATTTGTGTGAAAGGTAATTTAATAGATGAGGCTGGAAATTGAACTCAATTTTCCAATTTTGTTTTATTTACTGATAACTATTCTTCACACATCACCCTAATATATTCTTTTGTCAAATGATCTTTTTACAAGAAGGGTTTTTTCTCTTTTACTCTGATTTATAATTTTTTCAAAAGTGTGTGGATATCTACAAATAAATTCTAAATATCCATCCTCTTTCTTTTCTAATTGAGAGTGTTGTTAATTAACAATATCTTTCTTACATTCACCTGACCTTGAGAGCTTTGCATGGAACAGAGCTGATAGTTACATAACCAATCTCAATATGAATCAAATAAAAAGGCATAAAATAATCCAATGCTCAATGAGGTCAGTCTAAATAATTTATTTTGCTCAAAGAAAATAGAAAGCAGAAATGAATCTCTAAAAAATTAGTTCTGTAATACATTATATGATAGAAAATTGAAGATTCATTAATATGATATTTCTAGACTGTGAGGAATAGTTGGTAATTCATATAAAAATAATTTACTGAAGATATATTTCTGAAAAATGTCAATATTTTGTGTAAAGTAGTGCATTTTATATGTTCTATTTTTTCAGAACCAAGTCTAGAATCCTTTAGCAACCATAAGCTTTTTCTAATTGTAAGGAATTATTTCTATAGACTGTGTAAAGAAGAGATGAAAAGTTTTTAGGCTGCCTTGAAGTTCCTGGGACACGTAATGAGGAAGGAGGGCCTGGAGAACCTGATACTGACTGGCCAGATAAAAGGAAAGAGAGACAGAGGAAGGCAGCGGATAACATATTTGCAGGGCCTGATCAGGTGGTTGACGGAACGGGGGTTGACAGGAGTAACGGGAGCAAACATACTAGGAGCCACAAGGGATAGGGAGATGTGAAGAACCATGATCGCCTACGTCCTGAAGGGACAGAGCACATAGAAGAAGAAGAAGAAGAAGAAGAAGAAGAAGAAGAAGAAGAAGAAGAAGAAATTCTTCACCCCACCAAATTTTGATATTTGGTCTTTTGATCAGCTTTTGAGGAAATTACTCAGGTTGAGAATTTTTGTGTACTTCCTCATAATTTTAAAAGCTAACTACAAGAAAATTTACCAAAAAAAAACAAATGATTTATTATTATAAGAAATTGATATATTTATCTAAAACTGTTGGAAAATATACTTTCTCACATGGGTCAGGTAAATAAATTGTGTTGGTCATCAGTGTAATGATAAGGTGGAAAAGGGAAATGACCTGAATGAATGAAAACTTGTTCTTAGAGAGACTTTTATATACTATGATATACACACAATTATACATATATATAAGTGTCCACATGTGGAGAAATACATATCATGTATCTAACACAAAATAAAGTATAAGGAGGAACAAAAGAAATGGTCTTACATATAGTTTGGAAGTACTTCTGCTCTGGAAAAGCCATTGTTCTGATTTCAGAATTAAAGGGGCTGGAGTCATCTAAATCACCATGAGAATAGGCATGGTTCATCTATATCCCAACAGGGTATGCCTGCAAGCTGCAGGGAAAAGTAGATTTAACCTTAGCCTTCCTGGGAGGACCCAGGCAATTTGAGAACAATCTTCTTGTTCACTTGCTGTTTCTCAACTCTCTACTGACTAGCGCTTGAGTCACTATCTGAAATGATGTCATAAAGCAGATTTTGTGACTACGTGACTTACCTTGACGAATAGGAGATAAGCAGCTTTTGTATCTTTACACAGTGGTTCTCAGTTAGGGTTCATATGAACACTAGGTTCTATGTAAGGTTACTAGGGTCCATAGAAAAAAATAGTTATTTTACTAGTGTACATAATTGTTCTATAGAATTTACTTGTTAAATACAAGTTTATTTTTATTAAATTAGTTTTAATTCAAAATAAAACATGTGCACATTTACTATTTCTATAATTCCTAAACTTATCTATTAGTAAAAAATAAAATAAGCTTTTTTTCATTGAATGGTTATAGGAGTCCATCAAAAAAGATTAAGAATAAAAGTGATAAAAATGCTTGAGATCCCCTGATCTAAAATATATTGAATGTTATCTTTTTTTTTTAACATGCAATCACATTAATTTTTACTTGGCAACATTCATGAAGTATAATTGAATTTGATTAAAAAAACTACCTGTATCTTATAGAGTATCATTTTATAGTCATAATAATCTTCAGTTGTCACATTGTATATGGAAACACATCACTTCTTCAAAAAATCAGTAAAATCTTTGATAAAACATTTTTTCTTTCTTGATAATATTAGAATTTGAAAGCAGCATTGTCTTTAATGTAAAAAAAATACTTTTAGGGATACTATTCGAAGTAGAATAACTTTTAATTGAATAGTTTAAATTTTGTAAATTTAGTTTAAAGATTGTTTTTACTTTGAATATTACATCTAAATATACCTTGAAAAATTGACAGCTATCAAAGTTTGAAATTGAATGACATATCATCATATGTAGACATTTCTCAAAATTGTAAAAGTTAGCATGAATAAAATTCATTTAATGTAATTATGATTCAAACTGAATAATGCATGTACTTAATTTCTTTTGTGATGTAAATTTGTGTAAAACCTTGCTTTTTATCTTGGCTGAAATTTATCACAATATTTTACTTTTGTATATGAAATGCAAAACCTTTATTTTCCAGCTTGTGTATAAATGTTGACTGCAACATTGAGAACATGTAAAGATATGATGAGTGCAATTGGTTTAGATATGGTTCTTCCTTTGCACTTTACAAAGTAGAAGTAATATTATTTTAGTTATTTTGAATTTTGGCTCAGTAACTTTTCAATGTATTACAGATCATTTACAGATGTCATTATATCAATTAATGTGTAGCATAATGAAGGAGTAAGAAATTTATTTTGAACAACAAATATTTTTCAACACAATCTCTCTTGTAATGAATGAAATAAGTTGAAATTCTTGTCTAAAGAATAAATATCAAAAATACAATTATTTTGCAATATTTGATAATTTCTTTAAAATTTTAGAATATGTCTAATGAAATTAAATGAATTTTATTGGACAAATTTTATTCTTTGGTATATTAATTTGTACAAAAACTCATATATTTAATTTTATTTTGAAAATTTTTATCTAATTTTTAATTTTTTATATAATACAACCAGTATTATTCCAATTTTTCTCAGTAAATTCTTAAAGGTTTTTTGAAAAAAGAAAAAGAAATTGTTGTAATGTCTTTCATTTTAACATTTAATTTTTAACACAAACGTTTTCATGATTTAATTTAACAGTTTATGTCTTTTGAAAATAATTCTGAATTAAAATGAATTATTAAAACACATGAAGATTTTATTCAACTCCTTTCCATTGTGATTAGAAATTCTCAAATATATTTTTGAATGCATAAAATTTATAAGTTCTGTCTTACGGTGAAATTGATGACCATGTGCATACCCCTAGACACACTATATATATCATATTTAATTGTGATAATGTTGAGTGCCATTTTTCAGTGGTTTTACTGATAAAATGTATTTTGGCGAGCAGGTATTTTATTGTAAAGTGCTTGATATCAGAGTGTAAATAGATCGTTGATAGGTACAAGGGGTTTGCCATTTTAATTGAGCAGATTTATGTGGACTTCAAAGTTTCATGAAGACACCTTTATGATATTTTCACTTATCAGGGCTGTCTAAATAGCAAGCTGCCCTGACAACTGAGAACATCATAACAGTGTTCTCATGAAACTTCAAAGTTGGCATGAATCTACTGTATTAAAGAGATAAACTGTTTGTGTGTGTGTGTATATATATATATATATATATATATATAAATATACATATCCTACATCTAAAGCATGACTCAGAGTTTCCTGCACTATGCAACCATCAGGTGCATACCTGATGACTGCATAGTGCATGAAACTTTGACTCGTACTTTAGATGTAGAATAACATCTATATTTATTAATATGTATTTAATAGCTCTGCTATATTACATTGAACACTGTTCTATTTAAATATGATAAATATTTATATATGGGTGTGTACCTATGTGTATACACATATGTATACATATTTATATCCATACCTATATATAGTAATAATTTTTGTGAAACTGGGTTTATATTTATATATATATATATATATATATATATATAAACACAGTTTCATAAAAAATAGTCACTTCACATATAGATATATAAAGTAAATTTTTATTGGAGGATAATGTTTTGTTTGTTGAATGATAGCAAGATCTATCTGTGTACTTAGGATGTAAAGCATTTTGTTCTGTACAGACATAAACAGATGTCATCCGTTTGTATGAAAGGCTTTGAATTTTGAAATTTCAATAGCCACCTGGCAAGTTTGAAGCTTTAAAATTTGTCTTTAGGAGTCCTGATTTAGTGGATAAAGATGTTTAACAAATTCAAAACTTAAAAAGATTTAAAAATGATCAACAGTTACTACCAAACTGTGAAGAAATTTGCTGAAGATACAAGACAATTCTGATTCATAACTGATTACAATTTACTAATATATCACCCCGGTTTGCATCCATTATAAAAAAATAAGCACAAAAACATGTGAGACCAATTACTATGTCACCTCTAAGGTACATACATTTCAGAAATTAAATGAATTGTAAGACCAAAACTTTTAAACCAATTTTTCAACTATTCTTTTCACTAATGAATATGATGTTAATCAGGTGGAAGTGATAAATTGCGATTGGACTTTATGCAGTGAAGCAGTTGTTTTATGGCAAGTTTCAGGATGATGATAAAATGACAATACAGAAATATATGACTTTTTAAAGGCGCACATAAAGATATTATTCAAGAAAAAAACAAACATTTTAGGAAAGATGGTTTTTATCTTTGTAATATTTGAACAGATTCTGTAATTATAATTTTTATTACAACATAATATACTTTGAATTTTTACTAACCTGACTAGTCATGAGAAAATTTGATTAATTATATATGATAAGAGTAATAATGTAGTCAAATATAGTTTATAAATATTATATGATATATCTTACATCAATTCATTAGTTTCCTAAAACTAGAAAAACATTAAAAAAAATACTGCTGCCACATCTGGTCAGGTGCCCCTGCTATTCTCCTTGGGGTTCTTGACAAAATACAACGGAGAATCTGTAATGTGATCAATACTGACTTGGCAGATCAGCTGCAGTCACTCTCTCACAGATGTGACGTGGCTTCCCTGTGCCTCTACTATAAATACTTTCACGGATTTTGCTCCAATGAACTTAGATCATTCTACTCCAACAGCTTCTTTTCTTGGACTTCCCACCTGTGAAATTCCCTTCCATACATTTGCTTCCCCGACAGCTACAATCTCCAGGAGTTTAAATGTAAGGTCAATAGACACCTTCTAACACAGTAACTCGCATCCATTCTCTCAAACACTCTTCCCATCTACCCAACCCTCATCCTTGGTATCCTTACCAATCTATCACCCTCCTTCTGACATTTCCTATATCTAACCACTCTTTCTCATCACTTTCCCCTATGTAACCCCCTGCACAACAGTGGCAGTGAAATGCCTTGCTTGGTGTGAAATGATTTTTAAAAAAAAGTATCTATTAATGCAAGATGCATGACAGATATGAAAAAAATATAGTTTTAAGGTATGCTATATATATGGATAAAAGTGCTCAATAGCAGAAATAAAATATATGTAAATATACTTATGACACAGCCCTAAAAGATAGTGGATTTTTAGCAACACTCACATATACACTACACAGTACAAAAAAACCACATCACATGGTTCAAACCACCATACAGCAAAAACATAAAAACAGAATTAGGAAAAATATTTAAACTCCTACACAAGTACTCACCCAACATCAAGTATGCTTCATAAGATTTCAACAGGAACAAAGTAAAAATTAGTTACAGCTGCATTGAGAACATGACCCAAATAATAAAAAAGCACAATAGAAAAATAATCAACAAACCAACTGTATCAATCCAACTCAAACTCTGAAGTGCAAAGCAAAGACCAAATGTTCCTTAAATCACAATTGCTTGCAGAACAATGTAATATACCAAGCCACTGTAAAATCAGCAGATAATGAAGAAAAAATATACCTAGGAATAACTGAAGGGTCCTGGAAACAAAAAGTAAATGCACAAAACATCTTTTACAGAGAGTAAACTTTCTAAAGATATATAGGAAATTAAGAACAAAAAACAAATTGCACCAAAAATATGATGAAAAATAAGTGAAACAGCATCAACCTACAAAAATTAATCCGAGAACTGTAAACTCTGTCTAGTGCTCCTAGACCAACTATATTATGTCTTGCAAATATACATGAAATTGGCAATTTAAATTCATAAAGGTAGAAGACAATTTAGATGCAAATAATGTTCAGTTCAAACAAACACACCCTCTGTTTACAGAGGGAGGGTGGTCTAGACTGAACATAAATCATTTCTAACGTCTCTATGTAATAGTTTGTGGGAACAAAACTTAAGATAGTAAATAAGTCAGTGCTAAAATTAACAGCACAAGTTGAATTATTAATGTAATGTTTTGCAGTAAGAAAACCTGTATGTATTCCAGAGGTTACCACCCAGTTGAAATGTTCCATTCCTAATTATCATAGGCATATATTGCTGCATTCTGGTATCTAACTCTTGAGTCATTCTACCTTTGTAGTCAGCATTGCAACCACATTCAAATTGATTAATATGTTATTAATATGGTGGGGAGGCAGAACATCCTTATGGGCAGAACTTGAAATAGATTTAGTAGCAAATACAACACATACTTTGGTAGAGAAATAACAATTATCTACTGCAGAAGAAATTTGTTTAGCATATTTCTTACTTACTGTATGTAGCCATGGTGCACAAAGATAAATAAGACATTTATTCACCATGGCAGGTTGAGTTTCAGAAAACTTAAAGATTTTCCGACTAATCACAGACCTAATCACATCCAGAGAATACCCATTATTAGACAAGGTTTTACTAATCTTTTTAATTTCCTCAGCTAATTTTCATTTAGAGTAAATCATTAGGGTTTTATGTGTCAGAGTCTCAATTAAAATAGTTTTATATTTAGAATACATCCTAACAAATATATAAACTGGGAAAACATTGGTTTAGAGTAAGCAGATGTAAGGTAAAACAATAGAGTTTTAGTCACTAATACATCTAAAAATGGTAACATAGTATAGAATTATTTTCAACTTTTAGTGTATATTTTAATGCAGAATGCAAATTATTTAGTAAGGTGAAAATTGTATGAACCTTAGTTTCATTGTCAAAGAGGCAAAAAGGGTCATCAACATCCCAATAATACAATAATGGTTTCATGGTACTAGACAATAATTGGTTTTCATAAAAATCTATAAAAATGTTTTGCTATGACCAGTCTCAAAACTGAACCCATCATGACACTATTTGTCTATACATGACATCATTGAAACTGAATTCAACTGATGTGACAGCAAATTTCATTAACTCCACAAAAATATTTTCAGGAAGGTCAGGAGGAAATATCTGACTACAATATAAAAACATCTGTACAGATATCTATAGTTTCCCAAATAAGGACACAAGTGTAAAGGTTACTGATACCATAGGAATGCATGAATTTAGTAACCACTTTGGATTGTTCCATGTTTTCAGCAGACAAAAAAAAATCTTTTAAGCAGTATTTACTAGAATGTTCCAAAACTGGTTGAAACAATGTTGCAATCTATTTAGCAAACTTTTGTTGAGCCGAACCCACGATAAACTGGATGGGTCTTAAAGGAATATCAACTTTATGAGCTTTAGGTTAACCATAAAGGTGTGGATGAAAAGAGCCTGATGTCTGAATCTCACTAGCTACATCAGAAGTGAGAACACTACGTTTGACCACTTTTTATACACACACACACACACACACACACACACACAAAACAAAAGTATTTGCTGCTTAAACTTATTTTTTATGATTAATCATTTTGAATTTGTTATAGTAAAAAAAAACAAATAATATGTAAACTCATAATAAATGCATGAAAATTAATATTATTTTATTCCCCTAATTATCAGTAAATTATTATGATGTCTGAATAATTATTTGACAACCACCTCTACTAATATTGAGTCATGTCCCTTTTCCCATGACCCTTTCTGATAGACATTTTCTGTACCCACCAGTAAGGCTTCTGTATCACTCAACTAGTATCTTTAACAATTTTTTATGTAGAATCATATCAAATCATTTGTATTTGATAACTTCCACCTGTAAACACCAATTTTCAATTCATGTCACAAATGGATGATTTATTTAGGTCAGACCATTATATTCTCAACAACAAAGGAAAGAATATATTTTGAAAGAATGGGCTTTTTTTTAGCAAATCCATTTTTCTCTCAGTCTTAGTGAATATTCAAGATTTGCTGCATCAAAATAACTCCATAAAATGAAGTGTCTGCTAATATAATTCAATATATCTTAGATTCAATGCTGTGTATTTTTTCCCAAATAAAATCTTGTTGCTCATGTATGAAAAGTTTAATTTTTATATTCTCTGGCCAAATAATTTTGCTCCACTAATTACTTGAATTATCTAAAATTGTTTACAGTAAATGCAACATATTCATTTTTAGAATTTTTTTCAGTAATGGCTTTCTTTTGGGAAACCTCTCCACAACATCTTTGTAGGATCAATGTTTAATGTAGATCTGTTTTAGAATTCTTCAGATCTGATTGTTGAATATCTTTCATGCTAAATTTTGGGTTGATTAAAACTTTGAATTTTCATCAACTCTCATGTTGAAATCTTTCTTTGATCACTAGATCTTCCAAGAGTTGATATGATATCAATTTATTCCCATTTATAAACATTATATATGACATTGGAATGGAGTGTATCAAACTGTATCAAAATTGGAAATTTTTTATTCTGGATTGATAAGCTTCAATTAATTTCTTTTTCAGGTCATTTTTTTGAGTATTCTCTAGTTTATATCCTGATTTTAAAAAATGAACACATTTAAATTATAAAATACACTTATGTTGTACTTCTAAAGTTACGTTGTGTATTTCAGCATGCGGAAAATATGAAAATGGTTTAATTTTATCTGTTGTTATAACATAATTTATTGCCAAATTTTATGGTTGCTAATTATAGAAATAAAAAGGTATTTTACTAATTTAAAATATTAATCAGTTTATTTTAAAAAATGATTTTATTATTTAGAATGAGATCATGCAACTCCTGTTTCTACAAAAATATTTTAAATATTTATAAATCTTTGCATATTTGTTTTTCTTCCTAGAAACCAGTAAGAAGTTGCAGTTTGCCAATTCTCCATTCTGGAAGTGGAAGATTTCGGCATGGATTTTTGCAACTAATGATTCATACAATTGACCCACTGGGAGAAGGTAGGAAATTTTATTTTCTTTTTTCATCTTCATGCAAAGTTTACTCTTGTAAAACTTTATATAAAATTAATTTGCTCTATAGTACAATACAAATCCTCCATTTACAGTAAGTCATTTTTAAAAATCTGTATTTACTGTTTTCACTAAAATGTTTTATCTAATAACTTCATAGATGTATACAGTATACATTGTGTACTGTATACATCTATTAAAATTTGAAGCAAAATTAATTTATTCTGCAGTGCAATCAATAAATATAATCTATATATTATTTATCCTAAAAAATAAGCAACATCTTAAGAATTATTAACATTAAATGGTTTTGATCTATGTGATAAGATTATATATATATATATATATATATATATATATATAACTCAACAATGTTAGTGTGACTAACAGACAACTTGCTAAAGACCAGATACTTTAGACAAGAAAAGATCTCCAATAAAGAAGTCAAAAAAGACCAAACTGTAAACACCTACCTACACATTAGGAGACAAAATAAAGGAATCAATGCCGAGATTATATGGACAGAGTAAAATGCACTTCATGACATCAAGACTCAACTCAAATAAAAATACACATATATATATATATATATATATATATATATATATATATATATATATGTATATATATATATATATTTGTTCAGTACTTAAATTATTAGTTGCAACAATATCTGAAATTATGACGATAAATTATTTTCAGTTTCAAAGAGTTTATAAAAAGGAAGAACTTTGTGGATACAAAAATATTTATGTTTATGACTTAAGGCAAATTTCCTTTAAAACGATGGTGGATGAGAATAAGGTTTCTCTTTCTGAATAAATGATCGCAAAATTCAAAATTAATTTACTGAATTCAATAGAAAATCTTTATGAGTTATGTCTGAAACCTTTCTTGCAAACTTATAAAGATATGAGTCTTTGTAAATTGTTTATGTTTTCATTTAACTTTTAAATCTATTGCAGTGGTCTGAATTGTATAGTCAGCCCTTGATTAAACTTTTTTGGTGATAGCATGCTAAATGAATATCTTAATATTTCTCATAATAATTGTTATATGAGTGGATACACTGTAAAGGGAAGGCAAGACACACTTCAGCTACACTGTATGTGCATGTGGTATACATTAATGTTCAGATGTGCTACTGCCATCCACTGGTTGCCAATTGTTTTTAATTGCCTATCTCTGGATCTTTCCATTGAGAGGGTGGTACCCAGTGGCAACTGTGGAACTTTGAATGTGAGGGGGCACTTAGGGGCCAAGATATTTTTGAAGGGGGGAGCAAACTCAAGCAATGTAATTATTGACCAAATCTTTTATTTGGCCATAAAGTACTTTATCTATATATCAATTTAGGGTAATTATTTTTAATTAATATCTTCCTTCAGATATGAAACTATGACTATTAAGTCCCTTTTTCCTCCCTCACAACCTGTCTGTTTCTATCTATCTGGTTGTTTTACTTTGTTTATTTTTCTTCAAACTAGTCTCTGTATGTGTCCTTAAAAGCTAAATGAAAAAGAAAATGCAGAGGGAAAAGTGCTGAAGATAAATCGTATCAAAACCAAAGAGTGATAAATTTCATAAATCTTTGAAGCTTATAAAAGTGTGTGAGATGGCCAACGGAGAGGCCAGCCAAAACTTTTGGGGTCAAGGAACTTTGCCCCTTCTGGCCCTTCGTAGGATTGCCAGTAGTGGTACTACCAACTTTGGGAATTGCTGATCTGTTGAGTACTATTTTGAATATTATACAAACAAATTTTCTACAATGGTAAAGTCTGCATCCATTAACTATTTTTAAAAGATTTTTTGAAGTATATGTTATGTCGTAAGTAAGAATAAATAACTCAACAACAGGAATAGGTTAATTGTTGTATTCTGTGAAAATAGTATTTACAAAGGTTATTAGTATCCAATACAAGAATAAAAGTTAATCGTCTCAACTGTCGTAAGACATAGTATGAGCAATGGGTACTTCCGGGTCGTCACCGGAAGTCTACGACGGACTTGTCGATCGGCTGCTCGGCACACTCTACCTACGTAGATGCCACCATTACTTTACATAGTAATGGAATAGTCCATTATAGTCGAATAGGCGCGGGCGTTCCAACAGTATATATCCATAAGATTCCTATAATTTGCTTATCTCTTTCATTGTTTTTGATACTTGAGAGTTTTTAGTCATTTCACCTCAAATGAGCTAATAAAGCCACTAAGATGCAAAAAGTTACTAGGTGTGAAAAAATATGAGAAAAAACAAGGATTGACATAGCGTTTAAATTTTTGGAGATTAAACCTGGAAAGCTAAAAGCTAGATGAGAGATCAACAAGTGTGAAGTGGAAGAGAAGAAACTGTTACATGAGACTTACTGTTACATCTAGCAATTTCAACAAGAAAATGATGAGATCTTACAGCTAGTCTCGTAGTGTGCTTAAATTCATAAAATTGTTTTACCATAGAGAAAAACTCGTCAGAACATTTACAATGAAAATATTTATTGAAACGGAAAAAGAAGCTATATTATGCTGGTGGGCAAATGACTGAAGCCGAGATGCCATGTCGGGACTAACAATGTAGCTGTAGAAAGCTGGTTAATGTTTATTTAATTTGGCCTTGTGTCATACATATCCAAACTCCCTATAGCTTACAAGTTTTATCAAGAATTATCATCATGTTTATCAGAAGGTTATTATCAGAAAGTTGGTTTTCGGCAGGTTCGAATGTGTGGAATTGTGTGGAATAATGTAAGAATAAGAATATACATTTTGTATGTTAAAATAGAAATGTATTAAAAGGAAAGAATAAGAATTCATGGAAATTAATTGAGTTAAGACTATCAAAAGTTATAGAATATGTTTATAATAGTAATTGTTGAAAGATCATATGTGTACATACGTTGGTTTGGGAGGAATGTCTTTGGATGGAGAGGAAGAAGTAAAAATCAGTACATGCAAAGGTAGATAAAGAGGACAAAGGTCCAGGTCAGCTTGAAGCTTCTCTTGTTACATTTTAGTTTGTTGTTTTTGCTGCTTCCATCTGAGACTGTCCTTATGTCCAGGGATGAAGTTGAAATTACATTTTAGTTGTTTCTCTGGCTCCCATTTAACTGTTTTTCTGACTGATGCTGATGAAGTCCTTTTATTGTAATCTAGATTTTTCGCACTTACTTGAAAAGTACTTTTTGGTCATGCAAGTCACTCCCATTGATCAAAAATCAATTTAACACCTACTGGTGAAATCTGGTTTCAACTTTTTCTTTAAGCACATGGTCAGTTATTTTCTATTTGGTAAAAACCAGGATTTCACATGTCATTGTGAATTTTTGTGAAAGTGAAGAAAAGGTTGAATTTAATTCTTAATTTCATATCCCAACAATAACACTGCAGATTCTTCTTTGGCGTTTTTCAAGAATTTCCAAATACATAGCAGAAGCACTAACCCAGATATTTATTTGCTGTAATTAAAAAATATTAACTAGTTCTTTTAATAATCTTACATTTAATACATTTTAATAATCTTACATTTTTGAGCTGGTATTGACTGATATCCTCAGACTGCTCTGAAATGAAATGGATGTTTTAAAAATATCTCTTTAGTTTTCAGTAGCATTGCGAATTTCTCATAATGCAATATGTATGGATTTTTCCTCTTCTTATTATTATATTTTTCTGATCATTTCTATTCTTTTTTTTTTTTTAATCATTTCACCCCAAGCAAGGCATTCCACTGCCACTATTGTGCTTGGGGCTACATAGGGGAAGGTAAATAGAAAGAGTGGTTAGATATAGGAAATGTCAGAAGTGGGGTGATAGATAGTTGGGAGGATGGGAAGGGTGTTTAAAAGAATGGAAGCGAGTTAGTGTGTTAGGAAGTGTCTATTGACCTTACATTTAAACTCCTGGAGATTGTAGTCATCGAGGAAGCAGTCATGTGGAAGGGAATTCCACAGTCGGGAAGTACGAGAAAAGAAACTGTTGGAGTAGAAGTTGCGGTTGCATTTTATTGGTTTCACTGTAAAAGGGCGGGATCTAGTTGCTAATCTAGTATCTCGTGCAAATTCAAACCTAGGGGGCACCAGTGATCTAAGTTCATCAGAGCAGAAGCCATGAAAGTATTTATAGAAGAGACACAGGGAAGCCACATCGTGCCGGTGAGAGAGAGACTGCAGGCGGTCTTCCAAGTCAGTATCGATCACATTACAGACCCTCCGCTGTACCTTCTTAATAAAAAACCAGAAGTAAATCTGCGCACATCTCTTTGAAAGATTTCCAACAATTTTGACATTTTTTAAATAAATTTGTTCTTTGATTCAGAAAACTTTTAAAATTCAGAAAACTTTTAAAATCAAAAAATAATTTTAATTTTTTATTTGAACTTTGTGAGTTAAACCATAAAGTTCTGAACTGATGGAATTAATGAAAGAATTTTGTTTGGATATTTCCAATGTAAATAAAATAGTGATGAGTTTGTAACATTGCATCTGTGAAAAAAAACGCTGCAGGTATGAAAAACATAGTCCCAACAAAGCTGCATAGATGACAATGAAAGTATGTATTCAGCAGCTTCAGCTCAGATATTGCAGCAATACTCCATTTAGGGGAATAATTTAACTCTTGTAAAGAGAAAGTATGGCAGAGAGAATCAGGTACTTTCTGTTATGGTACAGTGTGCTAATCATTTTCCAGCATCTTTGACAGAAAATCATATGTATGATTTCTATATCATTACATAAAATATATCATATAAATTTTATTTTTACGTGTATTATTTTAAGTAAGAAATCTCTTGTTTTTTACTTCATTAGAATATCTTGTCCTTTACTTTTCCAGTTTTAATAATTAGTCCTGTTCTTTTTCTGGGTTAATATAATCTTAAGAATATTACTTTTCATGTGCACATGTTTCCATGTAATTCATGATTTTTCCAGGCATTAATTTAATTTAAAAGAAAAAATATATGAAATTTATTTAAAAACCAATAAAAAATTGATTATTTATAATTAATTCTGATAATCAATTCTGATAAAATGATAAGTGGTAAGCAAAGTTTGATTGACAAAAATGATAAAAAATATCATCAGAATTTAAATGTTGAAAACTACATGTAAAAATATTAAACAGAAAAAAGTTATAAAAAATAAAATTTAGTCACTCATTTACTTTAGTCACTCACTTACTGATATACTTATGTAGTTAGTCTCTCTTTTTGTACTTCACATATTTTTTTCTGCTGAACCTAAATTCATAATTTTTTATTCAAAATGTAGCTAAGAAGGTGTTTTATCTAACTCTTGTAAACTGTTTAAAATTTAGTTGAGCAGTGAATTAGTGGTGAAACTTGAAAGCTGCTTAGATTTGTTCAATGTTGGATTAAGAATATATTCAACTACTGCCATGGTTGAATGATATTTGTAGTATATATTATATAATATCAGGTTTGTAGTGAATTTGAGCCACAGTAGATGCTTAAAGTGAAAGAGTAATCATTCATCATGACTCAAAGGGCCTTGGGGGAATGATGCTTAATGAGTTTCAGAAGAAACTGACCATTCACAGTGACCACCATCAACCTAACTGAGAGAAATAACTTGATAATTGCACAGACTCTTCCAGAAATGCCATAGCTGAAGATTTTGTGTAGCAACTTTCTATACCAGACTTTTTCAAAAGCCTGAGCAATGAACTGAGGTCCATATAGAAATTTATTAACTATTTGTGTATAAACTTCACTATTTGCTTCGTATTATGTAAATATTTTAACAATATTTAGATTCCATTGTAATTTTATTATTTTTTCTATTTATCTAATAACTTTTTCCACACCCTGTATAAATAAAAATGAAAAGAACTGACTTTAAGAATGTCACAAATAGAGATCTAAGTTAATAATGTAAGAAAAAAGTTTAACACTTTCTTTTTTTTAAAAGTGCTATTTTATGAAGTAGACTTATGGTGATACCGACCGAACAAAAGTGATGAATCGGATGTGTGTTCTCTCACAACTAAAAGTCAAATGAATAAAAATCGTCATATGCATCCGAGTTCGCGCAGATGTTCCGGTTGAAAAATAAAAATTAATCAAAGATCAAATTTCCAATTTTATTTATGAGAAGCCCGAATCTAAATAGAAGGAAGAAATTCGAAACGAGCCAGTTGATCCAAAAATGCTGTTATAAAAAGCAGAGTCTAAGCATCAGAAAACAGACAGGCACAGACAGAGGAGAAGATAGTAATTAGTTTCTTCCTTGACCTCACCACAGACTCTCATGTGGATGCATCATTGAACACTAAAATCTTAAGCTCTTCAAACTGAGAGAATTGTAATATAGTTAAGTAGAAGCTTATAAAGATTTATTTGACTCATTCAACTATAGTTCTCAAAAGGATTATTTTATCATAGTGGCTGGTTACAAGCAAGAGGGAAGATGAGATGTGCTTATTTTATTATCGCAAGGATCATCATCATTATCTATTCTCCCGCTGCCTCATAACCTTCGTTTCTTACCCACGCCTCTTTCACTCATGTCACACCTCATTGATTACAACCATTTTAACAGCAACCTTCAACCATGGATGACTATTGAGACTTGTATCATGTGTACAATAGCATACAAGTAGGCCTATTCATCAACAATGACAGCAAAATATTTATATTAATATGTCACCTAAAATGAAGGCAACATATATATTAATGTACCAACTATCAAGTATCTTACATGAAAACAAGAAAAATAAAGATAATCCATACTCTTAAGCATAACAGTAAGGAAATATATATATATATATATATATATATATAAGTAAATTTGTTTTTATTACAAATTAATTTAATTTAAATTGCGACACAGAAATTTCTATATTTTGAGATTTTACCTCAACATCATGCAATGTTGACTTATAGTTGTGAGAAAATGATTTACATTTTCTATGTATTTCTAAATACGATAAAAAAAAACTTATTTGATATCGATACCAGGAAATCAAAATTTGACTTACATCCATTCATTTTTTTTTTCACTCTACAGTTGCGCTTTAACTGGAAACAACTATTGCTTTTTAGTGTTTCGTGCCAACGTCCAAAGAGTCTGAGCTCCAGAACTATGGATTAGTTTTAAAGCTTTCATTACACCTGAGCAACACCGGGCTAAACTGCTAGTATATATATAAAAGGCAAGATGTTTGTGTGTGTGTCTGTTTATCTGCCTGTATGTCTTTATTTTTTCAGCCCTTTTATTTTAGTTTTTGCTTTGGGTTTGGCTCTAAGTAAGTATAATTGTAGTTCTTAGTCTCAGCCATGATACCATTTACTCAGAGGACTTATTTAGCCTTCAAAATTCAGTTTGCGATGAAAAAACTTATTTGATATGGATACCAGGAAATCAAATTTGACTTACATCCATTCATTTTTTTTTCAGTTTACGGTTTTACTTTAACTGGAAACAACTATTGCTTTTTAGTCTTTCGTGCCAACCTCAAAAGAGTCTGAGCTCCAGGACCATAGATTAGTTTTAAAGCTTTCATTACACCCAAGCAATGCTGGGCTATACTGCTAGTATATATATATATATATATATATATATATATATATATGTAAATAGTGATATAAATTAAAAAATATACATATGATAGTGCACATATGTATGGTATTATTATTCAAGTATTAATAAAAAAGTGTTCAATGTATGAAAAGAGCTGTATTATATATATATATTGACAAATATACATATTATCCTACGTCTAGTTTGAAATATGCACCTGATGATTGCATGATGCATGATACTCAGAGTCGTGTCATAGTCATAGGATAATATATATATTTTTTAATCTATATGCAAATATATACACAATGATCTTTATTATAATAGATATTCTTCACTACTCAATGACAAAATTATTGCAAAAACATAAAATATTAGGGCAATGTTCAAGAACCTTGCACACATCAAGAGCTTTCATAACTGGTAGTAAATTTTAATAAAGTTATTAAAGAGAATGAACTGAGCCAACAGTACCTGGCTATTGTTTCTTTAATGAACTGAGCTGTGTCTCTCTTTTCATGAGCATGACAGGTGGTAAGTATATATACGTATATATATCTATATATACACAAATGAATACAAAACGGTCTTTATTATAATAGAAAGGATAAAAATAACCAGATTAAGACAGTAAATAATAAAAGTGCATGACAAAGGAATTTTTAAGCTTAAACAATTTTTAGAAATTAAAATATCTATTTAAATACTTTTCAAGAATGTCATATTGATGATAATATTTATAAATTTTATAAATTTTCTTTTTTTAATCAATTTACCCCAAGCAAAATGATAATGTAAAAAGGATGCAGGGAGTTAAAGAGAATAAGAAGATTTTAGGGTGGAGAATTTTAGGGTGGAGAATTTTGGAAAAAGGACAATAAAAGAACAAAATTTAGGAAGACAGAAGATGGCAACTGACATTGAATTTAAATATTTCAAGATTGTAGGGTACATGGAAGTGATCTAGTCGCACATTTAAATGCATGTAAGTTGACACACTAAGCCATGTGATGTTGGTGAGAAATTGATTGAAGTCGAGATACTAGGTCAGGACCCTTTTTTTACAGACTTTTCTTTGAATTTTGTCAAGAATCTTAAGATATACAGCAGAAGCACCAAACTACATATGGCATTCGATGATAAATGAAAGAAAATAAACTGGAAGTTATCTGTGATGAGAGAAAAACAGAAGCTTTTGTATTTTTAGTACAAAGGTGAAAGTTCATGGTAAAGCAAATTTAAATTAACAAAATGCATATGGTTAATCGATTAAAAAAAAAAATTATTATTTTACAATTTAGCCAGTTCCAATTTTGGAAATTTGTTTGAAAAATGCTTATACGTTTAACTTTGCAATCTTGTCGAATTTCTGATTCTTGTGAAAACAGTCTCTAATTTAATAATAAGCATCTTCTGTACCGATTTCAGCTAAAGTTCAAGATAAGGCGCTAAAGCTACATGCCGTTGCGACATTGAATGTGGTATTGGATGCTGAATCTACTGCAGAGGAAACACCAGTTAAAGAGGAGATCCTTAAAGAAATCAAAGAAGTTAAAGATCCATCCATCCATGCAATCTCAAATGGCAAGATAGCTCTAGATGAACGAGCTGCGACTACTGAGTCGCCCTCCCAGTGCACAGAAACAGGAAGTCAAGAGACTCAGCTCACTAATACAGGCTCCCTGGAGACCCGGTCAAATGTGGACATACCAATTGTTGCCAACAGCCCCGCTGGGGCTTCTACAAGTACTAACACTTGTGCCACCACCCCTGAAACTCAACAACCTTCACCACAACCAAAAGAATTAAATTCCCCAGTACCAGAAGAGAAACCTATTCAGGTAAGGTAAAACCATTTATGATTAATAACAGATAAAAATGAATTTGTATTTCAATAAATTTCCCCAAAATATATGATAATATTAAAACTTTGTTAATGTTATACTATAGAAGTTTATACGGCGATGAATTTAAGAAATGCACATGTTCTGAATGCTTAAATATTATTCAATGTTGTATCAGTTTGGAGTATGGAATATCAGTAAAAATAATTTTGAAAAAATATTATGCAATAGTTATGAATTTGTGTAATGTTTGTAAAATGATTTGCACAATCATTATAAAAATATGGTCATACAATATTTATCTCAATCTTTATATAAAAATATTTAAAATTTTTAACTATTACCTAAAATCATAGATATTGAAACAGTAATAAAATACAAAATCCTTATTAATGAAATATCACATTGTGACTACATGATGCTAATAGTTTCTTTGCTTGTAACTATTAAAAATACCTACAATTACTTCAAGAAGGAAATCAAAATATACTTATTATATATGTATATATATTTATATATGGTAATGATAATATTGTCCATTTTCCTACAATGAAACATTTGGCATTCCTTGACCAAGCAGACATTATGCTTTCAGCAGCCAGATATATATATATATATATATATATATATATATATGGGTGTGTTGGGTAAATTGTCAGCATTTAACATATTTAATTTTGGACATGCGCATTGTTTATTTTTAATTTTGTCAATTGCACTATATAGTAGTGTCAGTTGCAAACCATCAGCGAGAAAAAAAGAGTATCATGACAAAATTCCCTTTTCCAGAAATTTGGAAATGACATACTGCTGTAGTTATTGGCATTCATGCCGAAAGCTCCAATATGAACATTTGAAAGTGTTTGAATGTCAACCTGAGGACAGTGCAGATGATTTGGAAAGAGTTGGATGATTCTAATGGTGATTATGAAGATGTTTGAAGTGATCACTTGTGATGGCAATGTTATGCCTCCATTCATCTTCCAACAGGGCCTTATACTCAACACAGAGGCCTGCATCAAGTGCCTTGATGAGCTAGTGCTGCCCTGGATCAAGAAAGTGGCTGCTGGAAGACCCTATATCTGGCAACAGGACTGCACCGTGCCACACAAACAGGAGCAGCAAGTAATGGCTGTCAGCCAATTTCTGTGACCACCTAATGTCTTACATATGGCCACTTGACTTCTCAGATTGCAACCCTGTGATTTTTATGTAGCAGCTGAATGAGAGACCAACAAAACTCCTTGTAACACCAAAGATGAACTGAAGGCAAGGATTATAGCAGTATTCACCAACTTAAACAAGGAGACTATCAAGAAGAGTTGTAGGATGTTTTGAAGTCATCTGGAGCCAATAGAGATGTTATTGGATAAATTTAACCTTTAATATTTGTGTAATTTTGTTAAATATATCTGTCAAAAAAAGACATCAGTTATTTTCATTTTTGTGTAATTTAAACAATTTAGCCATCACATCCTGTGTACACACACACACACACACACACACACACACACACACACACACACACACATATATATATATATATATAAATAAATATATATATATACACACACACACACACACACAAACACACACATATATATATACACACATGTAAAGAAAGAGGATATTTTTTATTTATTAATCAAAGTGATTTTTATTAATTAAAATTTATTTTTGGTGGCTACACATACATGAATAGATGCTCTGTTTATTTATTAAATATATATATATATATATTATCTACAAGCTGAATATTCAAGAAAAGTTGGAAAAAATATAGTTCTCTAAGATTTCTTGACAATTTTGACTGGTAGATGAAAGTAAACAAACATATTGTTTAATAAATAAACAGAATATCTACTCAAATGAGTATCCACCAATATATATATATATATATATATATATATATATATATATATATATCATGTTTTGACTGTAACATAATTAATCTTACATTTTTTAAAAGGAGCATTCTGTAAAAGCTCTCACATGATGCGTGCAACTGCACATCGTGTGAGTGTCTGTCTATTTTTTAAAAAACTTTCAAAACTGCATTTCCACTGTTAAGTAATGGAATTTTGATGGTAGGAGAGAATTGTTTGATATATATTTGAATTGTTTTAACATCTTTTCAACCACCTCAATGGTATGTTAGAACTAAATTAAAAACACAATATTACTAAAAAAATCTCTGCAACCTATAAAGGAAAAATTGTTCTACAATGGTAAATGTAACTTCATAAATTTGTCTGATCAAAAACTCACTGATGACTAAATAGAATTCTTGAACATCAGCTCAAATTGCCATTTCCAACCTTGATACAAGGCTATTTAAAAGAAAACCGAAATCAAAATACTCTACCAAGCTATCCAACAGCTAACAACAGAAAATTTAATTAAGGAACACCCAAAGCTGAGAGATCTTCTAACAGCAGAAGGTTTGAAAAACCATTCTCCACACAGCAAACCAAATAATATGCTCACAATCAAAAGATCAGCAGCAAAAGGCTAACATAACAATGCCAATATCATAGGATGTACTGACAAACCAATAACTATGTAGTTCTCAACCGACTAGATTACAACAAAAGATTACAGAGTATCCTAGATGATGCAACAAAATCTAAAAGATTCATTAAAAAAGTATATAAGTAAACTAATCCTAGCAAACAATGCTGACGATATTAGTTTAAAAACCAAGAAAATTATCGATGATTACAAAGCAGAATGATAATGTAAAACCCCATAATCTAGGTTTTCCTCTCCAACCTATAACTAAATCACATAATTTCCCCATACAAACCTAACAATTACAACATAGCATCAACAAATGAACTCCTCCATATATTAAAAGCAACTTATCCTAAAGGTAACATTCTAGCTTCGCTGGATGTAGAAAATATTTTTACTAATGTCCGTGTTGAATAAACATTAAATATAATTAGTGACTGTGTCCACAAACATCCATCAATCTCTCCTCCAAAAATTCAACCAGCAATTCTTTGGAAACTACTCTTGTCTTCTAATAGCCAATGCCCAGAAAGATATAAAATAACAATAATAATGAACTTGTTCAGTAGAGCACATCGAAATTTTTATATTTGAATATTTTGAATACTTGAATATTTTTCATCGAACTATGTTTCATTCGAGACATGATCGCCCAAGCGTGTATCACTTAAATGACTGACTGAAAACACATAAACATTACCCCAAAATAATTATTCGAACTTTATCATAGATAAACAAATAAAATTATTCTTGCAAAAAATGCACAACAACAGTTTTAAAATTAGAATATTCATTTGTGAATAAGTCCTGAAACTTTTATCAAAATCCGACGATTATTTGATTTTTGCAAGAATTTTCAAAATATAAGCTGTGTAATATTACATTGGAGGTAGTAAACATTTGTTAAATAGTTTTTACAAAAAATATACAGGGTGTTGCAGCAAAAACCAACACTTGACAAAAAGAAAACAAAATAGGCAATAAAAATAAAAGTTGTATATGCATAGACCCGACAGTTTATTTAGCAACAGTTTGAGTTACATACTACATTATTTTCCAGTGTACGCAACGACCATCTCAAGACGTGCATAAAATGAGTCACACGCTTTGGCGACCATGTCCTTGTCCATAGCGGCAAACACCTCTATGATGGTAGCTTTCAGAGAGTCGACCGTGTTGTAAGCGTATTTGTTGTTCTTAGCCTCGATCACGCTCCAGAAGAAATAGTCAAGGGGGTGGCAGTCGGGTGAGGAGGGTGGCCACAAGTCCAGCAACCAGTGATGAGGAATATTGTTGAACAGCCATGCCTGAGTCGTCTTAGCCTTATTTGCAGGAACCGAGTCCTGCTGGAAGACGCAGAGGCGTCCAGTGGCACTCTTGTCCATCCAGGGCTTTACCACGCTCATCAGCACCTCCTGGTAGATCTCAGCGATGATTCAAAATGTCGTCAGCATAGGCAGAATACTTGGCCAAGGTGGTAGCACCAGGTAAAGGATCGGATTCGCCTTCAACTTGCGAAGGAATGATTCCAACGATTCGAGGTGGTTCAGCATCTCACAGCACACAGGCTCCTCTCGGACAAGCAATATGGTTTCTGCTTCACCAGGTCTACTGCTGATATGCTAACGACCATCACCGAGTACATATACCAGGCACTCGACAGGAATGGCGAAGCCTGAACCGTTGCATTGGATATATCTAAGGCGTTCGACAGTGTTCGGCATGCTGGCCTTCTATGTAAACTGCGGAGCTATGGTATAACTGGACATTTGTTTGAACTAATCCAGTCATTCCTCTCTAACCGCACGATGAAAGTGGTATTAAACGGACATGCCTCTCAGAACTACCATACAAACGCAGATGTCCCCCAAGGCTCCATCTTAGGTCCTACACTCTTCCTGATATATATTAATGATCTCCCTGATTCCATAAGAACCCAAATAGGTTTGTACGCCGATGACACCACAGTTTACTCTCGCCTCCAACAAAAATCTGGTGTAGGCGTCAAAGCTAACCTCGCAGCCGAGATTGAAAAAGACCTCCAATCCATATTGGACTGGGTTAAGAAATGGCTAGTAAATTTTAATGCTTCTAAAACGAAGCTACTCTCAATTAACCATCATCGACAATCTCACTTACCTCCCATTAGCATGGACCAGGCTTGCCTCCCAGAGAGTAAAACACTACGCCTCCTTGGTCTCACACTTTCAGCGGACTTCAAATGGAATGACTATATCGAATCCATTGCTAAATCACCTGCTATGAAAGTCGGTTCTCTGTGTAGGGCTCAGAAGTTTTTTCCGTCTAAATCTATCCTGCACATTTATGAATCTACCATCCGCCCGTGCATTGAATACTGCTGCCATATCTGGTCGGGTGCCCCTGCTGTTCTCCTCGGGCTTCTCGATAAGGTTCAGAGGAGGGTCTGTAATGTGATAGATACCGACTTGGCAGACCGCCTGCAGTCTCTCTCCCACCGGCGAGACGTGGCTTCCCTGTGTCTCTTCTATAAATACTTTCACGGCTTCTGCTCCGATGAACTTAGATCACTGGTGCCCCCTAGGTTTGAATTTTCACGAGATACTAGATTAGCAACTAGATCCCACCCTTTTACAGTGAAACCGATAAAATGCAGCCTTAACTTCTACTCCAACAGTTTCTTTCCTCGCACTTCCCGACTGTGGAATTCTCTTCCAAACGATTGCTTCCCCGATGGCTACAATCTCCAGGAGTTTAAATGTAAGGTCAATAGACACCTCCTAACACAATAACCTGCTCCCATTCTATCAAGCACTCTTCCCATCTGCCCAACCCTCATCCTCGCTATCCTTACTCATCTGTCACCTTCCTCCTGTCATTCCCTATGTCTAACCACTCCTTCACTTTACCTTCCCCTATGTAGCCCCATGCGCAATAGTGGCAGTGGAATGCCTTGCTTGGGGTGAGATGATTTAAAAAAAAAAAAAAGACTGTAAAGCAAAGGAGAAAGCGAACAACCTTGACGAATAGAGCGAGTCAATAGGAAAGGCTCTAATTGTATGCCATTCACTTCCACTAGCGCACGGAGGGACGCGTACAGAAGTCGGATCGAAGTGCGAAAGTACAGCCCAAAACCAGCTGCCAAAGGGACAGATTCCGGAAAACGATGTTCAATCTTATCAAATGCTTTGGTCTGATCGAAATTGATCAGCGCGGCTTCAGTGTCAACTTTCTCGATCATCAAGAGTACCAAATGAAAGTTGTCCTGAATAGTCCTACTCTTGACAGTACAAGTCTGTTCAGGGCCAGTCAGACTCGAGATGACAGCCTGTAAACGGCTGGCTAGAATTTTGACTAAAATCTTCAACTCTTTATTTAGCATTGTCAAAGGCCTAAAGTTGACTACCATATCCCCTCTGTCATTGTTTTTGCGCAGCAACTTGATCACACCCCTGGTGAAGTGTTGAGGTATAAACCCCTGCTTCATGAAGATCAGTGCCAGCAAGGGAACAAGAATGACCGACTGCCTCAAGTACAGTTTATAAGGAGGACCATCTTATCCCGTAGTTTTATCCCAGCAAACCAACTTCAGTGCATACCAGATCTCAGACACTGTCATGGGACCCTCGCAACCAGCTACTTCAGCCGCCTCGAGATGGAGGAAGTTGCCAAATAGGCATCGAACTGAGCAGTGCTCAGACCGGGCTCCCTAGTGAACAGTTCCTGAAAGTAGTCACGCAAAGCCTTGACTATGCCCGCGTTTGTAGTCACAGTTCTCTTATCCGGAAATATGACGCACGCAATATGCCTTTTGGCAGCATTTCTCAATTCCTTTGCCTGAAATTCAGTGGCCATATTCATTGCCTCAGGAGATAATCTCTTTAATCTATGGCTACTAACACTATAGGCCACTAACACAGGATTTGATTGCCCGATCAACTTTTGATTCTACTGCCGTTTGTGCTGCTAACCTAGATAGACTCGATGGCTATATTCAGCAGCAAACGACCTAATCATAGATGTTAAAGAATCCCAACACTCGTTCCCAACTACAACCCCCGTCAATTCCCGCTGTATCATTCATTTCAACTGGTCCTGGAAATCTTGCTCATCAAACAATGAACAATTCAATTTCCAGTAACCAGCCAATTTAACCTAAGGCTTATCTAAGTTTACACGAATCTGGTTGAGTCTATGATCCAAGTAAACTATAGAATGAAATTTTGGACAACCTAAGAGCCCTACATCGACTCTTTTAACTAAAACTCGGTCGATGTAGCTAGCACTCACCACCAAAGCCAAGCTGGCCCTATTAGTCCAAGTCCACACTATATCCCAACAGTAATCGTTTCAGTACTTGTTGACAAGATCGAACTTGTCGATAAAGTCCCTAAATCACTTTACATCCGGGTTATTAATAACCGATCTTTCCCCTATGCGATCTTAATCGTAGTCAAAGACGGCATTCCAATCACCTGCTAAAACTACCCGAGGAGATGTCATCGATCCGTTGAAACTAAGCTGACAGCACTGGTAGGTCATTGAGCACATAAACCCTAATGAAACGAAGAGACTTATCCTTTTTATAACATCTCACACGTAAAGTCTGTCGTGTGCTCTTGAAAACAAGAGCACACGGCGCATCCAATAACTTGCTCACTAGCCAGGAAACACCTCTCGAGTGTCTATCAAAATAAGCTGAATAGAGCGCGAAACTATTGACAGTATACATTCACGGTCGTGAGTTGAAAAACATCATATATCCACGGCGAGGCGGTGAGAATCACGGTTGAGACTCGCTATGCGAGTTTCCAATCTCAGGCCCTGGCCATTCACACTAGCCAACCAGACAGCCATTATCAGTTTGATTAGAGTTGCGGATTTGCACCAAACATGTCTGGGGACAGGACACCAACGTCCTGTCCCGTTGATCCAGTGCCCATTTCAGTTTTGATGGCGCTACCATGGGACAACCTGCCAATGTCCAAAGGGAAAGTTAAAATAAGAGCTCTATACAAGGAGGGGTGAACATAAAGTGGGGTCCACTCTGAACAAAACTGATCCAATTTTTGATAATCCTTTTCATAAAAATAAGAAAGAGGTGGAGATGATGGGAGGGCCTCATTAGCCTTATTTAACATTCCCCAGATCTGCTGGGCTTCGTGGCTAGATCTGACAACAGTCAAGATCCATTTGGCCTTGAGGAAGTCTGTTGTGTCCTCAACATCCTTCCCGTAGAGTTTTTTTTAATTTAATAATGTTTTCAGTTCTTTCTTTTTTCTGCTGAATGCCAGTGCCTTTTCCGCCTGTTCTTGTGATTTTCGGCACACATTTTCCCCTGAATTGTAGATGGGTTTTCCTTTCTTTTTTTTTTTTCAGTGTTTTCGGAGGATGGGCTTCTTTGTCTTTTGACTGATAATGGTTCAGATTTCAGGGGTGAGCTAATTAGAGTATTTTGTGGTGACTGATTTGGTGTTTGCAGTGATAAATTAGCTGCTGTTTTCTTGTGTGTGTTCATTTTAGATGGAGTGGCGGATAGAGGTTTTGTGAGTGGAGGAAGGGCCATTATGTTTTTTTAGGGGAAGATGGTGTCGATGAAGAAGGTCGTGCTGTCTTAGAAATTCTTTTTTTTTTTTTTTAGCTCTTCTTGAAGTTGTAAGAGTTGTTCCTTTTTCGAAATCTCGGCTTGTACTTCAATCTTTGCTGCCTTAATTTTTGAGCATAGCTGCCCGGATCATTGCCTTTGGAGGGTGTGGAGCTGTACGTGTCTTTTACAGTTGGGGTATTTGGGGACTGAGATCTCGCAGTGTGGCACTTCTCTCTATCCTTGCCAACAACCTGCTGTTGCCCCTCTTCCTTCTCCTTGGCGACCAGTGAAGACTCTTTGAGCAATGGGAGTCGAGCACCAGATCCAACAGGGGCGATTTTCGGCACCAGTCCCAGTTGCTGACAAGCCCACTACAGGTGTGACGGAAATAACAGATATGACTGGAGAGGGATTTGGGTAGAAGAGAGCCAGAACTCTAAAGGATTTCTTCTCTGGGCAAGAAGAGGACAGGTGACGAGTCTGTCCACACTTCCAGCATGTTGGTTTTTGGCCAGATACAATAACCGGCATTTTCTGGCCCTCCACGTCCAGAGAGTTGGGGGGGAGAGGTGAAAGCGTTGCGGTCAATCATGATCTCGAAACTCCACCCCCCCCACTCACGTCATTTGAGGAAGCACTGAGTCTCCGCCTGAACTTCATGAAATAAACCACCATGTGCTCCCCCATGACCTGAGGAGGAACCTTGTCCGTACAGTTAGCTGGTTTTGGTAGCAGTACATTTTTTTTTTTTTGTTTTTAATCATTTCACCCCGAGCAAGGCAGAAATGCCACTGATGTGCAGGGGGTTACATAAATGTAAAAAGATTAATTAGAAAAGAGTGAGGAGTACAAGCTAGTTAGAAAGGAACAATAGAAAGCTGAGAAAACAAGTGCAATGACAGATACATGGGCGGAGAGAAAGTGAAGATTATACAGGGGAGTGGAGAGAGCTAGAGTCCAGTGGTTAGTAGATGAGTATTAACTTTGCATTTAAATTTCTGGAGGTTGTAGCCGTCAGGAAAGCAAGAATACGGGAGTGAGTTCCACAGGCGGGAAGTGCGAGAGAGGAAGCTGCAGGAGTAGAATTGTCGTCTGCATTTGGCTAACCTGACTGTGAATGGGTGGGACCCAGTTGCCAGTCTGATTGCACGGGTAAACACCTGTTGAGGAGGTATCAGTGACTTAAGCTTATCTGAGCAGAAGCCATGAAAGTATTTATAGAAGAGACAGAGGGAGGCCACATTTCGACGATGGGAAAGTGGCTGCAGTCGAGTCGCCAGATCAGTACCTATCACATTACAGACTCTCCTTTGGAGCTTGTCAAGAACACTGAGGAGAATGGCAGGGGCACCTGACCATAAATGGCAGCAGTACTCCATTTTGGGATTTGACACCCATAAGGGTGAAAACCTTGATACTGCTTATTCTGTGGTGTGACAAATCTTACGCGTGCGCTTGTCCACTATGAAGACAGATATAATTCTTTTTTTAACTTTCTGTAATTCTTGGGGATCGACCAAAAGTCCATCTTCTTTAATAAGATGTGCGTAACTTTTGGTTTTCTCCAAAAACGCCGTCATGTTGAGTATACACTTTGGCAGTGACTTCCAGCAAGAGGGCAATACCCCGGCCACTCCATCGACAATTTTGTTTTCTGTGGTCTTTTTTACATTTTTGATATTGGTTTTTGACTATTAACGTCGCCATACTTTTCTTTGTTTCTATTTCTTTGTCTTTAAATACTATTTTTTGTCGGGTGGATTTGTAGTTTTAGAATCAAATATGTTGTTTTTAATAACAAACCAACTTTTGTCAGTCATATTTACTTTTTTAGCTTCCTTCCTGAAATATATTTTTTAAGCACACCAGACATAGAAATGCGGGGAGGAGGTTGAAGAAAATAAAATAATTGTATAAAACGAAAAGAAATAACAATAACTAAATCAGTAATTTAACGACACAAGAAAATAAAGACAGAAAAAGCAAAAACTTTTTAACATAAAGACGCGAATAAGAAAACAAAAAAATCTAGGTTTACCAGTAACAAAAAAAAAGGATTTCATAAAATAATAAACACGCAACTACAACAAAAATAAGATACACAAACAAAATAAGAAACAAGATGGCTGACTGAGAAATTAACTAAAAAAGATATTACTTTGAAGTGTAGGGGGCTGGTTAATGTTTCATGTATTCCGTCTTGTGTCAGACTTAACCAAGCCCCCTACAGCTTACAAATTTTATGCAGAGTTATAATCATCAGAAGGTTGGTTGTCAGTTGGAATGTGTGGATTAGTGTAGAAGAGTGGAATAATAAAATATACATTTTGAATGTTAAAATAGAAATATATTAAAAGGAGAGCGAAAGTATGGTCTGAAACCGGCAGACTCCAAAGACTGATAGTAATCTATTTCGAAAACCCTGGACTGATCTCAATAAATCAGTGTGGCTTCACTGTCGATTTTTTCTATGATCAGGCGTACCAAATGAAGATTGCTCTGTATAGTCCTACCCTTAACAGCAAAATTCTGCTCGGGGTCAATCAGAGTAGGAAGGGCAACCTGCAAACGGTCAACCAAGATCTTGGCTAAAATCAAGTCAATATTCAACATTGTCAAAGGCCGATAATTATCTATGCCACGTCCACCGTTCTTGCTCTTGCGAAGTAACTTGATCATATCCTTGTGAATCGTTGAGGTATTGACCCGTGATTCATCCAGTTGTTGTATCAGTGCTAGCAAGGGGACAAAAATGGGCGACTGCCTAAAGTACATTTCGTAGGGAAGACCATTCAATCGGAGTCTTGTCCTTGCCAACCTTCAGCGCTTCCCAGATCTCAGACTCCTTGGTAAAAAGATCCTAAAAGCAATCTCGGAAAGCCACACACATACCCACAACTGTGGTCACGGTACGCCCGTCCGGCAGTGAGATACTTTCGATATGACGGTTAACTGCGTTCCAATCTTCCTCTGCATGCAGTTCAATGGCCATATTCATTGCCTCAGAAGACATTCTTTTTATCTAGCCCTAACTACCAGTCTGGTTCTTCTTGATAAGCAAGAAGGCCAGCTCTGCCCCAGTTAAGACTACGTCCCCATTATCACAGGATTTAATCGCCTGATCAACTTTTTCCTCAACTGTTGTTTGCGTTGCTAAATTAACTATATTGAGTCGACAACTATAGTCAGCAGCAAACGACCTAAGTTTGGATTTCAAGGAGCCCCATCACTTATTCCCACAGTCCCTGTCAGCTCCCACTATAATGTTAGTAATAGCTGGTCCTGGAAATCTGGCTCATCAAACAATGATGTGTTCAATTTCCAGTGGCCAGCCAATTTAACTTTAGGCTTAACTAAGTTTACACAAACTCGAATGAGCCTATGATCCATATAAACTACCGAATGGAAACTTGGACAACCTAAGAGCCCTACGTTGACTCTCTTAACTAGAAATCGGTAGGTGTAGCTAACACTCACCACCGAAGCCGAGCTGCCCTTATTAGTTCAAGTCTACACTACCTCCCGAGGGTGCTCATTCCTATCAATAAAGTCACAAAATATTTTCACACCCGGGTTGTTATTACCCGATCTTTCTCCTATGTGATTGTTGTTAGGGTCACTGACGATATTCCAATCGCCTGCTAAGATTACCTGTCGAGATGTCCCTAAGAACAATTCGTTCTGCCGAAACAAAGCAGTACGGACATTGGGTGCATAAATCCTGATGAGAAGAAAAGCCTTATCCTTTATGGTAATATCCAGCACGCAAAGTTTACCCACCGGATCTGCGATGACAAGCAAACACACCACTTTCAAAGACTTGCTCACTAGCCAGGAAACACCTCTATCGTGTTCATCAAAACATGCTGAAAAGAGGTCAAACCCTTCAGACAGAATGCCTTTATAGTCGCCAGTTGAAAATAGGATTTCCTGCATACAACAAACATCCACACCGAGGCGTTGGAGATCGTGAGTGAGCCTCACTGTTCGAGACTGCGACCTCAGCTCTTGGCCATTCAAAGTTGCCAACCAGAGAGTCATTATCAGACCTAATTAGGGCTGGGAGTCTGGACGGAACATGGACGGGGAAAGGATACCGATTGCCTCTACCATCTATCATTAGCCTATCTCAGTCTTGATGTTGCCATCTAGAGAGAGGTCTCCGATATCCAATGGGAAGGTGAATTTTAGTGCCCTATAGTGGTAGGGGTGAACAAAAACCGGAGCCCGTCCTGAACAAAATATTTTTAACATCTTTTCTGATTCTAGAATTTCTCTCTGTGGTGTCATTTCTATGGATTCGATGGCCTCCTTGACCATCCCCCATGTCTGCCGTACCCCCGACCCAGTGTGGATGATCATTAGCACCCTTTGGGCCTTGGATAATTCATAGGGTTTTCGATGTCTTTGTTCCAGCACTTTTTCATCGAAAACAAGTATTTCAGTTGCTTAATACGGTTGCCGTAATTCTTTGTCCTTTCCACCTGGGTCAGAGAAATACGGCAGACGTCCTCCCTCTGTTTACATGGCAATTTTGTGGCTTTCTTCTGTGCCTTTTTGTCCTCTGAAGCCTTTCTTGTCTCTTTGTTTGCAGAGGCATTTGTTTTCTTGGAGAGAGACGAGTAGGTATTTCAAAAGGACTGGGGTCTCTGCTGAGGCGGGTCTGTTTTCGGGAAGAGGACTGGGTGGAAAGGGATTTCTTTCTCTGCTGGGAATTTTTTCTTGGGGAGAACAGAGTAGAAGCCTCCTCAAAAACTGCACCAGCAGCTGGTGAAGGCTTTCCGGGAAATGTGGGCTGCTGTTTTAACCCAACCGGAGGTACAACCATACCAGTCCCAGTGATTGGCATGCCCAATTTTACAGACGCAGCAAGGGAGGGATTTTGGTTGCCAGGGACCTGATTACCAGAGGCCTTCTTCTCTGGACAGGAGGAGGAGAGGTGACCAGTCTCTCCATACCTCCAGCATGTCGGTTTTCACCCAGACACTATTACCGGAAGTTTCAGACCCTCTAACTCCAGGCAGTCAGGGATGGTCAAAAAGGCATAGCGGTCGATCATTATTTCAAAAGATTATCCCCCAGTCAGGTTATTGCAGGATGCATCTAGAATTTGTCTGTACTAGAAAAAGTACACAGCCAGATACTTCCCAATAGCATGAGGAGGAACCTCAAATACTGCTACAAGTCCTGCAACAGCCATTGTACTCAGCTCTTAAGACTATAAGTTTTGGGATTTACCTACTGCATTTGTATATTACTAGGTACATGAGGGACATCTCCAAAAACGCTCTCGTCTATGAATAGGTCTTTAAAAATTACACCCTTCTGGAAAGGTCCTTGTATCATACTTTTACCATTGGATTTTTTAGGAATTGCACTCTTATAGGGAGAGTTCTTTGTAGCTCCAATTAAAGGAGGATCAATAATTTTAACAGCATTAATAGGAGAGGTTTTTGGAATAGAAGCTTTGTCAGCAGGGGCTTTTGTCTCGAACAAGTTTTTCTGACTGTTGTCAGTCATTTTTCTTAATTAGATTGCCCCCACCAAGATTCTTTTTTTGTTTTTGTTTCCTTTTTCAAATAAAATTAAATATAGGAGAAGGGTGGGGAAAAGAAAATCTGCAAACAAGCTTCAGATTACAATCAAAACAAAAATTCCTTATAAAGGTTCCTTCAAAAAATATAAACCCCAAAACGTTTAAGAAAATAAAATTAAAGAATATTTAAAGAAAATACAATGAAATAAAAGCAAATTAAATAGTAATTAGCCTAGAGACAGCAGAAAGATTAGACTGGCAAAAAGGTTAATTTAAATAAAAGTAACAAAAGGAATTAACCTAAAATGGCAGGAATAAAAATAAAAGGCTATGAAAATAATAAAATTTAGAGAAAAATTAGCCTTTAACGGCAAAAATTAACTTTGTAAAAAGGTTAACTTAAATAATGTGGAACAAAAAGAAAACAGCCTAAAATAGCAAAAATTAATTTCATAAGAGTTTTAAATAAGTGAATTAAACTTTAAATAAATGTTTCAATAAAATAAATAAAACAAAGAAGGATTGACAAAAATAAACTTGTAAAAAGAATAAACTTTAAATAAAAGTTACAATAAAGGAATTAAATAAAACAAAGAATTTAAGTAACTTCATTAAAATTTGATAGGCATTAAAAATAAACAAAAGTTTTCAAAAATAAAAAAAAAAGAGGAAGATTCACCTAAAAGGCTACTTTTGTAAAATAAAGAAATAGGAGAAGGGGTTGAAAAGAAAAATTCACTAGAAAAAAAACTTCAAATAAAAATCAGTCTCTGGTCACTAAAAAAAAAAATCAATAAAAAATAAAATGAAAAGCACTCGTTAAAAAACACTTAAACAAAAACAAATATGGCAGCCAAAGTCAAACAGATACTGAAATAAAAATATGAAAATGAGAGGAAAGTAAAGGACAAAACAAGAAAATAGAAAGTAAATAAAAACAAAACTTAACTATACAATTCAAAAAAGTATTTTCCAAAAAACAGTAAAGTCCAAAAAGAGCCAATATCAGTTCGAATAAGGTCAGAACAAGTCAGAGGGTGGCAGTTTCCATCAACTTGACTATTCCCCAAGGCCTCCTCTCCTACTAATCTTATAGTAGGTGGAAGAGTCCTACATAGACTCTTTAGAGGGAGGACACCACAACACTTATATATTTGCTTATGTCATTCTCTGCTTATATTATTACTTATATATTTACTTATATATAATCTCTAGCAAGCCTAAACATTAGATTGAATGCTTAATAGTGATAATTTAACATATTTATTTAATATCATATACAAGTCAATTTTCTACCATTTATTCATTTATGTTTTCTTCTGTTAGAATTTTTTTCAAAAAATTATTATTCAAGCTGCATAAGCTGTCAATAATTTAGTAAACATTTGCCATCCATAAAAATTGAAAAATCAGATTATTTCCAGGAAAATAAAAATAGTGAAAATAAACTGATGACAACGAAAAAATGTTAGTGTGGGTAATTGGAGAAATATATAGAAAATATTCACTTTGAAATAATTCCTGAGTAATAAGGATACATTGTATTGCAAAAATGATTTTATATAAATTGTAACAGATTAAACAAAAATAAATAAATGTTTCATACTTATTATACAGGTTTATCAGTAAATTTTTGATTTGTTCCCCGAAAACATTTACCCCATTAAATCTTTCCAAAACATCCTTAATTCCGTGCAAATGTATATGCTGAACTCAAATCGATACTTGTTTATTGAAGAAACCTACTCTTTTTCATGTTATCAACCTGAAAAAAATCGGACTATATCTCACCCCTCAACACCGTTCTCATATCTAATTCACCACTAAATGACTTGAGGCGTAGGATACTTATTTCAGTCTAATTACTTCCTTTGTGCAATTACTCCGCGATTTGTTTGGTTTCAGAACTCAATTTCCACGTAGTAATTGCAGAAAGGAAGTAAAAAGGCTGAAAAGTCGGCAAACATGCGTGAAGACATTCTACAGTGAATAACATTTTTGAAGCGTGGTTACGGAGTGAGATAAACAGCTATAAGAAGTTCGATATTTTTCTGTTCGTTAACTTGAAAAAAGATAGGTTTCGTCAATAAACAATTATTGATTTGAGTTCAGCATTTACATTTGCACAGAAATAAGGATGTTTTGGAAAGATTTGAAGGGGTAAAGGCCTTCGGGGAGCAAAACAAAAATTTACCAGTTTATCATATGTCTTGGGTTAGTCCCAGTGACATTCAGTATATTTGTGCTAGCTCTGAAGCTTAAGGGCTCCAAGGTGCTTAAAAAAATTTTAAGATACAAGAAAATTAAGGCAATTTGAGGCTTGGCAACTATGGTAAGCCTAATAGCATACAATAATAAAGGAATGTTGAATGAAAGAATTAAATTAATCTATTTAACCTGAAATAAAATTTTAAAAATCTTACAAAATATAAATTTCAACATTTATTTCTAGTAGATTTCTAAGTTTCTCAATTAATCAATGGTATTTTTATATTTTTCTGAGCAGCCATATTGCCATGTGTAGTTTCCAAATTTTTTTACCCCTTAATTAAAACAATAACTCTGATGTTGAATTTTAATTTTAGAATTTAAAAAAATAGCAAAGTTTTCTAATGAATAAAATATGAAAACAAATGAAATACATGATTTTTTAAATTGTCTTGTATTTGAAGTTTAACTCTAGTTAAAATATTTTTAGAATAGAATCTAAGAAATAAGAGTACAAAAGTTATCAAGTCATAAAAAGAAATGGGTTAATATTTTTTAATTTTTTTTAAAAAAACATGTTTAATTTTGTGTTTTATATTTTTCAATAAACAATGAAAAACTTTGCCTCTTGTTTTTTGAGTTTTACACTCTGATGGAATTTTTTATGCAAATGAATAACATTTATACTACCTAATGTAAAATGTTCAGGAAATATAAGAGCGATACATTATATCTTTCTGTATTTATAATATTGATAATAATCTGATTTGCTGGTGTCAGATTTCATTATACAAAATAAAGCATGGAATTTATTCATAAATAAATACAAAAGATTTAGGACAGAAACATATATTTCATTAACTTATTATTTCATATATTTAAATAAATTATTATGTAAACTTCATCTGTCTTTCAGCCATTGGTTGGAACTTTTGAGTTTAATATACTTACAACAGTTTTCATTACTTTTCAGAGATCTTTTTGCTCAATTAATGTTTTCCATTCTTATATATATATCTTTGTTAAAGTACTACAAACTTTCTATTGGATTAATAACTGAAGAGGCTGGGGGCCATTTACTAGCTTTGAAATCCCTTTTGGCAAGTTAGACAATAGTCAGCTTTGTGAAATGTAAAGGTGCATTGCCTTATATGATAATGTTCTTTGGCTTAGTTTCATTTAGAGGGCTCAAAGGCAGAAACATTGTTATCATGTTTCAGCCGTTAATGAGGACAATAGTCTGTGTAAATAATCAATTAGTTGGTTTGACTAACTGATAATCAGTACACATCAGTAGGTTCTTCTTGTGAGCCCAAAGTTTGGAAATTAAATTTTTTAAAAATATTCTGATAAAATATAGAAAATGAAATATGTACAATTTTTGGAACTATGAATAATAATAAAATTCTTTACTCTTGATTTATTGTAAGACATCATATTTGCCTTTGATTGAGGCTTTAACCAGTATTGTTATATCATCTTCATAGATATAATGTCTAGTTAAGTTACCATTAGGTGTCACACTGAAGGTAAATACACAAGTGTCAAATGTTCTTATGTGTCTACTGCTATATCGTGTTGAATACACTGGTTCCTGTCCGATCACCAAAGTTAAGCAACATTGAGCCTGGTCAGTACTTAAATGGGTGACCATTTGGGAATACCAGAAGCTGTAAATGTAAGGACCACGAATGGTCCACTGGTCCTCCAGGTTTGGGGGTTGGGTACAGGGCTAACAACCCTGGCCTGTAAAAAACAGTTTGTTACAGAAACAGCAACAAAAAGTTGCTGCCCTATGCACCATTGTGTGTGATGTATAAATGATGATGACGACGATGATGATGATTGCTGCCCTATGCACCATTGGGTATGATGGATAAATGATGATGATGAAGTGTTCTTATATAATAATTCAGTATTCTGTATGTGGACCTTGAAATTTTGCCTATCCATTTTAGAATATTTTCATGCCAATCTTGTAACTTTGAGCCTGCAAAAAAATGGAGTGTCAAATAGATGTTTTTTTCTTTTGGTACCACTGTTATTTTCAACTAACTTTGCTTCTCCTCCTCATTAGTTTATTGTATGTGATGAAAATTTTAATAAAAACTAAATATATGATGAAAGTGAAGTTATAAATTTTCTTTTTTCTTGAAAATATTAAATGCTATTTATTAATTAGATTGTTTATTGGAATAACTGACAAAACATCAGGTAATTGTGAATTAATTCAAACTTCATCAAATGGTTAATAAGGATTTCATTATAGATGGTTCACATTTTTATCATTTAGTAAATGCTTATAAATTTATGAATAAAAAATTGCATTCCTATTTATTTCTTTATAAATTGATAAATGATAAATATTGCATCAGTATTTTAGTACAACTGTAATAGTTTTTAGAATGCTGTAAATATAAAATTATTAATCAAAATAAACAATTTAATAAGTAAATAGTGTTTAATAATTTTGTTGTAAATTTCCAAGAACAAAAAAAAATGTATAAATTCACTTTCCTCATATATTTAGGTTTTGTTACATTTCTTAAGATTGTTTTAAAAAAAAACAGCTGAGGAGTGAAGATAGTTAAAACAATAACAGTGTCAATGGAAAAAAAAAACATCTTTTCAACACTGTATTTTGAGGAGGGTTCATGAAGGTCAAAATTTACTATTTTTTCAAATGTTTGTTTCCTATAAAGATATTAGTTGCACCCACATATGTATTTGTATATGCTTTTTTACATGTGTAATATAGCACCTGACACTCAAAAGTGTACATCTAAAGAATTGCCATAAGAATAAAAATAAGGATTAACAATTCATTGCTTAATATTTTTCCTTCAGCCTGCTGCGTGTTTTTTTTTGTTATTTTTGAAGAGACAGTTTCTTTTTCTTGTTTTTGAAATATTTTAAAATAAAACTGAAAATTTTCATTTACTTATTTTTTCCCAGTCTGACTTGTTACACCACACCCAAATTGGTTCTGAGGTGTTACGCGAACCGCTGCTAACCTTGTCTAATTCTAGTCAACAAGGCAAGCTGCTGTTAGTGGAATATCTCTGAAAACACACATCATTTCTTAAATTCCCTTCGAGTTGGCTTGATGACTTATGACATTCTTAGGGGAAAAAATAAATGGGGATGGGCACTTTTATTCCAACTGTATCTTTTAACTTTATCATGAAATATAATTTATATAATATTTTATATTTATATAATATTTATATAATATTTATATAATATTTATATTTATATAATATTTTATATTTATCATGAAATATTACTTTGATTAATTATATTAATATTTATATTTGTTCTATTTTTGGGCAAAATCAGGATAGAAATAAAGATGTTGGCAAAAAACTTTTTATTCTACTTTCTTGGTATAATAATAAGTATCAACTTCATTTGCTGTGAAATTTTCTTTTTGTTTTCGTCAGTGATGAAATTGTAACTAAAAGATATAAATGCTTGGACATCTACTTTTACCCTCACATTAAAAAAGTTCACATTTAAAGTAAAAAAATGTCAACTTCAAATTAAAAACACTGAAGTTCAAATTGACAAAATATTACTTTCAAATTAAAATTTTATTTGTACAGAAAAGATACAGTTTTAGTTTTCAAATAAACAAATGAACAAACAATATAATCAAAGATGAATAATTAGAAATTAAGCAATTCACCCATTGTCCCTATTTTGGAGATTATGTTGCGTCAAAGTAGGGAAAAGTATTTCTGTACATGAGTGTAAGTTTTCATACACAGTAGTAAGGTAATTGCTGACATTGCTTCATCCATTGCTTTTTGGAGTTAGCAAAATCTGTACTCAGTCTAAGTAATTCTTATTGATGTCATTAGAGTTTCAATTGTTTCAGCAATCCAGCATTTCATACCTGTCTCCATGACACTCCAGCATTCCTCAAATGAATTCAGAAATTTAGCTTTTTAATTTGAAGTTGATCTTTTTTAATTTGAGTGTAAAATGGTATAGAAAGACATTAGACATTTTTTGTCAACATTTTGCAGTCATACTAAGCATTTTTATTTTTCAAAGAGGATATCAAATGCTGTTAGATCTTTTAAATTCTAATTTAAGTGATGACCAAGTGCAATAATTGTTAGAAATGTCAGAAAGACGGAGTACAAATTTCGTTTCTCTTGCACTATTTTACAAGTTTGTTTAAGGAAAAAAATAACCAAAAAGATCTGTGTTTATAATTATATAATGCTTGTAATTGTTGGCTTCAAAGAAATAATTTTGTATATAATTAGAAACTGTAGAATACAAATTTATTTGATAATTAAAGAAAATTGAGCACAGCATATGCTTGTAAAATCTGTTTTATATTTAATAAATCTATACATTTAGTTTTGACAAATGGAAGTAGTTAAAGTATTAATCCCTTCCTTCTAATTTTATTTGCTTATTTGCATGCTTTGTTTCATTTCCATTCATATAGCTTGGAATTTCTCCTATCAAAGAATAATAACAAAAATTAAAATAATTAAGTTGTTTTAATTGGCAACATTTTAATAGGCCAGGATCAAATGCAGTGAATCTCTGTGTAAAATATCTTCATCTTTATTTACTAACAGTTCAAGAAATAATTAAAGTCTGCTTCTTTCTTTTTTGTAATATAAATCTATTTAATAACTTCTCATGTTCATTATCATAAACATTATACTGTAAATAGAAAACATTTTCTTAAGCAATTTTAAAAAGTTTTATTTTTACTAAGTTTTTCATTATATAATTAATGAATCCACCAGCACCATTTTTCATGACTAAAAAGTAAAAATTCTTTGTTCAAGCCAAAGGATCAATAAAGAACAAATAAAGAATGGTAGAGTCACAAAAAAAAAAATCTGCCTGTGCAATTATATGGGTGGAAAATATTTTTGTGACTGTTAAAGATATATACTGACATGCTGTATATCTGCCTACTGAAAGTCTTTATCATAACAAGCAACCATTAGGATCTGCTTTAGCTTTCTTTATCAAAAATATATCTCCCAAAACCAATAATAGTTTAGAATATTAAATATCTCAGGTGTTTCCCTCAAAACATTCTCAGAGAACTTGTATCAAATTTAAGTATCTCTTAATTCATCATGGAGGAAAATCTCAATAGAAACAAAGAAAAGAGTTCTAGACTGCTACGTGATGTCAGTTCTTCAATACAGCTGTGAATGCTGGACAATATCATCAAAAATGAGAACAAAACTGGAAGCGGCCGAAATGTGGTTCTACAGAAGGATGCTACAGATATCGTGGACTGAGCATACAAGCAACGACGAGGTGTTAGAAAGAATGGCAACAAAAAGGAAATTGATGCTGAGCATCAGGAAGAGACAACTGAAGTTCCTGGGACATGCAATGAGGAAGGAGAGCCTGGAGAACCTGATACTGACTGGACAGATAGAAGGAAGGAGAGACAGAGGAAGGCAGCAGATAACATATTTGCAGGGTCTGATCAGGTGGATGATGGAACGGGGGTTGCCAGGAGCAACAGGAGCAAACATACTAAGAGCCACAAGGGATAGGGAGACGTGGAGAGCCATGATCGCCTACGTCTTGAAGGGACAGGGCACATAGAAGAAGAAGAAGAAGAAGAAGAAGAAGAAGAAGAAGAAGAAGAAGAAGAAAACACAGTAGACCAAAAAAAAACCTCCAAAAGAGAAATGTACATTTATTTATTCCTATTTCATTTGTGTATAAAAGTATTTAAAAAATCCTTGAATAATTATGAAAAGTTTATTGTCTGACTGAGGACTGATGAGAAAAGCTTAATCTTACCTACTCTGCATAAATATTATGCAATAATTTCCCCAGATTCTTGCTTTGAAGTTGTTGGATTCATAAAATCTAATTGCACAAAAAATCCAAACATACACACTTACACCTCTTTATGAGTCAATTTAAAATAGCATATACATATTATTCCTACAACAATAAAAAAGCCTTGTTCATGTGACAGTTGTCTTACAAACTTTACCTGGGGTATATGTTTTTGTAAACAAATTGCATACATTTCTCATTCATTAACCAATCAAGATTTAGAGAAAAACTTACAGTCAGAACCTATTCTATATGTTTGAAACACATTAATAGCTGGACTCCACACAATTGATATGCATTTGCTTACTCTCTCACTTTCTCTTTTTCACTGCAATCATTGATTCTCCTTCTTCCCTTTCTTTACTCATTTACAAAAAAGAAAGAACATCAAAGACACCACTTCCATTCTTTTTCTCACTAAGGAAATAACTTTTTTACTGACTACTGTCACACACACACACACACACACACACACACACACACACACAAGACTTCTCTCATATAAATTCATTTTACATCATTCAACTGACTTTAAAAAATGAACTTTAAAAACACATATTTGGAGAAGAAACTTTTATGCAGACTCTAAACAGATATATTTAAATCAACAAAATAATATGTCAATTTCTCTCGTCAAATAATTTTTGCATTTATTATTACACACGAGACATTTTTTATTCTTTTTTCATGCTTGTTCAACAGAATTTCTTTTGATGTTGGTCGGCTTGCTATGTTTGACACAAGGCCACTCACAAACATAACTGACCTCTAACCACAAATTGTTTCACTTGAAATTGACTTTAAGTGTACTATTTTGATTTTGATGTTCATTGGTATGTTAACTGTTAATAATAATTAAATTTATTCTTAAGACTCACTTACTTATTACTAAATATTATTTCAATTGGGATATATTTAACTTACAAAGAGATGCAAAAAAGTTCTTCCAGAAAAAGTTTGGGTATTTGTTCATTTGGCCAGGTTTTGGAAAGTAAGTTTGACTGAAAACATTTCAGCACTCCCTTATATAATAATCAAAAAAGTATGAACAGTAAATATGATTTCAATAGCCAGAGAAGAAAATGTAAATGTGATACAAAGCTTTGTGTTCTTACCTCATAATCTGAGAAAAATAAAAAGAGACCTAAATATTTTAAGATTAAAAATCTTTGCTTGCATGTTGTTTTGATCATTTTCTTGTTTTATAAATAAAACTTCATTTGAAATTGTTTTAATTTTTTTTTAGCCAAAATAAATAGCTTGTGCATTTTCTTTTAACTTTCAGAAAGAAATTTCAGCTCAAATTGCTGTCCCAGCAGTTGAACTGGAGGAGCCCGAAGAACCTTTGGACATTAGCTGGCCAAAGGAAAATAAAAAGAGGATCTCATATCTTCTTTTAGCTCCGATTATGTTCACTCTTTGGCTGTGTCTACCAGATGTCAGGAGACCTGTAAGTAAAAATAATTACAGAGCAATAATTTTGTAGTTGTTGTTTGAATACTTTATTCATTCATTTTATTTATATCAGTCAGTTCTTTCATTTTGCTTGATTTGGAGAAGAATTGGGTATTGCTCTTTTCAATAGGTTTTTGTAGTATTTGTGGAAAAAAATTTTTTTAAATTTATATAAATTACTATTTGGTAATTAGATTCAAATTATGGTGGACAAATTATTAAAACTTGTTTTAGTAATTCATCAATTTCAGAGAAAATAAAAATCTCTTTTACTGAAAATTATTAATAACATGAAAATCTCAATATATCAACTCAAACTGGCTACTTTATATGTTGTCTTTTATGATGCGTGCACTTAGAATTAAACACGACAATAAGCATGGATGCTTAAGAGAAAAATGCTGTGAATCAAAATTAAATTTTAAGTTACTCAGTCAGAATATCCTATCTTAATAATAATTATCAGCAAAAATAGGTTTTAATTTGTTTGAAAATTACTAAAATTAGTTCTAATAATGTGTCTGCTATAATTTGAGTCTGTCTAATTTATTCATTTTACCTAATCAAATTACATAGATTTTTAAAGTCTTTCTTTATAAACACTACACATTTAATCAGTGGGACATTTTAGCCTTTATTATTGAAACTGGCAATGTGCAGAAATATATGGTAATGTTTGTTATATTTTATATGAATAGTTTTCTGAGTGTGTTTAATTTGACATTCCGATCAGTAATGGAAATAATATTCATTCAAGTTTTTAAAAAAATGTAACCCTTAAAATTTGAAAAATAAGTGGTGGTGCCTTTTTAGGATACTGCTACCTTGATTGTACTTGAGAATAAAGTCAGCCCATATTCCTGGTCTTAAAGGAATGTTTTATAGAAAAATAAAATCTGAATAGAGAAACAGGCAAACCACAAACAACATGTAACACGCATTACTTAACTCTATTGTCATTCTGAAAATAGAAGATGAAATGGAAAGAAGAGAAAATCATTCTATTCTTGTAAGATCAAATCCTGAGAATAAGTTGTTATCATGCCAATTGCACAAGAGCCTTAGCTGATAGTAGATCAATATATTTCTTGGTTTTGAAAGGTGCTTATTATTTCAGAAGGTATTGCAATGGTGGGTTGAAATGTAAATGCTGTAATTCCTCTTTAAGTTATTGAAAAAACTAGGAACTGCTCTTCAAGCAAGTTATGTTGTTCATACAAAATCTTGTCTTCTTTTATGCGCAATATCTCTTCAGAACATGTGATCATGGCCCTCTACAACTTCCTATCCTTTATATCTCTAAGTAATGATTGTCTCTTTACCATTCTTTCCAGTTGCTGATCTGTCATCTATTTGTTTGATGTTTCCAACTGTACTTCTTGCCTTCACTATGTCCTGTGAGGGTCAAATTATCCAAATCCTCTTTCCTCATTATGTATCAGAAAAATTACAACTGTCTCTTTTTGATTCTAAGTACAATCAAGTAAAGTCAAATCTCTACAATGTTTGGGTACCACATTATCTGAATGAAAAGAATCTTTTGAATCACATTTTTATCTGAACAGAAGCAAATTGTGATGGGTGAAGAGAAAAGAATTGTTTACAACAATGTTCAGCGAAAAACATCCTCATTTAAGCAACATGAGCCAACTTTCACCACCCCAAAAACAGGTCTTCATACAAAGAAAGTCATGCTTTGCATCTGGTAGAATTGGTAAGAAATCTTATACTATGAGCATCTACCAAGTAACCTGTCAATTGATTCTGAAAAGTACTGCTTACAACTGGACAAATTAAATGCAGCAATTCAAGAAAAATGCCCAGAATTGGTCAACAGGAAAGGTGCTGTTTTTCATCAGAATAATACCAGGCCTCACATTTCTTTGGTGACCCAATAAAAATTGTTTAAGCTTAGATGTGATGTGTTACCCAACGTGCCATATTTACCAGATATTGCTCCTTTGGATTTTGATTTATTCAGGTTCTTGCAAAGTAACCTCAATTGTAAAAATTTTAATTTTTAGGATGACATAAGAAACCACCTTCATTATTTCATTGTTGAGAAACCACCCAAATTCTTGGAAAATGGAATCTTTAAGTTGAAGGAGAAATAATTCATATTCATTTGAATAAATATTTAATGGTATAATTTTGTTTTGTTTTTTAATTTCTCTTAAAGATCAGCATGAACATTCCAGACAATCCAATATTTTATTTCTTAGATAGGTAATAGTTGTTTTTTTACGAATTTTGATAGGAAATAAAAGTAACAGTAGCACAGAATTATCTTCAAGCTTCTAGGTACATCTGAAAAGAATTTAGAAGCCTTGTTAAGGTAGATTCTTCTTTTTTTATGTACCATGTTCCTTTGGAACTTTGATGATCATAGCTCTTCACAATTTCCTTGTTTTTGTAGATCTTAATAAATTTTGTCTTCTTTGTTATCTCTCCTAAACCTCATTCTGTCATTCCTTTATTCAAGCTTTCTATGTATGTTATGCATTATGAGTATCGTATTTTCTAAACTCTCTTTCCTCATTATTTGCCCTAAAAATTTCAACACACTCTTTCTGATGTTAAGTTTGTGTCCTTTCTGTTTTCATGTTGCTTACATGTTCATGGTATTTTCAGTATCCTTTTGTAGAAACACATTTCTGTTGTTCCATCTGCATTTACTGCCATATGTAAGAACTGATATTACATAATAGTTCAGTACTCTTTTCTTGTTTCTAATTAAATTTTCCTGTTTTTTAATACTTTGCTTGGAAGGGATTTTTCACATTTCCTTTATACCCTTGCATTGCAGTCTTACACTTCCAATTTTTTGTGAAAACATTTAGGGATTTGAGCCTGAAAATAAACCTGTAAGCAATTATAACTGTACTCTTCAAGGAAAATATCTAGATATGAATTATTACTAATGTTTGAGAAAATTTAAATTTATATTAAGTATAAATATTATTCTTGTTTTCATGTACCATGTCCCTTCAAGGTGTAGGCAATCATGTAGCACTAGACAACGTTTGCTTTTTTAGAACGCATAAAGCCCTTGAAGATACAGCAAAAGATCAAATAATCCATCTCCTATTATAAGGGCATTTGTCTGTTTTTATGTGTCTCATTTAACTTCCTCAACTATAATATTTTGATCTTAAAAATCGGAGGTATATTCTGATTCAAAATGTTCCAAGGAAGGTTTATATAAATGCTTTGTTTCTGTACACACAAAATGTTTAGAAGGGAATTAATGATTTTTTATATATAATAAATATTTAAAGAATCATTACTTCTCATTAGATACTGACAGTAATAATCATTAAATAGTGACAAAAAACACTAAATTAAATTCTAATTATAATAAAATTAATGACATCAGGTTTAAATAAAGATAAATAATATTATAAATAATATTAATATTTTCATGAATTTTCATAAAACTTTATTTTTTTTTTTAAATCCTGATAATAATATTTACCCAATGAAAGGCCCAAGAGCCACTCAAGTTAGTGAGTTATTGCCTGGTGTTTTATGAGTATAAGAAAGGGCAATAAGTGAAGTTCATGGGGTTATACAGAAAACATGACCATTAACCCTAGATTTGAAGATGTCATGGTTGGAGTTTGCTCCATAAAACAGTTGTTCATTGGAAGAAACTGCCTGAATGGAACTTAGTTCTTGTTATTGAAATGCAAAAAATGGGGATGATTCACCCTTGTGTATGTAGCATGGTAGATCTTATTTGTAAAAGTCAGTGGGGGGTGGGACTAAAGAATGTAGTTCTTCAGAACATAAGCCAGAGAAATAGCAATAGAGCAGTGACAGGCTTGTGATATTTTGTTTGTGGGAAAGAGGTTGGAAGATGTAAAACAATTCAACACCCACAAGGCCACATAGACCTTTTTGAACTCTGTCTAGATAATGGGGCTGCTGTGATATAATGTGCAAACAAAGTCATGTTAGTCAGTCAGTTAAGTGCCATGTGTGGTACACACTTGGGCGATTATGTCTTTAAAAAGACATGACTGACAGGGCAGAAGATTTTTCCACAGTAGATTGCCATTACTTGCCAACCAAGGCTATAGAACCCAATTTGTTTTGCCACCCAACTTATAGCTGGAAGGAAAAGATGAACCAACACCCCTCCAAAGGGCATTTGCATCAAGTGAATGCAACGAATTTGACTGGAATTCAAACTCAGCTCTGATTTCTCATTCTAAGTCAATATCCACTGCATTACAATAAGCCCTGCTAATTGATAATAAGTAGAAAAAGCATAAATAAGTGATAAAATTATTAGTAACATTTGAAATTTTTTCTCTGCTTTTGTTATTTTATCAGAATAACCAATTTGTATATAAATTATAAGTTGCTGATCATTAAGAAAACAGGTTATATGGTACATTTATATAAAAGATAATTTGCATGTTTACAATTTGAGTTTTAATAAGTTGTGAAATATGGAAACAAAGGTGTGTGTAATATAAAAAAAGATATTAATTTTTGTTAAATTAAATTTATCGACAAAGGATGTTTTTCTTTCATTATATACTCGTCAATATTCTCAGCCAAAAAAAGTTCTTCTAACAGCCTTTTTAACTTTATTCTATAAATACTCACTTCTGCAGAAGTATCTAAAATAAAAACCATATAATATGTCATTAGAAAGCTTTTTCCCCAAATTATCTATTTCCTGCAGTAGAAATATCCACTATTAACAACCGTACCATACAACAGTAATAATAGAAATTCCTGTGATTCGTAGTTAATGGGTTAATGATTTTGCTCAATCAAACAATTCTTTGAGAATATTGCCTTTCAGTCATAATTTTGTTTCCATTTGGTTATAGTCAATATTTTGATTAACTGTAGCAATACATTTCTAATGCTTATTTTTAGAATTGCTGTCTACATATAGTGTTGTTGTCATATTTTATTTGTCAGTCAGTTAAGTGCTATACATGATACATGCTTGGGTGATCATGTCTTGAAAGAGACATGACTGACTGGGCAGAACATTATCCCACAGTAGGTTGCCGTTACTTTCTGTGGTAGACTGGTTTGCCAACCAAGGCTATAGAACCCAATCTGTCCTGTTATTTAACCCATAACTGGAAGGAAGAGACGGATTAATACCTTTCCCAAGGGTATTTGTGCGTAAGTGAATACAATGGATTCAAATGGAATTCAAACTCGGCTACCCGGTTTCTCGTTCTGAGCTGATATCCACTGTACCACAACGCACATTTTATTTGTGGTTGTATATTATTATTAGTTGATAAAATTCAATCCATTTTTAGGGTCAATGATGAGAAATTTTGTTACTGCCATTCATTCTTTGTTGTTTTTTTTTTTTTGTCCAAATTTTATTTGTTTTTTCTTCAAACTCTTCTACTTTGTCACAGCAGTGAACAAGAATAGATCAGGATATTAAATAAAGTTGCTGGGGTCTCGTTTATATCACGGCGTCCGTGTCGGAGTTGAAAACATCGAAGATTACCCATGACATGCGGCGAATAACTGCATGAGTCACAAAGCGAAGCTCATTATATTTAGTTTTCAACAACATTCATTTCGCAAATACTCCTGGTTATATTTAACTATGATATTTTTCTTGCTATGCACGATCATTTGGCTACTCCGAATATTTCTTGGCTTGATATTCGGTTTCCAGTTAAATCGCCTCAGTACGAATGGATGAATTATTTGCAGCACACAGAATAGCAATGGGCTTCCTTTTCTCATTATGTGTTCTAGAAATTTCAACTGTCTATTTTAATTTTATTAACAAGTGTCCTTTTTGTTTTTATTTTCCTTAAAACTTCCTTGTTTCTCACATGCTTCATCCATGGCATTTTTAACATCCTTCTATAGAATCGTATCACAGTTGTTTTAATAGCAAGATGAATATTACATAGCAATTTAGCATGTTCTGCTTTGTTTCTAATCAAATTATCCAGTTCCTCAATCACCTTTTGCTATTCAAACATGCCTTCAGATTTTGGTTTCACATTTTTTGTTATCTTTTAAAACATTTCCCAGATATTTAAACTTCTGCACTTGTTTGATTTTGACGTCCCTTATTCATAGCTCACTTTTTTTTTCTTGCTTGTGTATTTGGTATTTCAAAATTGCCAACATCTCAGAAATTCCAGGGATACCTAAATTAACTGGACTCTCCTGTTGTTTTTTAATGTATGAAGATACAGCAAATCAGGACTTAGAACCAAACATCCAGTACTATACACACATGTTGTTTGATTATAGTGATGAAGGCTTGTGTAGAACCAACCATATTTTTTGAAGAGATGAATACAAAGAACTGGTGTGTCACAAGTCACCGAAATGACCCTCCTCTGGTTTTGAATTCAGTGTTGCCCTTCTAATAGATCATTGGCCATATAATGCTATAAGACCCAGTAAGTCCTACTATTTATTCAGAGCTGGGGTAGAAGAGATGGATTCATACCTTTCCCAAGGGTAAATGAATGTCATAAACTCTATTAGAATTTGAACTCTATCAGATTCTTCAATCCAAGCCATTGTTCATTAACCTACTGAGTCTCTTTAACATAATTAAACAGAGTTATAAATATTATATCCATGTTAAAAGCAAGAAAAATATATGTAAACTTAAAAAAACATTTCAAAATATTTCTGATCAACACTTTAAGAATAAATACTACCTCCAAACAGATACACTTCCGATCAAAAATTTAAGACCACTTAAAAATCTTTAAAAAGAAATTTTTTTTACAGATAGATTTTAAACTCCTCCCACTTAAGGTTACCAATACTACAATCTAAAAGGTTATGGAAACAAAAAGCTACATTTCAAACATTTTATTTAGAAATTTACATTTTTTAAAATGATGTGTGATCAGGTTCTCCATAACTTCCCACTTTTTGCAATTCTTTCTAAACTTTGTCATTTTCCTATATCATCTAATTCTTGTTCTGCCAACCATTTTCACAAGCTTCTTAGGTAGGTTATGCACTGATTTCTAAAATTCTGCCATACACAAGTTGATATTATTTAGATGGTGAAACCTAATTATACTGGATACATGAAAGTAAATAAATATAAAATGTAAACTAAAGAAAATATTTGTATAAACATTTTTTTTTTTTTTTAATCATTTCACCCCGAGCAAGGCAGAAACGCCACTGATGTGCAGGGGGGTTACATAAATGTAGAAAGATTAATTAGAAAAGAGTGAGGAGTACAAGCTAGTTAGAAAGGAACAATAGAAAGCTGAGAAAGCAGGTGCAATGACAGATACATGGGCGGAGAGAAAGTGAAGATTATACAGGGGAGGGGAGAGAGCTAGAGTCCAGTGGTTAGTAGGTGAGTATTAACTTTGCTTTTAAATTTCTGGAGGTCGTAGCCGTCAGGAAAGCAAGAATACGGGAGTGAGTTCCACAGGCGGGAAGTGCGAGAGAGGAAGCTGCAGGAGTAGAATTGTCGTCTGCGTTTGGCTAACCTGACTGTGAATGGGTGGGACCCAGTTGCCAGTCTGGTTGCACGGGTAAACACCTGTTGAGGAGGCATCAGTGACTTAAGCTCATCCGAGCAGAAGCCATGAAAGTATTTATAGAAGAGACAGAGGGAGGCCACATTTCGACGATGGGAAAGTGGCTGCAGTCGAGTCGCCAGATCAGTACCTATCACATTACAGACTCTCCTTTGGAGCTTGTCAAGAACACTGAGGAGAACGGCAGGGGCACCTGACCATAAATGGCAGCAGTACTCCATGCACGGACGGATGGTTGACTTGTATATATGCAGGATGGATTCAGGTGGAAAAAACATCCTGGATCGACATAGTGACCCAATCTTCTTAGCAGTAGATTTTGCTATGGATTCAATATAGTGCTTCCATTTGAGGTCTGAGGACAGGGTATTTGAAGGATGATTAAAATTAATTTATTTGTTTACATTTTATTTAAAATTTGTATATCAATATAATAAAGGTTAAATAATTTAAAATTTATATAGTTCAATCATAAATAAAAAAAAATAATTTAATTTTAAATTTATTATATTTGACCATAAATTGTGCTTTTAAACATAAAGTTAAAAAAAAGCAAGCACTTTTTAAATTTTGTTTTCAAACAATAATATTGTACTCTACTTAAAAATCACACTTCATGCTAAACCCTTCTGCCAATGATGACTCATGTGAGTTAAAACTTTGGATAATACAAAATGAATTTTAGTCAATTTATCCATATACAACAATGAAATAAGTAAGAGGATATTTGTATTATAGGAAAAAAATCATTACATATAACAGATATAAAATATCTATTGTTTTAAAAAATACATATTTAAACAATAACTTTAATTACATGTTATATATGCCAGTGTTACTCAAAATAACATGATTCCAGTATAAAGTAACTAACTGGGCAAAGGACCTGCTCAGTAGCAGAATGTATAAAAGCAAAAGATTTCTCACTAATATTAGAAAAAGAAAAAATACTTCAGATATGGGACAAGTATATTCGTCATCTCTTCTGCACAAGAGAGAGCAACCAACAACGCACAGAAATACGGCTGAACCAGAAATATTAAAAACCAATGTGGAATCGGCAAGCCACAATCTCAGCAATATAAGATGTGCAAAGAATGACATGGTGCTGATAGCAGACACAGAAAGGAAAATGCAGCTCCTTCTGCAGAAGGTAGCAAAAGAAAGTGAGGAGAAAATACTGAGCATAAACTTCAAGAAAACTGAATGTATGGTCATCAGCAAAAAGAGGAGCCCAGTATACCAACTACAAGTCAAAGAAACTAAAATAAAACAAGTAAAAAATTCATATACCTGGGAAATGTTTTGACAGAGGGTGGAAAGTTCAATATGGAGATCTAAACACACATTGGCATGGCCAAAGACTCATTTCAGAATCTAACCAGAAAGATAAGAAAATCTAATTAGAAACAAAGAAAAGGGTGATCGATTGCTTTGTGATATCTTGTCTTCTGTATGGATGTGAATACTGCACGATCTCATCAAAGTTGAAGAGGCTTGAGGCAGCAGAAATGTGGTTTAACAGATGCTGAGGATACCATGGATGGAGCATGTGTGCAACAATGAGAGGCTGGAAAGGATGCAAATGAGAATAAAACTCATAAAACATCAGGAAGAGACAAATGAGGATTCTGGAACACATAATGAGGACTGAGGATCTAGAGAATTTCATACTCATGGGTCAGATAGAGGGAAGGAGAGACAAAGGAAAGCAGTATGAGACCTACTTGATAGGTCTGAGTAAATGGATGGCAGAATGGGTTTTGGAAGAAATACCAAGAGAAAAAATATTGGGAGCGACAAGAGACAGAACCAAGTAAAAGTCCATGATCGCCTATATCCTGAAGGGACACAGCACATAAAGAAGAAATGTGAACATATTATCTGATGCTTTTGCAATTAAAATATACAGATGACATAGTGTTTGGTAGCAGACATTGAAAGAAAACTACAAGAAATTCTATCAAAGGTGGTGAAGAAAATTAAAAAAGGATTAAACACTAATTGTAAGAAAACAGAATGTTAGCTAAGGGATCAGGCAAACATGCAAATTACAAATTGGAGATATCAAAATCAAGCCTGTACAACAATTTACATATCTTGGAAGTCTTTTAACAAATGATGGAAAATATAATACTGAAATACAAAGACACATTTGGATGATAAATGACGCCTTTTCAAAAATTAAAGAGAGTATTAAAACACAATTTCATTAGAAACATCTAAAAAGTGTACTTAACTGTTAAATAATATCGGTTTTCCTATATGGTAGTGAATGCTGAACAATATCAACACAGATGAAGAGATTTGAAGCAACACAAATGTGTTTTTACAAAAGGAAATTGAGAATATATGGGACCAATCATGCGAGCAATGACAAAGTTTTTGAGAAATTGAAAAAAAGACACTTAAATTTAACATCAGAAAGATTATATTCAAATTTCTAGGGCACATGATGAGGAAAGAGGGCTTGGAAAGTTTGATACTTAAAAGTATAACATACTTAGCAAGCTTGAGTAAATGGATAGAAGAACAATGTTTAGGAGAGATAACAAAAAGACATAATTTATTAGAAGCTACATGGAAATAGTGGATAGTCATAATAACCAACATCTTGAAGGGGTATGGAATATAAAAAAGAATAGAAGGCTGTCAGAAAACTTGGTATAAATCAGAAAGAAGAAAATCCGATTTCTTATAAAAATCCGAAGAAAATAAAAAAATTCGATTTCTTATAGGGTATAACTATTTCCTCAACAGATAATGTTTCAATAATAATATTTTTCATAATATATATATATATATATGATAAATCTACTATATATATTGGTTTTATTATAACCACACTCTCCTGCAGACTTAACTGTCACATTTCTGCTCATAGTTCAATTAAACAACATTTCTTAGAAAAACATAGCCATGTATGTAATATTAGAGAGATTTTAGTTGATAACACAATAATACTCACAATTACACACAGTAAAAAGAACCTTCAGATATTGGAGGCCATCTACATTAAATCAAAGCAACCCATACTAAAAAAAAATCACATTTCACTTTAGTCACAACACGTTACATTGCATTTAGACATATGATTCTGTTGTTAACATTTTGGTCTCTCACATTGTGTGATGTTATAAAACCGCATTACTAATTTACAACCTGCATCTGCTATTCAGTGACTTCTATCAATTTATAGGAATGTTTTATGTCAACACAAAAATATCATCTTTGAAGGTTGATGCCTTTATGTTAATGTCCTTGAAACCACTTTGAAGATGGATAATATAAATCTAGGTTTTGAAATAATTTGAAAAGTTCTTTCCTTATTTTATCATTTTCTCTTTTGTTATTCAGTGCTATCATTAATCCATCATCTCTGTATATAGAGATGACAAATTAATGATTTTAATTTGATTTTGACATAATAGTAGAAACAAATAGAAAAGTAGTCCAATATTTTGATGTGGAATTAAATTTATAAACTGGCAATGTCTCTCCATACATGAAGGCAAACACAAAGTTGAATTACATATAAACAAGATCTAACCATCTCATAATCAAGCACATTCACAAAGGAATAGAACACAGGCTATCAAAACATTTGTCAAACAAAACAATATTTGATGAAAAGAAAAAAACTAAGAAGATGCACTAAGAAAATCTGACCATAAGAACATTTTAGAATACAATTCTCAACCAAACAGAGAAATACAAAACAACGATAGAAAATGAAACATTATCTGGTTCAACCCACCATTTAACTTAGAGATAATAACCAAAATACAACAATTATTTTTTAAACTGGTCAATAAATACTTTCCAAAAAAACTCAAATCTAAACAAAATTTTCAGTAGGAATACAATCAAGATAAGTTATAGCTGTACTAAAAATTTAGAAAATTTCATAAAGAATCAAAATGGTAGAAATTTAAATACCATTGTACAAAACAAGATCACTAATAAAGAACGCAACCGCAGGGACAAAAATAAATGCCCACTTCAAGAACTTTGTAATACAAAAGAAGTCATTTACAAAGCAAAAGTACATGACTTAAATGGTCAAAACAAAATATATTTGGGGTCAACCAAAGACACCTTTAAGACCAGGTGGTTCAATCACAGGTCTACATTTAAAATAGAAAACTTAAAAGTTTATACAAAATTGGATAGCCACGTGTGGAAATTGAAATATAAAAAAGACCCAGACATAAGGTGGAGTATAGTGAAAACAGCCAAGCCTTACAAAGATGGCAAAATATGTACACTGTGCCAGGAAGAAAAGTTAGGGATTATGCTATTCACAAACAAAAATGAATTATTGAATCAAAGAACAGAAATTAAGTGTAATCATACCATAAAAAAAAAGCAGTAAAATCAGTTATTGTAAATCCCCTGAAGACACCACATGGTAGAAACCTAGGTCGCATAATAACTCGTTTAAACATGAAGAATATATATATATATATATATATATATATATACACATCTATGCATCTATACATCTATCTATCTATATATATATATATATATATATATATATATATACCAAATCTTAACTCAATTTGGTTGCTTAACCAGTTGTTGGATCTTCATTCAAATGAACCCATTTCTTTAATTTTAGATATTTATACTAATTAATAATATTTTTAATTCAATAATGTTTTTCTTTCAGGACAAGAAAAAATTTTTCCCCATTACATTTTTGGGTAGCATTTTATGGATTGCTATCTTTTCATACTTAATGGTATGGTGGGCTGATAGCTCAGGGACAGCCATTAATGTAGAAGAATCGGTGAGTAGTTTTTGTTTTTAAAAAATGTTCATTCATTTTTTTTTACTTGCTAATCTCTGTATTCATAGTCTTGCAAGAAACCTGTGTTAATTCTCTTAATGCTTAATAAATATCAATAAATACTTAGCTTTTTAATTAAATTCATCACATGCATTTTGAAAAATGTTTATGCATGTTTTCTTTTCTTTTTAAAGAAATTTCGATTGTCATGAGAGTGATCACTTTTATTAATTATAAATAGCTGTACCTAAAGAAATTTCAGAGAGTTTTTTTAATAGCTTTGTCTTTAATGTACATTTTGCTTGACTTTTGTTAATAACATTTTTATATAATTATATAGATTTTTCTTTTATAAAGGCAAATAGGCCCTGACTTGATTGTGAAATTCTTCATAGCTGAGTGCTCAAAGCATGTCAGGTCAAATGGCAGTTTCTCCTGCAAAGGGTGACATAGGTTCAAATCTTGCTAGAAGTTGTATTTTAATTAATAAATTTTTGGAATGTGCTGGTCAAAAGACAAAATAAAATATCGTTTAATATATATGGGTCTCTAATAACATTTAAAGCAAAAAAAAACTCAGATTAAATTAAAATTCATTAATATATATATATATATATATTTGTGTATTTATGCAACAAATTTTCTTTTAGACATGTCAGATTAAATAAATTGCAAATATTGCATCTGCTGATTTTTAATAAAATCTGTTCATACTCACAGATAATCTTTCATGTATTATAATTGAAAGATGTAAGAAATTGGCTTATTCATTTCTCGATGTTTCCAAGTACTTTCAATCTCCTTTCAAGATCATCTTCAGAGGTGTGAGTTGTGGTAACAAAAAAAACTGTCTTGCTAAAAATTACTGTAAATTTTCTTGCTTCAAATATAACAGTTGACAAATTGCTTATTGTTCATTAGAACAAGAAAATGATCCAAAATGGAATTTTTTTTAATGTTTTAATGTCATGGTCATGCATGTGTTAAAGCTTGAAAAAAATTTTCTTTCTATAGATATTTTAGAGCATTACTACAGTATTCATAGCTGATTCTATACATTAATGTCTTAAGTTTTTTAATGAATATTGCCTTGAGAATCTGTAGTTTGCTTTTGCTGTTTCCTTGGTGTAGGGTAGTTGTGTTATTGATCATGTAGAAGGCTGGTTATGCAGAAGTTGCTGAAGTTTGGACCCAGAGCTGAGCCAACTTAGAAAATTATATATTTAGCACCTCTAAAAAACCCTTCATCTACGTATGATATGTTGATGATATTCTTATATGAGATAAAAATATAGGAGAAATAATAGAACTCAAAAAACCTTTCAAAATAACTCTGTCCTCAAGTTCACATATGAACTTAACAAAGATAACAAAATCCTTTTCCTTAACATTTTAATAGACACAAACAGTAACACATTTACCATCTCCCCATATAAAAACCCAACTAGCAAAGTCTCTTGCACTCTCAACTATAAGAGTGAATGCTCCAACTACTACAAAATAGCACTTATACATAATTTAATTAACCAAGCACAAATAAACTTGCCGACAACAAAGATGTTTTATTCTGAACTAAAAAATATTAAACAGACTCTCATTAATAATGACTTCCCAAAGCATATTGTAGACAAACAAATTAGACAATATTTCAAAAACCTATACACACATCATATAGAATATGGTACTTCCACAAAAGACCTTAAATATATCAAACTCTTTTATTGCAACCACAATGCATGATAACTACAAACAGTATGAAAGAATCATAAAAAATCTCATTTGTACTAATATATCTGCCGTTGATACTAATAAAAATTAAAATTAATAATATATTATAAAAAATGCCATATTATTAATTTAACTATCCGCAATATCTCTTTCCCACCAAATGATGTGTTACATAAAACCAACATTATATATCAATTCATATCTCCCTTGGGAGAATGTATCTCCGACAAAAAACAAATATATATATTGGATTTCCAACGATTACATTAACAAGACATCTTACATTACACATGTCTGATCATTCATCCATTTCTAGACATCTACAACAACATTCCTGTCTACATTCATAATATAAAAAATAACACCTAGAAAGCATCAAACCAAACTACAGATCCTTCAGGCAATATTCATTAAAAAATTTAAGTCATCAATTAATAGAATCAGCTATTAATACTGTAGTAATGTTCTTAAATGTTTGTAAAAAGAACAGTTTTTTCATGCTTTAACACATGCATGACCACGACATTACTACAGAAAAAATTCCATGTTGGAAAATTTTCATGTTCGAATGAATGATAAGTAATTTGTCAACCGTTATATTTACATTAATTTTTAGCAAGAGATTTTTGTGGTTATTTTTTGTTACCACAACTCACACCCCTGAAGATGATCTTCAAAGGAGATTAAAAGTAGTTGGGAACATTAAAAAATGAATAATAAAATTATCTGTCAAAATTACAGCTCATTTCTTACATCTTATAATACATGGAAGATTATCCGTGAATATGAACAGATTTTATTAAAAATAAGCAGAGACAATGTTTGCAATTTATTTAATCTGATATTTATATATATATATTTGTTTTTCACTTCAGTATATAGGGAGACTACTTTCTTTTGACTGTACATGCGTTGGGATTCTTTTTGCCCCTGTCAACACAAGATTAACTTAATTAAGACCCTAACTTATAGGGTTCTTAAAATTTGTTTCATTTCATTCCTTTTTGCTGAAAAGGACTTTATTAAGATGATACTTTCTAAGAATGGTTATCCTTTGGACATTTTGGATTTCACCATGCATTTTGTCATTGAAAATTTTCACAAGGTTAAGTCGTTAGGTGTTAAAAATGTCTCATTTATTTGTGACTACCTTTTATTGGTACAGATGGTGAAGTTTTAGCAAGGCAAATTTCTAATTCTATTGGCAAGTGTTACTTTGCTGGTAATATTCGTGTAATATTTTTTACATGGACAATTCTTTCCTCCATTTGTAAGGATGTTTTACCTCTACATCACATAACTTCCGTTGTTTATAAATTTCAATTTGGTTGTAGATATGATTACATAGGTACAACATCTCAGCATTTGGATCAAAGAATTAAGCACCATTTACCTCCTAGAATATTGGATTCTACTGCAAATGGCAGTCAACTGGTTAATACATCCGGGTCATCAATAGGACAACATATTATTAATAGCAGTGTATTTTATCTATTCTATATATACTACTAATCTCTATGTTTTACTTTCCTAATCATTCATTAAACCTCTACCTTAAGTGGCTCTTTGGCTTTTGTACTTGATGAACAATAGTATAAAACTGCTATAACTCTCTAGGATAAATTGCAAATATATTTGGAAATTAAGAAAGACTATTTAGTGCATAGGCAAAGTGCAAATATAAAAAGCTGAAGTGATCAACTCGAATAATCAATACAATAGTACCTTGATGATGACAGTAATATTTCATATTATATTCCAAGCATGCCTATTGATTTATTTCATTTTTGCCTCAAGACTTTTTTGATTTTTAATTTTACCTGGTTGGCTAGTCAGCAGAAAGGTGTACCGCTTCTCACTAATGAAATCAATTCTTCATTCCTTTCACTCTTTCTACTCCCTACTCTATCTTTATCCATCTCTTTCTCCCTCATGCATGCAAGCAAACAGACAGACACACTCACTCACTAAACTGTTACTGAATGATAAAACAAGAGAAATTTTTCTATACTTCTGAGATGAAGTAGTATTTACACTATTTACATTATTTGGACTATTGTCCTTATCTTTGTTACAATGTTTACAATGTTTTGGCTGTTGTATGCTCTGGCCTTCTTCAGGTGCAAGGAATTTCAAACTGAACCCTTTAATATCTATATCCAGTAACTTGAGCTGTGAGTTCAATACCAGGCTACAGCTGTGGTGAACAAATAACTTACAGAGTTAAGTTAAAGAAAGATAACTCATGTCTACAAGAAGTGGCTTTGCACATGGAACAAGAATGATATACCCCAGTGATCATAATAAAGGGTTTGGTTTAAAATTTCTAGCATCTGAAGAAGGCCAGAGTGTACAACAGCTGAAAAGTCATAAACATGGCAGCAAAGATGAAAGCAATAGTCGAAATAATGTAAATAGTGCAAGAGAAATTCATGTTAATATTTTTTTTGTCTTCAATGAAAGTTTATTCTTATGAAACCTTTCTTTAACAAAGTTCTTTTTACCAAAAATCAATTTCTGTTACCTGCATAGAAAGTGCTTTTTGTCTGTTGATTTGAGAAATCCACAATTGATATGGTTATATAGATATTTTGATGGTGATAAAACATCCAGCTGATTTCTGAAATATGTAAGCCTCTTTTCAAAAGGAAATTATATATTTCTGTGGCTGTGTATTAATAGTAGATCCTTAAATTGTCCCCTCTTTTAAATTTTCTTCACTTTAAGAATTTAAAAATATCAATTTTAAGATAATATCTTATCTTAAAATTGATATTTCAAAATTGTAAAATTCTTCAGTAGTTTTACTCTATTTCTTTCCCAAAGTATTGTATCATCAATTTGTAGATTTTAATGATATTGGATAAGTAATAAATATTACACACATTTATTGCAGTATTTATCTCAAGTACATTGAAACAAAGTCTCTTTCCATTATCTGTAATTCATTTTATTTTCTATGACATTTTATGTAACAAATAAGGAATTTTAGTAATGAGGCCTTAATAGTGTCTACTTGATTTTTTATTCAAATTATTGTTGAAATTACTTTAAAGGCATATCTTCAAAATAAAACACTTTCAAAGATGACCCAAAAAAATGAGGCAAAAAGATCTCTGTATACATGGAAAGCAACATAAATACATACATAGTAAAATGATAATAAATTAATTTCGGAAAAAATTTAGATGTGATCAACTTTATTTTCAACAAAATACAAATGATAACATAATTCTTGATGCTATTTTCCAGGTGATGGGCCTGACCATCCTGGCTGCAGGTACCAGTATTCCTGATCTCATCACCAGTGTCATTGTCGCTAAAAAAGGATTTGGTGACATGGCTGTTTCTAGTTCAGTTGGAAGCAATATATTTGATATAACCGTAGGGTGAGTATTCAATATTGTTGCAAATCAAGTCCTAATATGCTTTATTAACCCATATTACTGATTGAACAAAACAGTATCTTACATTTTTTTTAAATAAATAAAACATTTTGCACAAGAGTTTTTATACACAGAGAAAATTTCAAGTGCTTGCTCATAATCAATGCTTGCTCATAATCAATGCTTACAAATGGCTTTGAATGAATGAACCATAGAAGAGGACTCTATTTTTTATCTTATGGACTGGTGCTACATAACGAGAAAGAACTGTTTAAAATAACAGAAAACCCATCACTTGATGACTTTCAACAGTAGCAACAACTAAAATGGATAGCACATGTAATTAGAAGAGAAAATTCCACACTACTATAAAAGCTACAATAAATCTCTAGGATATTTCAAATATATTTACAAGTTATGAAAGATTATTCATACTCTAGAAAAAGATCACTATATATAATAGACATAAAATATTAATTGTTTTTTAAAATATATATTTAAGCAATAATTTAATTACAGGATATTATGCCATAGTAACCTAAAAAACAATTTAGTATGATTCCAGTAAATATGAAAATATTATCCGATATTCTTGCAAATAAAATATGCAGATGACATAATGTTGATAGCAGACATTAAAAGAAAACTACAAGAAATCCTATCGAAGGTAGTAAAGAAAAGTAAGAAAGGATTAAACACCAATTGTAAGAAAACAGAATGTTAGCTAAGGGATCAGGCAAACATGCAAATTACAAATTGGTGATATCAAAATCAAACCTGTACAACAATTTACATATCTTGGAAGTCTTTTAACAAATGATGGAAAATATAATACTGAAATACAATGACAAATGATGTCTTTTCAAAAATTAAAGAGAGTATTAAAACACAATTTCATTAGAAACATCTAAAAAGTGTACTTAACTGTTAAATAATATCAGTTTTCCAATATGGCAGTGAATACTGAACAATCTCAACATGGATGAAGAAATATAAAGCAACACAAATGTGTTTCTACAAAAGGAAATTGAGAATATATGGGACCAATCATGTGAGCAATGACAAAGTTTTCGAGAAAATGATAAAAAAAGGACACTTAGCATCAGAAAGAGAGTGTTGAAATTTCTAGGGCTCATAATGAGGAAAGAGTGCTTGGAAAGTTTGATATTCATAATGTATAACATCCTTAGCAAGCTTGAGTAAATGGATAGAAGAACAAAATTTAGGAGAGATAACAAAAAGACATAATTTATTAGAAGCTACAAGGAAATAGTGGATAGTCATAATCACCAACATCGTGAAGGGGTATGGAATATAAAAAAGAATAGAAGGCTGTCAGAAAACTTGGTATAAACCAGAAAGAATAAAAAAATCCGATTTCTTATAGGGTATAACTATTTCCTCAACAGATAATGTTTCAATAATAATATTTTTCATAAATATATATATATATATATATATATATATATATATTTTCTAACCATATACTGTTAAATATAAGAGACAATGAATGTCTATTATGTTTAATCATGAGCCATTCTAAATGTCATATTTTGGCTTTAATTTCAGTTGAAAATAAAGGCAAAAATTCTCCAACATTTGGATAACTTTTTATTAATTTGTTTCTAAGCTTTCGGCTCACATGAGCCATTTTCAGAGAGTTTATTAAGACGGTAATACAGTAACATCCACCATCACCAATGATTTTATTTTGTGCTGACATAAAACTCTGCTAGGCAACGGCAATAGTTACCAAAAATAACAAACGCAGTTCGCAAATTTGCAATGCCGTTGGTTCTATATCATCACACTGCATGATAGCGCGAAATGACAACAAAACCATGTATTCAAATGCAATGTAACATGTTATCACCGGATTTAAAGGTGATTTTATTTTAAATCCGGTCATAACATGTTAGATTGCATTTGAATACATGGTTCTGTTGTTATTTCGCGCTATCATGCGGTGTCACATCATAGAACAACATTGCAAATTTGCGAACTGTGTTTGTCTGAAACATCATAATAATGGCAATAAAGATGAGGACAATAGCCCGAACAATGTAAATAACATCAAATCTTTCCTGATAAGAAAACAACTAATATTATCATTACTATTTGATGAAAGCTATCAGTAGTTAAAAGATTCATGCCGCCTTTGAAATATCAGAAGATGAATACTCAAGTGATCAGCGTTGTTGTTTTTCTATTTGTGCTTAATATATATATAAGTAAATTTCATGTCCATATATTTATTTGGTTTATCTTCACAATGATTTTTAAATTTCTTTTATCTACATGGCCCAAAATCTTTATTCAATGCTGAATAATTTTGAATGATTCAATATATATATATATATATATATATATATATATATATATATATATATATATCACATTCAATACACCGGTTCTCACTCAATCACTGAAGTTAAGCAATGTTGAGCCTGGTCAGTACTTAGATGGGTGACCGCTTGGGAATACCAGGTGCTGTAAGTGTTATTGGTGAGCCGAGTACCAATTCCAGTCAAACACTTTGCATTCACTTACACACTGGTATCCTTTGGAAAGGTATTAATCCATTCCTTCCCTCCAGTTATGGGTTAAATAACTGAGGTCTGTTGTTCATGCAATCTGTGGCAGACTTCTGCACCAATTGTTTGTTATCAGCAGTTTCAAAAAGTGTGGATGGTGCTTACACAAGCCTTCACCACTTTAAACAATTCTTTATGTGGCAGTCTAACTCAGTTAGACACTCATACATCGAAATCAACAGGAGAGTCCATAATAATAATAATATTTATATATATATATATATATATATATATATATATATATATATATGCTGTACTGCTTGGCATTCATGCTGGAAGCTTTAATATGAGTGTTTGGGTGTCAATCCGAGGACAGTGTATGTACTGAGAGTGATGAAAACCAAATATTCAATCAAAATCATGGTGTTTGAAGTGATCACTAGTGATGGCAACATTTTGCCTCTATTCATCTTCCTACAGGGCTTCAGAATCAACACAGAGGCCTACCTCAAATGATTTAAAGAAGTGCTCTTCTGGGTCAAGAGGGTGGTTGCTGGAAGATCGTCTATTTGACAACAGGACTCTGCATATGCCACACAAGCAGGAGTACCCAGTCATGTTTGTCAAACAATTTCTTTGACCCCATCACCCTTGCATCAGGCCACCTAACTCCCCAGACTGATGTGTGGGCTACAGTTGACTGAGATACCAACAAAACTTCTAAAGATGAACTGAAGGCAAGGATTTTGATAGCATTTATCAACTTAAACAAGGATACTATCCAGAACAGATGTAGAAGATTCTGAAGTTGTTTGGAGGCTGTGGTTGAATCCAATGGCAATTTTATTAGATAAATTTACTCTTTAGCATTTCAAGATATTTTTTGTGTAGTTTTGGTAATATATCTGTTACAATGAGATGTCAGTGTTATTTTCATTTTTGCATAATTTAGAAGGATGGACATTATGTTGTTAGGCATTGCTTCTGACAAAATTTTTCCTGCTTCTTAATACTGGGTATAGATTTTGGAAGGCATCTTCCTCTATTCTAATGTACTATTAAATTTCTGTGTGATATTTTTGTTACTTTGCCATAAAAAGCAAATATGTATAGTTTTTCAATTTTCAATGTCATGCTTATTAAAATGTTAGATCTTTTCTTTCAGATTACCATTTCCATGGCTCCTGAAAGGAATAATAAGCCAAAAACCCATTGAAGTCAGTAGCAGTGGAATGTTCTGCTCTATTGTGATGCTCTTTACCATGCTGATGGTGGTCATCATCTGTATTGTGGCTTCACGCTGGAGGCTCAATAAAATTCTGGGAATAATAATGGTCATAATGTATGGTGTGTTTGTAACGATCAGTGTTTTACTTGTCAAAGGAATAATCAACTGTGCAATTGGAGCACAGGGTTGATCTACCCTCATTCAGAAACCTGGTATAACCCCTCCCAATCTAACACAAATATACAAGTATATATTTGTGCATACACAAGTGTATGTGTATATATATATATATATATATATATATATATATATATATATATATATGTACACACACATATATACACACGTGTGGGCAGTATATTTTCATGTAGAAACATTATGGACAGATATTCTTAAACTCTGTAGTTTTCTATCTTCTTTTACTTTCTATTGATAATCCATCTTCTTTCAAATGCATAATTTTTTCTCCCTTTTTATTCACATTTAAGCTTCAAGAGAAAAATTAGACAAATGTTTGGACATTGTTATCGCTAGCAATTTTTCTTCAAGATTTCAATTTCATGTTAACTTTTCCAAAAGAATTTTAAAAATATTTAATATTGAAGAAATTTGACAAAATACTAACAAAGCATATAGGCATGAAAGCATTTGTATTTGATCTCTACAACATGATTAACCAGTCATCTTGATTTATAAGTGTACATTTCTTTTTGCTGTATGTCTTATTTAAAGTTTAAAATACAGATAAGCAAGTGGTTATCAAATACTTTTCTTCTATAAAGCAAATAATATTGTTTTTCTATTTCTTAAAATTTGTTGATGTTTAAAAAATAACAAAAGTCCTAATTTTGTTGATTACTGGTGAAAAAAATTGTTTTTGTATATAACTAATTTAGACTGAACACTTGGATGACAACAACATTGCCTGTTACAAAATAAAACTCACTACATAATACTGCCCAAATATACACAAAAGTTGTCAATGTGTTTGAATATACATATATACATTTTCCTTATATATATATATATATATATATATATATATAATTTTTTAATGTTATATATGTATGTGTATGTATGTATATCAGTATGCACATCCACAAGCACAAATATTATGAAAGCTTTTTACTTGTGACAATATTTCGGAATTCCCTAGCCTTGTAATTATTTCTCTTGTTATTACTTGGTTGATGAATATGGTTTGACACAAGTCATTATGAACACACCACAGAGTTGGTCTACATATTTACACACACCAGTAAACATACAAACATACATACACACATTGTAACTTGTAGGCTTTACTGCTGGTTATCAATGTTATTAAACAATTCAAATCACTGCAAAAAGGAAGAAGAAAAGTTTAAAGAAATACTATATTTTGAACTTTCTTTTATCTTATATTTTATTCAAAAATGTTCTCAGATAACACAAGAAATGAGGTAAAAATTAATTTTTTATCTGTTGTGAAAATAAAAATGTAGAAATTATCTTAAGTAATGTTTGAAGAAATTAAAAAATTAAACTCTTCCAGTTAAAGAATGTAAATGAAATTTTTAATCAGTATTGTTAATCTCATCCTTATGCTTTTTATTACAACTGTTATTGTTATCAATGATTCAAAATCCCTATGAAGGATAATGGGATATAAAAGTAAATCTGTTTAATTATTCTGTTGGTTTCTCAATATTTGTCCACTGAGTGCAAGATGTAGTAATCAAAATGGAAGAATATTGATATTGGTCAAATAATATAGAATACAATTCTTGCTATTTTAAATTATTGTTGATTCCACAATATAGTAAAGAAAATATGCATTTAACATAGATTTTCATCTGAGGTCAGGATTGTTGATCAGTTTTAAAGACATTAAAATTATCTGTATTTGGAAAGAAAGTAGAATCACAGAGCATCTTCTAAAAAAATGAGGATTTTTAAATGTTATTTTTTAATTATTGTGATAAACTATTTACAGTTATTTAACGCATCTTGTCAACTGGTCACTTTTTCTATTTCTAAATCTCAGTTTCAACATTTTAAATATTGTGTTCAATTTTTAAAGTGATCTGGTTAGTTTTATTAAAATTGATTAATATTTGCAGAAAATTATTTTTGAGTTAATAAAAACAAGTGTAATTTATGATTAAATATTGAAAAATAATTTTAAATTCTTATAACTGAAATAGTGGATACATTAAGAATGTTACTTTTATATGTAAAATGTATCAGCAAAATTTAATAATGAATTTTACTTTTTATAGTAAGCTGTTATATTTTTTGTATGACTAATAGAATTTACAGCAAAAATATTTCCTCACATATTTTATTACCTTCTTTTTGAAGAGTTTCTATCTTGTATCATTTTGAAATTGTGTTATGAAATAATGAAGTTTATTACCAAGCATAATACATATGTGTTGTGAATACATCTGGAGAATCAAACAAAATGAATTTCTGCAGATGCTTGCAATTGTTACTTCTGTTGTTACTGTTGAGTGGTCAATTGATAAGTAGTTTATAAGTTTATCTCCTTTTCTTTTTTTAATGTATATAAAACCGGTGGTCAACCAAGGATAACTTTCATTATAGTGATAAATATATTACAAGTATTTACTATATTTTAGTTTTGGCAGGGATCCTTGTTATGTATCAATAATGATTGATTTGTCACATCTGTTTTGTGAAGATCAGATCAATTCTGTTTTGGTAAAATTAATTCAGTTGATTCACAAGAATAATTTACATAAAGAAAAGAATTATCTTTAGAATAAGAAAAATAGAATGTAAAAATAATTAAATATGGCTATACCTTTAAATATAAGAGTTAAGCAATTCAGAATAAATAGGTATAATTTTTTTGTTCATCAAGTTTTTTTCCAAACCAAGCTGGTTCTGATATAGGTATATCTTTGAAAAACATTTTTTTCTTTCTATTCCTTTTTAACTAACAGAATTTTATTCATCAATTAAGTAAAAAGTATGCTTTTTTTCTGAAAAAGTATTAATTATTACTAGATTAGTTACCAGTTATTATTAGATTAGTTATTAGTTATTACTAAATACAAATAAAAGATACTTGGCAAAATCAGATGATTTGTGTTAAATTGAGCAAAACAAGGCCTTAAAAGAGGCATTTAAGTACTAAAGTAACAAATTGCAGGAAAACAAAGAAAATCTATATGTTATTATTTTAAAATGTTTACTTTAAATATCATTTACATTTTACAAGAATATATTTTTGAAAGTGTTTAGGGAGAAGCACTGGTATTGTCAGTAGCTAATTATTTTATAGATGGTAATATGGTAATATATTTGAATGTTTCAGTTTAACAAATAGTTAACTGATTATTTGCATCAACATGCCCCAAAAAATAAAGCAGCTTTTATTGAAACTATTTCTTTAAATTTCTGGTTAAATCAAAAGATGAACTTATTTAATTCAACTGACTTTGATAATCTGATAATGTTGATAATCTGAGGTAGAGTTCTGGTTAGCGTCAACTATAATATAACCCTTTATTTGGTCAACTGTAAAAGGGACAAAAACTTTTTAGAGAGTAATCCTCTTTTTTTGACCAATTTTATTTTGTCAGTGTTGTTGTTATACTTCTTAACCAGTCCATCATTCTAATTCTCTCCTTCATTTTTATTAAACCGGTGAGGATATTATTTTGCATGTTTGAAACTAGCAAAGATATCAATGTTAACATTTGCAGTATGAGAGCAAAGGAGAGTATAAGCAACAGAATCAAAAGTAAGAATTTGAATATGTTTTCTTCTTCCTTTTTCTCTCTTACAAACACAAACAAAAATGTCAAAAACATTTTAAAAATAACCCCACAAAAATGCACATGAAAATGTTTTAAAGATTTTTTTTTTTTTTTTTATCAGCTTTTAGAAATGTATTTCCTGATAATTCTGGGAAATTCATAATTTCTGGAAAGTCTGTGTTCTTTTTTTTTTTTTGGATACCTCAGAAAATTGGAATCTTTACAGACAGGCCCAGAAAACTAAAACAAAAACTAATCATTTGAGATGAATTCTGAACATGCGATTATTCTATTAATATCTCAGTACCTGGTTTCACTGAGTTGAAGAAGGAAAAAACTCAAACCTGTGAACAATCATTTTCTTTGATTCATTTTGTTATACATTCTCAACTGGGTTGGCAGTAGACAAAATATAGTTGTTCCAATCTTTTCAAGTTATTTAAAAAATATTCTTGATTGTTAATGTATTTGAAAGAAAAGAAAAAAAAATGCAATGTATTTTTTATTGCATTTTACATTCTTTCTTTACTTTGCCTTTGAGGTAGAAGAATGGGTTGTAAAGTTTGAAAGTGTAAATTGAAAAGAATGGAAATATCGAAAAGTCCTTGCAGTATACATTTGGAAAAATCATAGAGTTCTCAACCACAAATTTTGATTAAAACTGGTTTATTGGAAAAAGAATTCCAATAAGATGACAGTGTTTTGAAGTGTTGTAAATGATGTAACTTTAAATAAAAAAAAATAAAAAAGACAAAGTAACATTTTTGAACTTGTCAAAGTAGATACCAACTTTTGTTTCAACCGAATCAACAGGTATTCCGTCTTGATTGCAATTTAATTTTTCCTTTTGAATTTACATCTATTGCTGCAATTGCCTTTAAAAATGACTGATGATAATTATAATTATATATAAAAAATAATAATAATGCATACACATCACTTTTTATTTCAGCATTGATCTTTATTGTTCTTCGCTTAAAAACATCCATAGCTGTAAATATATATATATATATATATATATATATATATATATATATATATATATGTATATAATGTAAATGTGTGTATCTGTAATGTGTTTTAGTAGTCAAGACAATTTGAAATTTTCTATAGATTTGTTAAAGAAAATATATTTTTTTTTTGTTTTTGTTTTTGTTATAACTGCCTTCTGTCAATGGAATTGTTTCTATTACTACATTAAACTAAACCTTCCTAAAATCAAATAAAATCTGAGAGGAACTCAGATGTATTGAAATTTAAAAAGTCAATGAAAATATATGTCTTTCTTTTGAATTATTGCTAAGATAAACTTATGAAAAAAAAACAAGAAATAGTTTCTTTATGTATAAATAAATATAAGAAGATAATTTACAGTTTATGTGTAAATTATCATCAAATTGTTGATTACTTTTCATTAGTTATTAACACTGACTATTAAAAAAAAAAGAAAAATTCTGGTAGTTAAAATTTTGGAAGATACATCTTTTTCGGACTTAAATGTTTACTTATTCATTATTTTTTGTACACACCTACCCCACAATAATTCATTTTCTGTATGGGAATCAAAATATTAGCTTTTTTCCCTCACCAATACCTGCCTGAAGACTTTTGGAAATTTCACTCTTGAAAAATGTCTTCCAAGGCAATAAATATGTCTCTATGCAATCTTACTAGGCTAGATATGATATTTGATCCAAGCCTGAAGGCTGAGATACAATAAAAAGAAAAAGAGAAAATAAAAGAAAGAATATGCCATTTAGTGAACACTATATGAATCGGAAGCTTTTGACAAATATTTAAATTTTCTTTTTCTTTCTTTGATTTGTGAGTGCATCAGAGATTTTTTAAAAAAATCAAAATCTTAAAAAAGTAAATTTTGCTATGAGAAAATTTTTTCACCATGATCAGTGATGAAGAACAGCTACGACTACAATGCTTCCCCCCAAGTTATTCTTTTGTCTAATGTGTAGCCTTGTATAGTTTATTGTTGACTACAATTCTGATGATGAACATTTTCTACACATGAACATGAACACCAAAGCAATGATTCTTAATATGACATTACAATTAAGTCTGTGGCTAAACATGTACATATTCAATACACTGTTTGTTTCAGCTTGTTTCACTCTTTTATTTATGTGTATGTTGCCTCATCCTGTCAACAATTTAGATGTTCAATATTTATAAAGAAAAAAACAATTTACTATTTTTTACACTTTTTTTTGCAATTTCTTACAACTGTTATTTAACTAATTGCAATTCTTGTTTGCTTATAATTTTTAGTCCTGAGTAAAATTTCACTTGTTTTATAATCTATATTTATATGCCAATATAAAATAAATATCTGGATATATTCCAACTTGTGTGTATGAATGCATGCACACGCACACACACATACACACACACAATTCAGTGGTAAAACATAATTGAAATATATTTTATTGAAAATATGACTGTCTTTTTTTCTAAGTATTATTTGGAATTTTGTCTACACTTGAAGTAATGACTTATGTTGTTATAAAGATGCACTGAATGCATCCAAGGTTTATATTTCTAGTTTTCACTATATTCATAAATTTTCAAGATAATTTATAAACTTTACTTATTTATTCATTAAAGAAATTGTATTTGATTTGATTTTTTCATAGCGTCTTTAAAGTATCATCTTCTACTAGCTGGCCATATTGTAAATTACACAGTATTTGTACCACTAAATGAAGATATTATATAAATATTCCTTGCAGTTTGGAAGGGGGCATTTAGTGTTGGGACAATAAGATATGTTAGATGTAGTACAATGGAATGTTTGACAATATCATATACAGAACTTATATATATATATATATATATATATATATATATATATATATATATATTATATATATATAAAAGAGATAATAACTATACTCATGTTGAAAAACCTTCCATGAATCTATGAAGAAGGGAAAAATGGTTTTAAAAAAGGAAAGAGCTAAGTACATGAACATCAGTCAAAAGAGTTTGGACCAAGTCAGCACATAGCCCAAAGAAAAAAACCCAACACTTGTAATCAACTAACAAGAAAGCGCTCAATATTTAGGTAGAGTGGAATAAGTAAAGTACACCTAGTGAGCCAGACAGACCTACCTAGGTTTCACCTAAACGTATTGTCAGGGAAAGCTTTCCCTGATGAACCATTTACGTGAAACCTAGGTAGGTCTGTCTGGCTCACTAGGTATACTTTACTTATATATATATATATATATATATATATATATATATGTTATTAAATTAAGATATAGAAATCCCTGCAAAATTTTAAATTTGACAAGTGTAAACATTTAATAAAAGTAGATTTGATAGAAAATAGATTATGCATTTTGACATTCAAAGGATCATGAGATCTAAAAAAAAATAGTGAAATCTGTGTATATGTAATTGTGTCGATATTTGAATAAATAATGAATCTTATTACTTTTGCCCTAAGCTGGCGTTTCTCAAGAAAAAAAGAAAGAAAACAAATGAATTTTTAAAAATTTATTAATATTTATTTTTACAATTCTTAATTCAAATCAAAAGTTTTTAAATTTTCCCAGCTTTGAACTAAGAATTGTAAGAGTAAATATTAACAACTTTTTTAAAAGTCACTTCATTACTTTCTTCTTTATTCACAATAAAATGCCAGCTTAGGGAAAAAAATACTAAGATTCATACATTATTCAAATATACACACAAATATCCGTACAATTATATAACAATTTCTATATGTCAGAAAAATGACAAAGTGGAAAAAAATTATGTGTAATGTTTTGTCCTCTAGAAGAACTTTATGATGTTTTTGTTGATGGAATTAAGGGTGTAGGAAGGGAAGGATATAAAAGATATAAAAATTGGTCATAATTACGCACTAATAAGAAATGTGGAAGATGTAGGAATACTGAAATTTTACATTTTAAAATCTTTTGTTAGATATATCTGGGAATTTAATTTCATGCAGTTTTAAATTTGAAATTAAAGAACTTCAGCATTCCAAAATCATTAACTTTTTCTATCAGTTTATAATTACAGCCAGTGGTTGTGTTTATATATCCCCTCTTACACATATATAATTTCATTAAGAAAAATATTACTTTAGTTCAATGAGGTCCTTCTTTCTATAGAACAAAATACACTACAGGTGTAAACACATGTGTGCGCACACACACACACACACACACACACACACACACACACACACACACACACGTATATTTTCTATTTGTAAATGTGCTACAATATAATTGTATTGAACACTTTTTAATACAAATGTGCACTGGTCTAGTTTTATTATGACCAAAAACTAAGTATAAGTAAACAATATATATATATATATATACATGATAATCATAATAATAACTGTCACAAGGAATATACAGGAGAAACCTAATAGAATTTAAATAAAAGGTTTTTTTTTTTTTTTTTTTTTAATCGTATCACCCCAAGCAAGGCGGTAACGCCACTGATGTGCAGGGGGCTACGTAATAGCGAAAAGATTAGAAAAGAGAAAGCCAGAAACCACATCCTAAACAGGGAACAAGGGGTGAGCCTCTTAACCTGTTCAATAGACGAGGATGGAGTGTGAACCGGGCGATAGAGAGATCTATCTACTCCAATTATCTGTACGCTGACTCCTACTTGTTGAAGGAAGAAGAAGAAAGTGAAGCTGAATTGTTTTATCAAGGAAAAAAGAAAGATAGCGATGAAGATAAGAAGAAAAGCTGTAATATAATTCATATGCTAATTCCAGTTTATTCAAAGAAGAAAAAGAAAGCAAGGCCAAGTGGTTTATCAAGAGAAGAGAAGAAAAGAAAAGAGAGATAGCAACACAGAGCAGTCAACATATGAACACAAAAAGAATATTTCATAAAATTGCTAAGACTATATATCTAAAAACATCTTCAAAAAAATCTAAATTTAAAAGCTTAAAATCTTTGTGCTGCATCAACAGAAACATCATTTTAGTTTGATGAAATCCTAAATGAAAAAATGTGTCACGCAATATTTTTTACACTTTGTCATTAATTTATATATATATATATATATATATATATATATATATATATATACAGGATAATCATAATAATAACTGTCACAAGGAATATACAGGAGAAACCTAATAGAATTTAAATAAAAGATTATATGAACACAAAAAGAATATTTCATAAAATAACACACTAAATGTATTAAATGCTGTATGTAATGAATCTGACTATAATTTCAATACAAAAAAATACTACTTTAATTAAAAGAGAAAACACTTTTCTTTGACCAAAGTGTATAGAAAGTGCTAGATCATCTACAGTAAATTTGTGTTTAGGTTCTTACAGCATTTCACCTTTTTCGGCAGATCTTCTATTATGACAATTTAGAATACTTAATAACAAAAGTGATAAAAACAAATAGAAACTTAATGAAATTGCTAAGACTATATATCTAAAAACATCTTTAAAAAAATCTAAATTTAAAAGCTTAAAATCTTTGTGCTGCATCAACAGAAACATCATTTTAGTTTGATGAAGTCCTAAATGAAAAAATGTCACACAATATTTTTTACACTTTGTCATTAATTTATATATATATATATATATATATATATATATATATATATATATATAGTTAGTATTTTATGAAATGTTTACTGCAAGTTACTTTATTGTTGATTATGGACTTTTGTTTAATTCAAAGACAATATTTTTAACCAGTAATATGAAATATGAGAAAATAAAGCAAATATTAAAGTATTTTATTGCTTAGATTATATAAATGATGAATTACTATACAGCTGATGTATTAATGTTTATTTTTATGATTTAGTTACTATAAAGATTTTTAAATTCTAAAATATACAGTTTAAAGTTATAGATAAAATACATTCTTCCTGAAGTGTGAGAAGTTATTTATTCACATTTTATATTTTAATATAGTCATAGATATTGCTGATATATTATCTATATTGATTTTCATTAAATACAATATGGGCACAATACAAAGATTTATTACTGTCAACTTTTGTGGATGATATTAAGCATTTGTTTACACACTAAATATATAAAAATATTTTGAATATTACATTATTTGTATAGATGTATATGCATATACACATCAAGAGATATAATCAAATGCACCTTATGTAAATGATATTTTGGTCAAAATGATGTTGCTTTTTAATTTTTGCAAAACAATAAATATGAAGTTGTTTTCATTTGAACAAATGGTTGAGTTCTGAAGATTTATGTAATGCATTAAAACCTAAGGATTCCACTCAGTAATTTTTCATTTGTTACATTTATTCATATGGCTTGAGGTATGGTTTATCAGGGAGTTTAAATAATGCCAGATTTTTAAGAAATTAAACAGTTCTTCTTCTTCTTCTATGTGCCCTGTCCCTTCAGGACGTAGGCGATCATGGATCTCCACGTCTCCCTATCCCTTGTGGTTCTTAGTATGTTTGCTCCTGTTGCAACCCCCGTTCTGTCATCCACCTGATCAGGCCCTGCAAATATGTTATCCGCTGCCTTCCTCTGTCTCTCCTTCCTTCTATCTGACCAGTCAGTATCAGGTTCTCCAGGCTCTCCTTCCTCATTGCATGTCCCAGGAACTTCAGTTGTCTCTTCCTGATGCTCAGCATCAATTTCCTTTTTGTTGCCATTCTTTCTAACACTTCGTCGTTGCTTGTATGCTCAGTCCACGATATCCGTAGCATCCTTCTGTAGAACCACATTTCGGCCGCTTCCAGTTTTGTCCTCATTTTCGATGATATTGTCCAGCATTCACAGCCGTACTGAAGAACTGACATCACGTAGCAGTCTAGCACTCTTTTCTTCGTTTCTATTGAGATCTTCCTGTGTGTTAGTTACCCAGCTCATACTAACATTCATTATGATAAAATATCAAAATTTTTAAGTGGACAATCAAGCACCATTATCTAAATTATTTAACTAAATATGCCATATTTGGTTATCTTTTCAAGGTGCAAACTATTTATCACTTATGTGTGCTTTGTTTAGATAACTTTAATCATAAGGAGTTTGCATAAAATTGTATGAGATTCTTTTTCAAAAGAGAAACAAAAATACAATATATACTATAGAAGGTAAACATTAGTTTCAAGAGTATAAAATATTGAAAAATGAGACATGTTTTATAATCTATTTATTTAATGAAGTTAGCCATTTTGTACTTTTGCAAAGATCATCAAGATTGATCACTTTTAATTTTTGTTTGAAGTCTACACACATTATGTAAATGGGTTTATTTTTGGTCAGTCTTTTTTTAAATGCATTATAATTTTGTTTCACATTTCATACATAAAGTGGAACATCATTTTCTCCACCTTACTTTAAAAAACAAGAAGATGTTTACTTGTTATTTATTACTTATAAAACAAATATAATCCTTTCATTGGTAAAAATAAATTGTTTTGTTGTCCTTTTCACGTACAGGATTTACTCATTTGTAAAATATTTTACCAATGCAGTTTTAATATAATAAATGTGTAAAGAGAAAAAAATTAAGAAAGAAGATTGAAGGTGAGAAGTGTCAGGGTTCAAAATGACAAATTGATGCCTTATTTATAGTTAATAGTCAATTCATTACTGAAAATGAAATAGTCATTTACTTAGAGAATATAAAATTAACATTCTGAATATAAAACAATGCACTGAAGAAATATTTCTTGTGGTTCTTTATAAACCTTAATTGTTTTTTCATTGAGAAGTAAAGTTATTTCAATAAGTTTTTTTTAGAATTGAATTTAAAATATAGGAGTGGAGAAAAATATTAGACAAAACATGATGAAGTCATATTGAAAAAAAAATTTTCCACATATTAAATTTGTGTGTATATGCCTATACAATTATTTGTAAATACATATGAATTAATAATGTACATAAAAATGTATATAAAGTGTATTCATTTATACATGTATACTTACACATAATCATGTGTATATACACATACATACATGCTAATATATTATCATGGAAAAATTAATGATTGAATAGGTTTATTCTTGAAAAGGTGCTAAGAAATTTAAAAATTGTATACAATTTCTGGTATTGAAAGAATTTGCTGGATCTGCTGAATTGCAGGAGAGAAAGAAGGAAAAATGTAGAATAAATTATTGCAAATAAAGTAACCATTTATTTCTTCATTTTAACCATAAATAATTTATAGATTTATGTGTATAATCTCACTTGAAGAATCAAGTGTATATGTTTACTTCACTTTGTAGAAAGAAAACTTATATATACTTTATTTAAGAGAAAAAAATAAGTGGTGAAATCAGAGGAAGTTTTTCTAATAGATTTGATAAAACTGTATTCATTTTTTGCACACAAAATTTTAATAGTTGGTAAAATGTATGATGATCATTTCCAACAATTGTGTCTTTTTTCCTTCTATTTTTCCATCTTGTTAGTAAAAAAGGAAAACTTGCCAATCGAAGTTCAATTAACATTTTATTATATGTATTTATAATGTGTTTTGTGTACATGTTTTTATATATATATGTATGTGTGCAATATGTATATATACATATATATATGTGTGTGTATATATATATATATATATATATATATATGTATATTTAAATATATATTCTTAGTTATCTAAGTGTATGCATGTAATCACACGCACATATATATATATATATATATATATTGTATTTTTGTTGTATTATATGCAATAGCCATTGCTCGAGCCAAATTTATATATATATATATATGTTCAAATAAGGAAAAAGTAGGGAAGCCTTTTATGAATTTGACATATTTTGTTATTTATTTAGCTTTATAAGAAGTTTTTGGAAGAGGAATAGAATTTAAAAATTGAAACTGCTCGGCATTATTACCCTTCCAAAATTTCTGATGCCGTTAAATAAAATAAAAAACCTTAAAATTCAAATTTATGAAGGTTTATCTACGTGCTCTTTATTTATTCAGTTTGTCAGATTTAATTCATAACATCAACACTCTCTTACTCGCTCACACACATACACTCACACACACACACACACACAGTGTTTATGTCTATGCTTTCTTATTTGGAATTTTTTAAAGATTTTAATCTTATTGTTTCAATTTTTTCACTTTTTCACCATTTTCAATTTGATCTTCTTTTTTAAACTTTTTGGGAATTAAAATATGAATGTTTATGCATTTCACTTTGATAGAATTGAATTAAACAACCTTTCCTAATTGAAATAAACACTAGTTAGTCAGTAGCAATCCTAGATGTGGTTGGTTAACTTGATTTTGAAATCATGTTTGTCACTGCATACTTTTTTCCTGTCTCAACCTTAAAATTGTTTAATTAGAGAAAGAGCAAAAATTTACACTTGGCTTTTTAACATGTGTGTCTGTCCAATTACTGATGTAAAAAATGTGTGGGCCAGAATGTTTGTATAATTGGGTTTTTTATGAGCAAACTGACTGTTATTTTATTTTATTAATAGTCAAATGGTTGAGAAACATTATTATTGTTATCCATACTGATATTAGTAGTGAATAATTAAAAACAATACCAAAAAGATTTTAACTTTCAAAGAAAGGAAAAACATGTAACATTTTTTCATGGTTTTTTTAATATTTTAAAGATTGAAAAATAAAATTAGGAAAATATACATTTCAAATAAACTTAGAAAAATAGTGATTACGAGTGATTAACATTCATATAATGATATTATTAATATAAATTAATAAGATGTGCTAATAAAATAGGCAGAACATTTGTGATTAGTATTTATAAGTCCTACATATGCATAGAAAAAGTTTCACTTTCTTTAATTATGTATACAGAGATTATTTTTTCTTTTGGAAATAAATTAAAAATTATAAAGTAAGATAATAAATGTATTGAAATGTTTTTGCTATTTCTATATTAGTGTTAATCTTTCAAATATTGGTTATTTTAATTTATAAATTTAAATTCTGTTCAAATTACTGAAAAACATTTTCATAAAAAATATTAAATTTCTGTATAATGAAGAATATTGGTCCATCTTGGTATTAATTAATATGTATTAATCAATATGTATTAATCAATATGTATTTACATTTTTCATATTTTCAGAGGTTAATTTAAAAATAGACATAATCAGTTCCATAGATCTTTTGTTTCAATTTATTTAGGAGGAATTTTGTTGGTCTTAGTGAACACATAGCCAATTCTTAACAAAATGATATAGAATCACTTTTTTAAAAAGATTTTATGCAAGAATGTATATTTTTCAAAGGTATGTATTTAATTGAGCATTGTATTGCAAATAGATGAAGTAGAAAAACATTAAAAGTGTAGCCATGGAAGAAATAGCTTATTCTATGGAACAATGTGAGCTGGAAAAGAAAATAAGTTAACAACCAGAAGAATTAAGTAAAGAATTTCTGAATTGTGAATTCAAAAGTTTATTGAAAAAAATGAAATGATTCAACAATTCTTCTTTCAGATTCTTTATTTCTTACATATGTAAATAAAACAAGGCAGAGTTCTATTATCATTACAAAAAAATGGGTAAACAGATTTGTTTTAAGAATGTTTTATTTGCTTTATATTCAGTGTGGCAAATAGCCATTTTGAAATTCTGACTGGTATGTAAAATTCTTGCTTGTAATTTTAAGGACAGAACATGTCTAAATATATCAATTTGTCATCATTTTTCAGTTATTTTTGTGCATGTGTGCATTTAATATTTTTGTCAAAGACACACACATGTTTAAATTAGTACTCATAAATATACAGAATATTTAAATGTAAATTTATATGAATCCCTAGATTTTAAATCTGCAAACATTTTATCAACACATTTATATTTGAATACCAAGTATATAAATGCAAATATATCAAAATAAGATGTACATCTGGTAAATATCACACGTGCTTAAGTTTATATGAAGTTGGGTGCATGTCCACATGAATGCCTGCAATTTGATTTGAGCATAACTATTGTGTTCCTATTTTAGATTTAGTAATACTTTTTTACATGCATACATATGTATGTATGTATGTATGTATGTGTGAGTGTGGGTGTGCATTAGTTTGTATATGTTTGAATGGTTGGGTGGATAGAAGCTGATGTTGATAAGCCTGAAAATTTCATAATTTGTATATAATTCTTCAACATTTCATTTTGTTTCTAATGTTTACACTAATTCATTCTAGTAAGCTGGGACCAAAAAAAAAGTGGATTTTTAAAAAAATGTGATTAGATTCTTTCACGTCCATAAATACACAGAGAAATGGCTTAGCCATGGGTCAGATCCTAATTTATTATGCAAATTCACCCACTAATGGAGCAATAAAAATATTGTTAATGATAATGAAATCATTCAACAAAAAGAAATGTAGTAATGCAGTATTAAGCACCAGTAATTCTTAGTTTTCTTTTGAAATTTGCTTTATTTTATTCACTTAGTAAAAATGTCATTTCAGCATGAAAATTTAAACACTTTTATTTTTTCTGGTGCTTTCTGGGGTTTTCTTATAATCCTTTGCAATAGAATTCAATGGCTTTAGCAAGCAGAATTTGTAGATTATACATTTTGTCATAAAAAAATATGTCCAGTACATATAGGTTTATTGTCTATTGTTTTAAACTTTTTATTTTAAAAACATTTAAAAATCTAATTAATTAGAATGAGAAGATATACACTCACAGTAAATGTCAAAAAAATATTCCTGTAAAAGGCCGGACTGACCCGATCAGACCTTCTTTCTGACTGGTAGCTTCACATACCAATCTTTGCTATGAAAGATCTGGCAATGAAGTTTAAACCTTCATAAAGTGCCTCACCATTCTTGATTGCATTGTTCAGTAGATAATGTAGACATAGGTTGCTGCAGACAGAGCACAATGGTTAAAGCACCATGTTCCCTATCAGAGGTGGCCCAAACCATATACATATATATTCCCTACTCTCAATGATCAAGCATTAGTTATATATATATATATATATATATATTGTAATACTTGCTGACTTTGGGATTTTTTTTTCCCTGAAAATTGCTAGATCCCTAAAATTTTGTGATTGTTATAGAAATACTGTTTTTTGTTGGTTCATTTTTTGTGGTAGAAAGCATTTTAACTGTTGGCAATGTTTTCATTTTACATATTTATCAAATAATAAAAATACTTAAAGAAAATTTTTGACTTCTAATTGATGATTTGGCTGTATGACCATTGTTTGAAATGGTTGCATCTATATAACTCCTTGAATGGTATCCTCAAACAATGTCCAGCTATGGAATTTGGCGCCTTACCAAATCAATTTTCTTCATAATTTCTAAAGTATTTCTCCATCTCAACTAAAATAGTTATCTAAGTATTGGCAAATGTTTGCTTAGGATTTATTTGTCATTAAATGTGTTTACTGTCTCTGCAAGAATGTCATATGTGGAATTTGCACTTGATCAATCAAAGATCTTGTTAGATTAACTGTTTTATAGAGTAGTATTTATGCAGCATTTTCACTTAAGCTCCATCTTTAACAAGTAACACTTTTCATGGGTTCAAACATGTTTATTTATGTGTTCAGGCGTATTTACAGCACTAAGGCATCTGACCCTTGGGTGACTGTTATGTAGAACTGGTTCCTTATGTTTACTTTCTTTAACATGCTTAACATTTTGCAGTTCTAATCAGACATCAACAGCCCAAGATCCTCCTCTGTAAGCTTAACCTAGTCTTATAACCCAGCTGTGTCTATGTCTGGTTATGGAAAGAGCACATATCCTTCACTTATAAAAAAATACAATAAACTATTAACCGTATTTGTAGTTAACTTTACAAAGTTTGTCAAAATGTCTGCTCACAACTCCAATTTCTAAAGACAGGAATTACTAATGTAAAGACTTAATTCTTTTGGTTTAGAATCATTTTCCATTGTTTAGCACATCTCTGAAATCTAACTCTTGTCCAAGGTCAAATGACTGGAATGTGGTTGCTTTTTTTTGTTTTTCAGAATGGAAAGATATCGATAATAATGATATACAAAGTACAACTAAATAAATATATTGTAAAAAATAGCACAGGAATTCCCTTGCAAATGGGGTGTGTGCAGTAAGCATGAAAGTTCATTGTGCACAAAGATGTGCAATATTTATCCTTAAAGTTTTAACTCTATGAAAAAGTGAGTTGCTTTATGACAACTTACTTATTCCCTTAAAAAAGCATTTTATTTGTAAGAATGAGTTTCTTTTTACCTGTTGTTTATAACATTTTAAGAGTATTGACTGTTTATCAGAACAGTTGTACAAAGTATTGTTTTTAGTTTAACTGATAATCTCCAAAGAATCACTTGAACATACACAATGGTAAAGAGATTGTCAATGACAGTATGTTGAACTCACAATGGAATAAAACTAGATTATACTGTTCCCATAATTCTGCTGGAATATGGTAAACAGATTATTATAATGTATATAGTATTACAGATATATATATAGAATGACTAAAGGTAAGTATAACTTCATGCCTTCTGTGTCATCCTATAATGAATAAATACACTTATATGTACATACCTACAATAATTACCTTTGAGAAAATGTATGTGTGAGATTATATGCCATTTTAAAGTGGCTGAAATATTTTCTACTAAAAAAGAATTCCATTCTCAGATAAAGCTATTGTGAAAAGAGTAAAGTTGAAAAAGAAAAAAAACATTCTGTACATTTAAAAGAACTACTTTTGGAATATAAACTTAACAATGATAATTATTTTTTCTTCTTCATAATAGCCTGCAAAAATACAATTTTAAGGGAAAAAAGTGCTATAAAACTTCATGCAACATTGCAAAACAATTTCAGAACAAATAAAAAACATTATCGTAATAAATGTTTTTTCTCACAAAATTTCAAGAAAAAAAATTTATTTTTAAATGAAATAAATATCTAGAAGTTTTTTAAAATGTATTTCTTTTGTATTCTATTAGATGTTGCAATGGAATTTTAATAAAAGAAAATATCACTTTAACTGGATAAATTTGCTTTCTCCTCAGGTGAAATTTGTTGAAATTTTGGTAAATGATTTTATTTTACTTAAGATGGTAGCTCTTGCAGAAGTTAACATACCTGTTTCAGAAAAAAAGTAAATATATTTAAAACAGCTTTAAGAATATTAGATTAATATACAGAATATATTTGTCAAATATGTTTAGGATAATTGTTATAATAGATTATGTTATTATATTAACATTTTCATTGTTTCAGTTTTGAATATTTATCCATCACTATTATTTAAAAGAAATTAAGTTAATATAATATTCAACCAAAATGCTCAAATTAATACCATACAAAATGCAAAGAAAAACATTAATTCAGATTATCTTTCAAATGCATTCTTGAATTTCATTTTCACTCTATCCATCACTAAATTAAAAATGAAAATGTCAAATAAATAATCGCTGATAATTGGGAAAAAAAAAAACAGTTTACAAATTAAAAAAGGGTCCTTTTTTTTTCAAATGATGAATCTCTGCTCTTTTTTAAAAGATGCCTCAATCTTCAATTACTACAGCTACTTATGATCTTGTTGATGTTGTCCTTACTTTTTGAGCTGGTCCTCAATTTTAATTTTCCTATACACTTTATTGTTATTATTATACACATTGCTCTTCCTACACATATACATACACACATTCTCAAATTCTGAGCCTTGTCAGAATGCTTAAATTTCCGTTCTTTTCCTACTAATTTCATACAGTAACAGTTGATTAAAAATCTACCAAAGGAAGATGAAAAAGAAATTCTCCTAAAAAGAAGAGATAAAAGAAGTAACAATATAAAAACATCTTGAAAGGTATCTTCATCTTGCTACATTTTTCAAATTTATTTAACTGATGATATTTTTCTTTTTTTTTTGTGTGCGTATGAAAAATTTGTAAGGTAATTCTCCTTTGAAATGTATGAATATTTTGCCGGCGTTTTCCTTGGTCTCCATTCCAGTTTACCTCATGAAGAAGCAGACAAATGCCAGAGAATCTGGTCAGGCCCTTCCATCATTTTCCATGATCAGACATAGAGGAAAAAAGTAAAGAAGACTAGCTTCATTTTTTTTATTATTATATTTAAAATATATTTTTCCTTCACAAAAGTATTCTCATAAAATTTCAAAACAAATTATTTTAGAAGGCAAGGAAATAGAATTATTTCACCAATATTCTTTGTTGTTCTGAGATGATTTCTTTCCTCTGCCTTCTTATCACCATCTCCAGTTCAAGTCTTCTGGGATACAACACTCATGATATTATCAAATTATTTCTGTGGGCTCATACATTATTTGACGTGTTTAATACAATTTTGACAATTATTAAAAAAGCCATCTGCCCTTTAGGGTTAATAAAATTGTTTTCATTGTTGTTTCTTGTTATTTTCCAAATAAAACATTATATTTGACATCTTTAAGATTAGTGAATGTATTTAAAGAGTTTGTTGTTTTTAAATGTAAAAGTTGAATTTTATGCACAATTTCTTATCTAAGAAAATGATTCAAGGCCTACTACAAAAGTCTGGCTCTGCTTCCACCCATGAACTTTCATTCCCTTTGGCCGAATTTCTATTCAACACCATTTTTCTCTTTCTTATTAACACTTTCTCTCTTGTTGATGATTTCCTAATAAAGGTCTGATGGCTTTTTATTGTTCTTCTATTTCACTCCAAAGAACTTATACACCTGCACAACCACTTTTCTTTCAGTCCCAACATTTGCAACCCCTTTTCCCAATTCACCAGAAACATTTTTGTGTGATTATAATATCTGCTTTGAAAAATTACAGACTGCAAATCTTAAACAGGAGTTGCACATTTTTTGTTTTCATTATTCTGGCCTGACATTTATGGATGAAGTCAGCAATACCTCAAAATTGTCTGTTAATTTAAAAGAAAAAAAAAACCTGTTGCCTCTATAAGGAAAATAAAAAAAAGAAAATCTCATTACGTGTTTTTATTTTATTTAGACAATGCTTTAAATGTTACCATAGTATGAAAATATTATCATAACTGTTGAAAACAGGCTTCTTTTGTCAATGTTGAATCAAAGATTTTTTGACCAGACTGATTACTTCTGAGCATGCTCTAAACCTGTCAGATATGAAAAAATATATATAAACATGGAATCTTTCTCATTGAATTAAGCAGCTAAAAATACATGTAGCATCTAGTGGTGAATTTATAAAATTGAAAAAGATGGACAAATAACATTTGACAATTGTTTTTGTATTAGAAAAAAAATCAGCAAATCTACTTTTGTGCTCATCTAAAATACAATGACTTTACTATATTTCACTCCAAAAATAAATATATATATATTTACTTATCTAAGCTTAATACAATCTGGGATCATAAGTGTGGAGTACCCAGTAAGATTTCACTTCACTACAATGGTAATTGTTTGTGACCCTAGCATGCTAACCATCACTCAAAAGGGGAATGCTTCATATACAAAAGAGGGCGAATCAGTAAATCTAATAATTTATTGGCTGAATTTTGTTCTGAAATATTCACTACATAGAATTTAAATAAAAATTGCCTTATTTGAAAGACAAACTGTTATATAAAAGACAATGTTTTATCAATAAATCGTATAATAATTACAACAGATGAGCCATCATTGTCAATACAAAATTTGTAATTATCTATGAAAACTTTGAAGAGTATTTTTTAATGTATTTGAGGTGTTACTGAACCTACTTCTTCTTCAAAGAAATTCTCAAAATCAAAGTATTTCAGGTTTTCTCCTGTAAACCACATTCTTAACCTTTTAATATCCATTGATCCACTAGTGAGCATAACTTTAAACATGCTTTTTCTTATACCAGACAAGCATTAATTGCATTTTAACACAATGTGTAAGCAGATATTATATTTTAGTTTATTTTCATGTACTGGATGCGTGTGGTGGTCCAGTGGATATCGGCTCGGAACAAGAAATCGGATAGCCGAGTTTGAATTCCAGTTGAATTCATTGCATTCACTTACGCGCAAATACCCTTGGGAAAGGTATTAATCCATCTCTTCCTTCCAGTTATGGGTTAAATAACAGGACAGATTGGGTTCTAGAGCCTTGGCTAGCAACCAGTCTACTGCAGAAAGCAATGGCAACCTACTGTGGGATAATCTTCTGCTCAGTCAGTCATGTCTCTTTCGAGACATGATCGCCCAAGCATGTTTCATGTATGGCCATTAACTGACTGATATTATCAATAAAATCATCAAAACTAATGTCTTCTACTTGTGGAACAATGGACAGAGAAAGGTTAATAAGACCCTGCAAAAAATAAATTTTATAAATATTGGTGTGGGTGCCATTGTTTAAATCTGTGGTTCTGCTCTTTCAAGTTGGTAATTTTCTATCCAGAAAACCTAAAAATATATGAGTCATGTGCAAGAGCATTATCGCAAAACCTTCTAGGGAACTTTGGAAGAAAAGGAAATGTACTAATATGTTAAAATCACCTGTAAATTTTTCCATCAATAAAGAAAGATGCATAAACTCTTGCTAATGAGAACCCCAACCAAACATTTACTTTAAGTCTTCAGTGACATTTACAAATTGTTTCTTTACATGGCTAACTGCCTCTCAAAAAGAATTTCCCCATGTTGTTTAACTTATTAACTTAGTTTCTTTTTGTCTGATTTTGTTTTTATTCTATATTATTTTATATTATTATAACTGCGATAGTTACTTTGACCAACCCTTATAAAGGTGTAAATAATATGATTTTTATTCATCAACAAATTACATTGAGTAGAAAAGACATTATGTTGAAAAATAAATCTTTTTCATCATTAGGCTGTGGGACAATGATGTACATACATATTAGCGTTATGAAAATTTGTAAAATAGTTAATTTTCTATATCAAAATTTGATGAACTTTTGTTAAAAAATAATGAAGAAGTGTTTAATTTTGTTTATTTTATAAAAAATGTCTCCCACAAGACAAACTTTCTAAGCTTGTATATAAGTGTTGTGGATCTGGGGTTAGATCTAATAACTGCACAAGCAGAGTAATACAGTAGAAAATGCAATATATTGAAGAGAAATATATACAGAGAGGGTTAGTAGAACATCGTACAATACAGTTAGTCAAATACAAGAGAATGCGAGATAATACGAAACGGGAGACTTGGCAATGTTACCCTCAGGACTAGATCACTGGGATACACTAACTATATTTATTTTTGTATAAATACAAAAAATGTGGCACAAGGCCGAATACGGGGATGGGAGAAGGCTGGTCTTCATCTAGTCTTAACGTTAAACTTAGCTAGTCACAATCACTGACCCAAGCATGCCAAAGTATTCCATTCACCAAAACTACGCTTTCTTACTTACCTTCCTTTCCACGTCCACCATAATACCACAGTGTCTCTATGAAGTCCTAACTAAAAACCCCAATATGTACAATGCTTGTCTGTGGGGGGGGGGGGAATAACAATATAAAAACCCCAATGAATATTTACAAGAAAAAACAAATTATATACAAGAAACTAAACAAAACTGTGTTAGTAACAAACCCCCCACATATTCTAACATGTGATAGATATATCCGTTAACTTTTACGAAATCGATGCAGGACTATAAATAATCTAAACCATTTATTCGTCCAACCACGCACACATGTATGCACACATCCAAACACAAAAACAAATACGAAACTCACACGCGAAATACAAAAAGTGTCCTGCACCCACCAGAGAACTGACATATCTGGTCACCTAAACAAGGGAAGGGAGGGGGAGTTAAACTTAAAGGAAAATGGGGACAGAAATAAAAGGGACCGATGAGAAACCAAATCCTAGCTAAGAATAAACTATAAAAGACAACTCAAGACAAAAAATAAGCCTAAACTAGTCTACATCAGGGCAGGGGTGCTAAAGTTCAAAATGGAAGGAACAAAATCCTCATGCCTAACCGGCATCGATATGCCACTCTAAGTCAGCTCCTCTCACTTGGCACAATCGTGCAAGATGTACCCACCTTTTGCCAAACTCTGATGGAGGGAGCCACCGCCTTTCCGTCCTAATCTTGACTTTAAGCTGATGCTTAAAGAACAAGATTAGTTGGGAAGAGGTGAACTTCTCGTCCCCATAGAGCTCCTTCTGGCGCGTCCTCCATATCACGACTCTCATAACTCTTAGCAAGCAAAAGAACACAGTGCTCAGCCATCGTCAGTGGCAGTAACACATTGCTACAGACAGAACTAGCCTCAAGGACAAAGAACTTTCTGTGCAGAATGCGAACCATGATGCCTTCACAACGCCTGGACGTCGGAGAGACCATCCGTCGCCCGTTGGAGTCGTTTCAGAGCTATCCGACATTCACGATAGAAGGCGCACTCGCCACGTGGTAAACGGCTGGCCTCTTCTTCAGACGAGTGCACACTTCTCAGGGATGGGAAGTTCTTATGGGCGTCTTCCTTCCAGAAGTCGACCTCCCCATCCGTTTGCTGACACATTCGATCTAGGAACGCGATGCGAAGCGTGTGTTGACGAATCTCAACGCTAGGCATACCTAGACCGCCCTCAGAAGGGTGAAGGTAACAGATCTCGCGAGACACCTTAGAGGACTTGCTCTCCCACAAAAAGGAGAACAATATCCTAACTAAATCCATTAGCATGGCACACGGGAGAGGTAGCACAGAAAGTTGATAAATGGGGTAGATGTGTGAGGGACATACTTCCGCCCTCCCCTTTAAGGAAAGATTCCTCCGGGACCACAATGAAATTGCGGCCTCGGCCTTCTCCTGCACCGCCGACCAATTCATCTCCAACTGGAGATCAGGATCGAACCAGACGCCGAGTATCTTGATCGGTCCGTCCATCTAGAGGAAAGGTCCGTGAAGAGAAACTCCCTTCCACGCACCCAACTGCAAGCCAACAGACTTATCACGGTTGATCTTGGCCCCTGTCACCGTTTCGTACCCTCTGATTTCTTTGCCGACTTCGTCAATCTCGGCCTTACTCGACACCAGAACCGAAATGTCGTCAGCATAGGCGGAATACCTGGCCGAGGTGGTAGCACCAGGTAGTGAGATTCCCCGCAGGACCAGATTCGTCTTTAACTTACGAAGGAATGGTTCCAACGCAAGCACGTAGAGTAAATGCGATAACGGGCAACCTTGACGAATGGAGCGAGACAATACGAAAGGCTTCGATCTTACCCCCATTCACTTCCACCAGCGAACCGGGAGTTGCATACAAGAGGCGAATCCAGGAGCGAAAGTAAGGCTCGAAACCAGCGGCTGAAAGGACAGACTCCAGAAATCGATGGTCAACCCTATCGAATGCCTTGGACTGATCTAAATTGATCAGCGCGGCTTCACTGTCGACTTGCTCAATGATCAAGCGTACCATATGAAGCATGTCCTGGATAGTCCTGCTCTTCACAGTACAAGTCTGTTCCGAGCCAATCAGACTAGGCAGGACAAGCTGCAAACGGCCAAAATCTTTAACTCTGTGTTTAACATAGTTAAGGGCCGAAAATTACCTATGCAATCCCCACCGTTCTTATCCTTGCGTAGTAACTTGATAACACCCCTGGTGAAGCGTTGAGGTATATACCCCTGCTTCATCCAGTTGTTGAATATCAGTTCCAGCAGAGGGACAAGCACGGGCGACAGCCTCAAGTACAGTTCGTAGGGAAGACCATCTAATCCCGGAGACTTATCCCGGCCAACTAGCTTCAGCGCTTCCCAGATTTCATCCTCTGTTATGGGCCCTCGTACCCAGCCGCCTCAAGGCGGGGAAAGTCAGCCAAATAGGTGGTGAACTGAGTAGAGCTCAGACCGGGTTCCCTGGTGAAGAGTTCCTGAAAGTAATCACGCGGCCTCACATATGCCCGCGTTTGTAGTCAAGGTCCGATTATCCGGCAATGTGACGCACGCGACATGTCGTTCAGAAGCTTTCCTGACTTCCTCCAACCGCAGTTCAGCGGCCATATTCGTCACCTAGCAAGACATTCTTTTTAACCTAGCCCTAACTACCAGAGCATGGTCCTTCCTGATAAGCAGAGAGGCCAGATCGGCCTTATCTATGGCTACGTCCCCACTAACACGGGATTTAACAGCTCGATCAACTTTTTCTTCTGCCGCCTTTTGCTCTGCTAAACTAGCTAGATTGAGCCAATGACTATAGTCAGCAGCAAAAACCTAATTTTGCATTTTAGTTTATCCCACCACCTGTTCCCAATGACAGCCCCCGTCAACTCCCGCTGAATCATTAGTTTCAGCTGGTGCTGGAAATCTTTGTCATTCAATTTCCAGTAACTAGCCAACCTAGGCTTAGGCTTATCTAAGTTTACCCGGACTCGGACGAGCCTATGATCCGAATAAACTATCGAATGAAAACTTGGACATTCTACGAGCCCTACGTCGACTCTCTTAACTATAACTCGGTCGAGGTAACTGGAACGTACCCACGAAGCCGAGACGCCACTATTTGTCCAAGTCCACACTATTTCCTGCGGATGCTCGTTACGATACTTATCGACAAGATCGAACTTGTAGATAAAGTCCCGAAACGGCTTCACGTCAGGATTGTTAGTACCCGTATTTGAACCTATACGATCTACATCGGGGTCAAGGACGGCGTTCGAATCCCCCACTAACACTACCGAACGAGATGTCATCAAAAACGGCTCGATCTGCCGAAACAAAGCAGGCTGCTCAGCATGAACATTGGGCGCAGAAAACCCCAATGAAACGTAAGGCCCTACCTTTTATGGTAACATCCAGGATGCAAAGCCTGTCCGCTGGATCTGCGAAAACAAGGGCACACGTCGCATCCAAAGACTTGCTTACCAGCCAGGAAAAACCTCTCGAACGTCCATCAAAACATGCTGAAAAAAGATGAAAATCTTTAAACAGAATCTTCTCATGATCGTGAGCTGAAAACCGGGTCTCCTGCAAACAGCATACATTCACCCCGAGACTCTGAAGATCACGAAATTTGTGCTTCTATATTGAACACAGCCGGGGAGAGGACACCCACGGCCTGTCCCGTTGGTTCTGTACCCATGTCACTTTTGATGGATCTATCATAGGACAGGCCGCCAACGTCCAGAGGAAATGTTAGCTTCATAGCTCTATACAGGGAGGGGTGAACAAAAAAATGGGAGTCTCCCGGCACAGAACTGTCTCAACTTGGCAGCCTTCTCATCCTTACAATAGGACATTGGAGGGTCCATTAAGAAGGCGCTGTTCGCCTCCTCCATCATTTTCCACACGTTGGAGGAAACAGGGCCAGCTCTAACCACAGTTAGAACTCTTTTGGCCCTGGGAAAATTTGTGGGGTTTTCTATATCTTTTCCGTGTAACTTACGGAAATTTAATAAGGCGTTCAGTTCTTTGTGCCTCTTGGCTAGTTCCAAAGATTTCTCTGCTTGTTCGTCCGAGACTTTGCACACGTCCTTTCCTTTGTTAAAAATTGTTTTCGCTTTTCTTTTCTTTTTTCAGTCTTCTTTTCAGTGTAAGAAGACGAAGAGGGGCTTCTTAAACGTTTCTCTTTTTTCTTGGGTGAAGATTTGAGAGTTTGGCAAGGGGAGGGACTGGGGGTGGACATAGGAGTGTTTTGGATGGGGTGGGGTTTAATGATCTTGTCATTGGTGGAGGGGCCATGATTTTTTTGGTGGATGGGCTGGACGGGACCGAGGTTGAAGGGCCTGTAGACCCCACTGAATTAGATTTCCCGAGCCTCTTCTTTTGCAGCTCTTCTTTTAACTTTTTAATTTGTTCTATCTTCTCCCAGGAAGGCTCATTTAATTTTTGAATTTCTGACGCTGTTTCAGCATAAGACGCTGAGGCGTCACCCTCAGAGCTAGTGGAGGGAATGGGGCTGTAGGTGTCTTTCGTCCTTGGGTCTTCAGGGACTGAGGCCCCACTGTTCGGACCTTCCCTCTGCCTCTAGCAACGACTTGCCACTCCCCCTCATCCTTCTCCTGATCCAGATTTGCGGAAGGCGTTGGAGTCTGGGAGAGTAGGGGATTTGCTCCAACCGGAGGTTTGACCACACCGGTCCGAGCCGCTGCTAGGCTTATTACAGGCGCTGCGGATTTTACATTTTCGGCCAGAGGGATATTTTGGTCGCCAGTGGCCGGAAGTCCAGAGGCCTTCATCCCTGGGCAGGAAGAGACTAGGTAACCAGTCTCGCCACACTTCCAGCATTTTAGTTTTCTACCGGTCACAATGACCAGTATCTTCCAGCCACAAAAGTCCAAACAGTTGGGGATGGAGTCGATGGCTTCCTTATTGATCATAATATCAAAACTCCATCCCCCGTTCAGATTGTCAGAGGAGGCCCACAGGATTTGGCCATAGCAGGAGAAATAGGCAGCTAAATGTTCCCCGACAATCTGAGGAGGGACCTCGTATACTGATACCCTGGCCCTTCGGCGTCCTTCATATTCTGTTCTTAATATTATATCTTTCGTTATCAATTTTTTACGGGCCATCTCCAGGCAGTCTTCTGCCGTGGACAACAGCACGTCCCACATGAAGTATCTCATACTTTTAATTACTCATTGGGGTTTGATCCCCAAGGACAGCAGTGTTCGGATTACTGTGTCTTTTGTAGAACAACAAATTTTGCATGACCACTTGTCAACTACAAAGACTGACACCATTTTATGTTCGAACCTTTGTAATTCTTGGGGGTTAGCCAAAAGCCCGTCCTCTTTCAAAAGGTGTTCGTAACCTTTGGCTCTCTCCAAGAACTCAGCTAGGTTAATAATACAACTTGGCGGGGACTTCCAGCATGAGGGCGATTCCCCAGCCGTCTTCTGGTCAGATGCTTCTTGTACATTTTTTTCCGTATTCTTTATAGCAGGGCTACTTTTATCATTTCCTTGGTTGTTATTTTTTGGGTGGGTATTTTTCTTTTTATCAGGTGGGTCTGCTTTGGAAGAAGACCCAAACAGGCCTCTTTTCACCGACCGACCGCCATCGGCCATCTTGGCACCTTTTAATAAACTACACTAATATATTTTTTATTTTTATTTTTCCCACTAAAAATAGTAATGGGAAGGGGAGGGGGTAAGAAATGGGGAACTTTTCTTAAATACAAAATGAATTGCCATAGCAAAGTACAAAAAATTAACAGCGGCAAATAAAGCAAAAATATGACAATGAGTGGGGGGGCACAAATATATAAGTCCAAGTATAGAATACAAAAATAAAACTTTTAGTCCGAGGGATTTAAAACAACCGTCCAAAGGCAATACAAAATTCCACAACGATATATAAAAATACAAAAAGCACGAAAAAATAAGTAAAAAATGAAGTCTCGTCCGAAGACGAAAATAAAATTAAATAATTATCACAAATAAGAAAAGTCTGCCACAAAACAAAAAATTAGATGCTTGCTTTAGATGAAAACCAAATACAAATTCTAAACAAACAACAAAAATTAAAGTTTGTCCAAAATTAAAGGCTGGTGATTAAATACAGACAATTAACAATTAAACAAGAAACACAAAAATATAAAGTCAATAAAGATAAGAAAAATGCAATAAGATTCAAAAACTACAAAAGAATAACAGAAGAAGAAAGCCTGAGAAAATAAATGGTTAAAAAAAATAAAAAATAAAAAGTCGGCCTAAGACCGAGAAAGAAAAATTAAACGGGAAAAAAAATAAAAATAAAGTTCTTAAAAAGTCAGCTGAAAGAGTTTTTTTTTTTCCAAATAAACGTTCGCTGTTTTTTTTTTCTCCTTTTCAAGTCAAGAAGAATAAGAAAATATCAAAAAACGAAAAAGGAAAAGGAAATCAAAATTAAAACATAAGACTTTACGATTTTAACAGACAGAAAATAATATGGCGGCCGAAGCCGACCAAATAAAAAAGAAAAAGAAAAAAAGAAAAAGTAAAAGAAAATAAAAGACTGAAACGAAAAACGAAAATTAAAACAACCAAATATCAAATAATATAAACCAAAGAAAAATTTCAACTTAAGTCAAAAATGAAGTTCTTTTTCTGTGCTCAGGTAAGTCCAAATAACTGAAAGAACAATACGGTCAAACGCGGTCTTGCTGGGATACACTAACACTGGAGTCCACTAATGACTACTATATATAGTCTTTGGAAGAGTCCATTAGTGTAAACAGGGAAGGTGCCCCAACAATAAGTATAGTAGTTTTTTTTGTTTTTTTGTTTTTTAATCATTTCACCCCGAGCAAGGCGTAAGTGCCACTGATGTGCAGGAGGGGGGCTACATGACTGAAAGAAAATTAATTAGAGGAGGGAGAAGAGGATTACAAAACAATTAGAAAGAACCAATAGAAAGATGAAAATGCAGGTGTGATGACAGTTGCAAGGATGGAGAGGAAGGATATACGGGGTGGGGGAAGGGCTAGAGTCAAGTGGTTAGTAGATGAGTATTGACATTGCATTTAAATTTCTGGAGGTTGTAGCCGTCAGGAAAGCAAGAATATGGGAGCGAGTTCCACAGGCGGGAAGTGTGAGAGAAGAAGATGCAGGAGTAGAATTGTCGTCTGCATTTGGCTAACCTAACTGTGAATGGGTGGGACCCAGTTGCCATTCTGGTTGCATGAGTAAACACCTGTTGAGGAGGCACCAGTGACTTAAGTTCGTCTGAGCAGAAGCCATGAAAGTACTTATAGAAGAGACAAAGGGAGGCCACATTTCATCAGTGGGGAAGTGGCTGTAGTCGAGCATCTATCATGTTACTAACTCTCCTTTGGAGCCTGTTGAGAACACTGAGGTGAGCAGCAGGGGCGCCTGACCATAAATGGCAGCAGTACTCCATGCATGGTCGAATGGTAGACTTGTATATATGCAGGATGGATTCAGGCGGAAAGAACGTCCTGGATCGACACAGTGACCCAACCTTCTTAGCAGTGGATTTAGCTATGGATTTGATGTAGCGCTTCCATTTGAGATCCGAAAAGAGGGTAAGGCCGAGGAGGCGCAATGTATTGCACTAAGGGAGAGTCGCTTGGTCCATGCTCATAGGAGGCAGGATAGGTTGCCTGTGATGGTTGACAGACAACAGCTTGGTCTTGGACGCATTGAAGTTGACAAGCCACTTCTTGCCCCAATTCACCACAGAGTGTAGATCCCATTCAAGGTCAGCAACGAGACTATGTCTGTCCGCCATGCCAAGTTTCTTACTGGTGCGGGAGTATATTGTGGTGTCATCTGCGTAGATGCCTACTTGGGACTTGATCTCATCTGGGAGGTCATTGATGAAAATAAGGAAGAGCGTCGGGCCCAGGATAGAGCCCTGGGGGACACCGGCATTCATGCTGTAGGATGAAGAGGCATGCCCATTCAAAATGACCTTCATTTTGCGTTTGTTTAAAAAGGACTGGATTAAGTCAAGCAGGCATCCGGTAATGCCATAACCCTGTAGCTTGCAAAGGAGGCCAGAGTGCCAGACCCTGTCAAAAGCCTTGGAGATGTCCAGAGCAACTGCACGAGCCTCGCCTGACTCATCAAGGGTCCGGAGCATGTACTCTGTAAAGGTTGTTAGCATATCGACAGTGGACCTGGCAAAGCCGAAGCCATATTGCTTGTCAGAGAAGAGTTTGTGGGCAGTAAGATGTTGAACTATTTCAGCAAAACATACTTCTTGATGTTGAACTATTTAAGAAAACATACTTCTTATGGCCTCGAACACTTTCCGAATATTGGTAGAAGGCTGATAGGGCGATAGTTGGATGGGTCCGAGGGTTCACCACAATTCTTAAAAACAGGAACGACTGAAGAGAACTTCCAGCATGCAAATGACTTTCTAGAGCTTTCTACAGGGTGATTGAAAAGTAACTCCCCATTTTAAAATATTTATAATTTATTTATTAACTATAATTTTTACAAGAAATAAATATGAGAAGAAGGCTTTTAGAATGCGGTTTGATTTGAAATTTGAAATGGGCAGTCTTGGTTTGGTATAGTAGACTTGCTCATTTAACCAACCCCAAAGAAAATAAATCACAGAATGCTAAGTCAGTACTCCTGGCTGGCCACTCATGCCTAAAGTAGGGAGTTACTTTATACCCTGTGGAATTGCTTATGTTTTTTCTAAGTTTGTATATTATGCTGTAGCTATAAACTGTTAAATGCATTAAAAAATACATAAGTACTATCCAATTTTATCATCAGCAAATTGAAAAATAAAGCTTCTGAAATATTTGAATTGTTTGCACTTATTGTGTATATGGTAAAATTAAATTTTCATTTTCCAGGGGACCTTTTTCAGGAATAAAACAAATTAACGTCTTTTTTGGTGCATTTAAACAAAAGTTCATTGGTTTATGATACAGGAACATAGGGTTTACAAAAATGTCATAGCCCTAATATATATATATATATATTGATTTATAATTTGCAATTGTAATTAGGTTTATGAATATTTTCTCTATTTAAATTTTAAAAAGTGAGGGAAAATAAAGTAAGTTATTTAAATAGAAGCAAATTTTGATACATAAAATATATACATAACAAATTTTGGTAAAAATTTCTTTTAGTTGTATCATTCATATATCAGGATTTATTGAAAAATAATTTACACCAAACTGATTATTTTCTGTTTCTTAAATTTTGTCAAAAACATAAAACAACCAGGGATATGCTGGTAATTCCAATTATCTTATATGTAATTTTTCCAAGTAAATAAAAAGTATGAACCTCATGATAACAGCTTGTCATCACATGCACATGCATGAGAATCTTTCTGAAGAACACTTTTAATTTCTAACTCAATATTGTCTCCTCAAACATTCTGAGAATTATTTAATGCAGTCAATCTGCTTGAAACTGAAAACATACTTCTTAAAATTATATATGATTATATAATTTTTTCATGTATATATATGCTTAAATATTACAATATTTCTTAAAAATATTATCCTTTGATTCAGTAACTTAATAAGCAACATATGTTGTTTGTTCAAATATTATTTTGGCTTCTTTAGGTGCTGTATAACTGATATATTCTTCAATATTTTATGACATGTATTGGATATAATAGAATTTGATATCACTCAGTTTATTTTTAAAATTCTTAGTCATGGCTTTCATCTTTTTTAACTCAATAAATAAAAGAATATGATGAGATTATGAGAACATTTTTAAAATATAATTATTTTGCATTATAATAAAACAGAATGTTTCCTATTTTGGTATGATTTCAGTTTATTTTGATTAAATGTTATTTTTTACTATGAAAATCAGATAAATCTACAATTCATACAATTTGAAACATTATTCTGAGTTTTGATCACTGTGATTAATTTTTTATGTTTATTACAGCATTGACATGTCTATGAAAATTAATACAAAGCAATTTCATTTATGTGATCACATCTAAACAATTCTATGATGCATTTTTCCCCTCATCATACAAAATGAAATTACTTGCATAATTTACAGATATTTTTCTGTTTCATTATTTGGAATCAAACAGTATAGAATATTGTATATTAATATAACTTTAGCATAGTCAATAACAAAATCTGTGAAAAACTTTAAGAAAAAAACAGATTCAGTTAGAGTTTTGAATCCAGTTCTAAAATGCAACACTTGGTTGATGCTAAGTCTTTCATATAGGAATATGCAGCATAATTAATGCTGCATAAATGTCTGGGGATTTTAAGCAATCCGTAAGTAATTGCTTTTTGCATTAACCATGGTAAACAGTACTATTTGAAAGCTAGTGTGCTATCAGTCCAAAGAGATTACTTTGAAAGAATCAGTGGAAATGAGGTGTTAGGATAAGCAATTTTTTCACTGTCAAATCCTCTAAAATTTTGGATAGCATCAAAGCTCATCCATAAGAGAAAATTACTGTTTAAGGCAAAAGTAAGCAAAATGCATCCTTATGTAAAGAAAACTTGAGTTCAGTTTAAAATACAAGTCACTTCTATCTTGTTTATACAAAGCTTGTAAAAGATTCTGATAAAGCAGGATTCAGTTTGGTCATTTCACACCATATATTAAAAATATGACCTATCTTCATCTTCAGGATGATATTATCATAAAAGCAACAGATGAAAGGAAAACAATGCTATTCATTGTGGCCTCTTTTTGATGAACTTTTGCTCTCCTCAGTCGGAAAAATCATAAAATTATTGATGCTCTCTTTCATCAATAATTGTACAAGAAAAACTGGATATGCAAAATTTTTTTTCAGCAGATGAAATCTTTTCTTTTTTTGATGTTACCATTTTTATAAATATAGTTTGGGCTTGTCAGGAAGGATTAGCTATGAGGTCTCCAATTTTTCATAAGATTTCTAATATCCATATGAAACTTCTTCAGTTTTGATTAGACATGTAGATGGAGATCAACTGAAATGTATAGGTCTTGCTTGATAAGATAAACTCAATTAGTTCATGTTAGAAAAAAAGAAGATTCACAAACTTATATTTTGGAGGTCCTAGTGTAATATAACAATCTAGGCCCACCCGAGGAAGTGAGGAAGCGGGGGCATTTTCCGGCCGTTGAAAGGAACGGATGGTTGTTTGACCTTATTTCCGGCAGTAGCGGAAATGGCTACAAGAGGCAAACAGAACAGGTGTCTCTGAGAATTACGTGGGCGTGCGTAGGCGAGGCAAAAAATCGGAAGTACCGGTTTGGAGATAAAAAGACCTCGGGCACGGATTTCACGACAGACGAGTCTGGGCAGAGAGACAGAGTCAGGCAGAGAGCCAGACCAGACCAAAGGAGCAACAGATACGACACCCCCCCGTCAACCCCTTAGAAGCGCGCTCTCTCGCTCTCTGTTCCCTAGGCTACACGGTCCATCGTTCATTAATAAAAATATCACTTGATATATTTTTATATATATGCGTGTTTGTCTGTTTATTGATATACAACAGACTTAATCGTTTTGGTGCCTAAGTGACCTGCTGTTTTGAAACAACAAAACAGATTGATACGAGCTAGTACCACGGCAACAATTGAGAATTCAACAGACTTGAAATTTCCGGAATTAAAACTACCGGATAGAAGACGAAAATAGTAAACAACCGGACGACAGCGAGGAAGGAAGAAAAAGAAAAAAAGAAGACGAAAATATATAGACAGTCAGCCAAGGTAGGTGTCTCTTTGATTGATAGTGTGTGTGTTCTGCTCGTGTTATAGTAGGTCTCGTTAAAAAAAAAATGGGACAGCATACTTTTGCCGATCTGACCGTAGAAATGAGAAATATGGATTGTTCGGTAGAACGGAGGTGATGAAACAGACTACATGTAGGGAGTAGCGCATTAGGTTTGGGGTTGACGGGGAGGAGTGGGGTGTTAAAGTTGACGGGGAGGAAGAAAGTTGAAATATTTGCCTGTCTGTAGGTGTAGGGCATCTGAGTTGGTGATTTGTTTTTCTTTTTTTTGTTAATATTTTACCATATATGTGAAGTGAGTTAAAGTGGATAATTGGATTAACTTGTTGATAACAATGTTTTCTTTGGTTTGTGCAAGAAAATAGTTAATATTTCGTAGAATAAATATTTAATGAAATAATTTTGGTTTGTGTCTTAATTTTACTTAAAAAGCGGCATGAACTTTCCAGACAACCCAATAGAAATATTGACGAACAACTATTCTCAATGTGATTATGAAGGTCAGTTGTATGGTTGAAATAGTTGAGTTTTTCTGATCAGTACTCGAGCCGAATTAAAAAAAAAAAACAATCGATGTTCTATGTACACAAACTTTCCCCAATTGGAGTATTAGCATAAAATGACCCTCTCCATTTTCTCCATTTGGCCTTGTATTGCATGAACTAAATCAAAATTGGTAAACATTGACAAATTATAAATGTAGCTGAATGCTACCACAATAGGAAAATCAGAGAAACGAAAGGGTTCTTTAATTTTGATCTCGTCAACAGAATTTGTTCGTATACGTCAATTTGTAATCTTTACACAGATATTGTCAAAATTTAAAAATGTTGTGTTTTGCATGACATTTCTACAGCATAGAAATGACTTAAATGTTATCGAGAGTTTTAAAGTGTAATTTTAATTATGCAGTTAACAACAGCCAACAAAATCGCCAATTATAAATATATCTCAACATCGTTGCTTGAAAACAACTGCATTGTTTGGTTATTTCTTTGCGAATACACCGATTATATATATTCTTAAAACATTCACCCGCGTCTCAGTGTTTCGCGATATGAGTCAGATATTGAAAAGATATTTTGTTATCAATATGGTGGAATCGGATTATTTGGGGAGATTTGGGAAAATTAAATTAAAATCTAAAACTTATTTTTATTTACGTAAAAGTACTTCACTTTTATGCTTTTGTGCAGGTTCCCATCAATTCAACATCCTCTGTGAATTTTCATTTATGTGACTGGGGAAATATCTTTTGAAGATATATTAATTTCTGAAAACTAGTAAATACCTTGGAACAGGTAGATATGGAAAGATTTAGTGAAGGATATGACGAACTCCCGAAGAAGTTGATGATAGGAGTCATTGCTGGCGTGGTCGGCGTAATAATAATCCTGGGAATAATAGCCAGGAAGCGGATTTTTAAGTGTAAAAGAAGCAACAGTGCTTCGGAAAAGGAAATTGAGTTATCCGCTGTGAATAGTACTCCGGGGTCAACGGGCGTTCAACACTCTACGTTAAACAGAGAGATGTTAACAAATCAGATATGCTTGGTTTCGAATCCAGAGGAAGTAGTTCAGGGAATGGAAAGCATTGTACAAACTAAGGAACTACGAGTCATGGGTCCATTTTTTTTTTAGACTAAATTAATATCCTCCACAAGTAAATTGCATGTGGATTAACGTTGGAATCAGGGTAATTTTCTTCATTTTCTATTGAACATTTTTCGGTCAGACTATGAATGATATGTACGGCGAATAATGACCATTTTTTCTGTGTTCAAACATAGTATGTTTGAAATTAAATTAAATTAAATGAGGTTACATGTGTAACAATAAACTCGAGCAGAAGCACGCATGGTGTTGGTCAAAGGTCATTTACTCGATGTTAGTTTAGAAACTGGGGCGCAATTACCGCCTATAATCATGTGGATTATGCATCGAAGAGTCTACGCTTATGGACAGAGTTGAGAAAGAAAATGAACATTTTTAAGAACTTTGCCCAATTCTGTGAAAATGGATATTAAAAAAAAAAAAAAGAAAAAAAGAACAATGAAACATCGAGCTGGTAGAACAATTTTCAAGATTTTTTTTTTTTTGTTGTTGTTTTGTTTGTTTCGACACATGTTTTATACAATTGTAGGGCTTGTGTGGCATGGGGAGGAGAGTGAGGATGTTGCACTTAAAATGTTCTTAGGTGAACATTTTGGAAAATGGGTGGGCGAGGAATGTAATATAACAATCTAGGCCCACCCGAGGAAGTGAGGAAGCGGGGGCGTTTTCCGGCCGTTGAAAGGAACGGATGGTTGTTTGACCTTATTTCCGGCAGTAGCGGAAATGGCTACAAGAGGCAAACAGAACAGGTGTCTCTGAGAATTACGTGGGCGTGCGTAGGCGAGGCAAAAAATCGGAAGTACCGGTTTGGAGATAAAAAGACCTCGGGCACGGATTTCACGACAGACGAGTCTGGGCAGAGAGACAGAGTCAGGCAGAGAGCCAGACCAGACCAAAGGAGCAACAGATACGACACCCCCCCGTCAACCCCTTAGAGGCGCGCTCTCTCGCTCTCTGTTCCCTAGGCTACACGGTCCATCGTTCATTAATAAAAATATCACTTGATATATTTTTATATATATGCGTGTTTGTCTGTTTATTGATATACAACACTAGTAATCACTACAAAAGAAGGACAAAGTGTTAATGTGTATAAAAAAAGGAATTATATAAAAGATTTAAAAAAGATAACAGCATCAAAATACATCAATGTGTTTGCCTAACAAAATTTTGGAACTTAATGGCAGTTCTCATAGTTACAGACAATAAAACAAGATATATTTTCATTTGTGCTGATATTAATTTGAACATCAAATATTATCTCCTTGATTATAGCTTATTTTCTAAAATAGGAAAATGGACATTCTTAATTTCACTTAAACTAAACTTCATTTAATTTTGCAAAATAACCATATTAACAAAAAATGTTTCTTGTAAAATGCTAGAATTTTATAATTATGCATGTTTCAATATGAAAAATTTGTACTTAAAGTGTGTAATTAAAGCCTGTAATTTAATTCTTGATACTGGTTTAATGTTCATTAATCAAAGAAGACTATTTATTATCTCTCTCCTAATCAAGCTAACATGTGGAAATCTAAATTGTATGCAATTCTCTCTGGAAGACCCACAGTAAACAACTCATCTGATTAATTTTAAAAGCAATTATAACGAATCTAACAAAAAGGTAGGTTTATTTCAAAGCAACAAAAAATGACTATCCAAGCAAAATGAATATCTGAATACTAACTATTAGAACACTTTGGTTCAATGGACATTGTCATTTCCATTTTTTTCTTTTGTGTTGTTCAATTTTTACAAAGGAGAATGTATTATTTAGTTTCAGTGCACAACTAATTTTGAGGCTTGAAAAATCTTCAGTTTTTATTATAGACTTAGGTTCTAATAATATAATATAATAGGTTTTAATATCAAGTATTTTAATGGCTCTTAAGTTTTAGGGCTGATACAAAGAAGAAAGAAAATATTGCTAGCTTTTATCTCAAGTGGGAAACCAAAATAAACTCTGTAAGCTTACAGTCATATCACATTGAATACACCAGTTCTTATTTGATCACCGAAGTTAAGCAACGTTGAGCCTGATCAGTATTTAAATGGGTGACTGCTTGGGATGCCAGGTGCTGTAAGTGTTTATTGACAGATGTGTATTGTGGTGCAGTGGATGTTGGCTTGGAAAGAGAAATCAGTGAGCTGATTTTGAATTTCAGTTAAATGCCCTGCATTCAGTTATGAGCTAGTACCCTTGGGAAAGGCATTAATCCATCCCTTCCTTCCAGTTATGAGTTAAATAACAGGGCAGGACTTGGGACCCTACCCTTAAACAAATCTCAATGAAACTTTCTCAGTCAGGGAGGAAGCTGGTTCAACCCACCTAGAATGCATGCGGCTTGGACAAAATAAACTCCTCAAATTGGTACAGCTGTAGACAATCCAGGGTATATAGTTTACCTACTCAGTGTCCTCAAAACCAGGAAGCTGCTCTTAATGTCATCATCATTTATATTATATTCTACTTCTTCACTCATTTTAAATTATATATGTTGTTTTCTGTTAAGCATGTAGACTCTTCTATTGACTCTTTTATCTATACTTACCATGTTTGATGGTGCAGTTGTGGTTTTTGTATCAAGAAGGTTTTTATGGGTTAGAGCATTGAATGTTGTTCTCTTGGACTAGATGCCAGCTAAAGTGAGAGAGCTCAGTCTGATGTTCTGCTACTTTCGAATTGTGGGTAGGAGGGGTGGAGAAGAAATGGATTCATATTTTCAAAGGTATTAGTGTAAAAGTGAATGCAATGGTATGGGGCCAAAATTTGAACTTGGCATGCCAATTTCATTTCTATACTGATAGCTACTGATAGCTACTACACTATTTCCATATCATTATAATTATAAGAATATCATCTTTCAACTTCTTTAAAATGTCGGTAGATGCAAATAATCAAGATTATTTATGTGTGCGTGTTTATAACTTGGAAAAATATAATGCTTCTTTTAATATCATAAATTCTATTAAAATTGGTTTGCAACTGGAGTGGGAACCATTTTAGTAATATTCTAATTATTCAATGTTTCAATCTCAATAGAATTTGTAATATGGAAACAAATTATCATATTTTTCAAAGTTATTTTTCTTTCCAAAAGCAGTTTCTTTGTTTAGTTCATAAATACATTTTTGGTGCTTAAAAGAGCTCTTCAGTGATATCCTGCCTTCATTGCCAATTTGGGGTTTTTAAACATCATATCAGCTCCAGAAGTAACCCAGATTTTTGGTCCAGAAGCACCAAGCCGGCTCCTTACTTTTGTGCTATTTGTCTGGATTTAAATTTTCTTTTCGGCAGAATTCCTACTTTTTATTGTTAACTCCAACATCTCTATCCGCAGCTACTTTTTCTGGTATGTTCGTCCATTTTTTTCTTTTTTCACTAAATTTACCCCTATACTTTGAATTGCTAATACTAATTATACTTTCTTACCTCCATTCATTACCATAGATTTTTAAACAAAATCATACTATTTGACTGGTCTTTAATTTTCCAAAAATTTATCAAAGCTACCTATATTCGTCAATGATTACCTAATTCCATTTCTGAAAATTAAAACTAAATTACTTATACCAGTCACCTTTTGCTATTCTTTCAAACCCTCTAACTATATAGATTTCTGCTGAAATAACTATTTTATTCTTCCCAGGGGAAGAGAGAAATAAATAATGTAAATAAAAAGAAGAAAACCAGCCATGATGAGTGAGAGCATTATGATGGTGTTCTAACAAAACTTCAAGGTTGGAATGAACCTGCTCAGTTAAAGTGAAAATTCTTTGCATTAAAACTCTTATGTCTTGCCAATGTTATTCAACTAAATATATGTCAATTTATCATATTGAATAATTTGAATATTATAACAAGAGCACCAAGTAGAATTTCTAATATATATATATATATATATATATATATCTGAAAAATTAAGGCAGACATGTTATTTCATAGTAAATCAAAAGTATAGGCCTATTTCAGGTGAACCATCATCAGCTTCTGTCTCTATTGTACAAAAGATTTTCCACAAATCTTTTGTACAATAAAGATGGAAGCTGATGATGGTTTACCTGAAATAGGCCTATACATCCGATTTACCATGAAATAACATCTGTGCCTTAATTTTTCTTATATTTGCTCCATATGTATTTATATAGATATATATTTAGAGCTCTCTTAAAGAGTTATCCTACCACTTGTGTGTACAGGATATGCCTTTGGATTTTTCTGTATCTACACCACATACTGATATATATATATATATATATATATATATATATATATATATATATATGTAATTGTAGATAGAATTATTCATCCACTTCCATAATTACAAATAAACCTGTAATACCTCAGATTTTCATAAAAACTTCATGTGTATTTTCTCATGAAGAATGAAATAATCTATTTGAAAGGATTTGCAGTGATGCCAACAAAAAAAAATTTTAATGCCATATATATAATACAAAAACACTGAAAAAGCATTTAAGATACGACAAAAATATTGACCCTCTTGCCTCAATAATCATTTGTGTAAACTTTATTCTTGATTATTGCCTTAAATAATTTTTGATAGCTACTTACAAGATCACTACACATACTTATTTTGGTACATTCTTCTTTGGCAATGGCTTCTAGTTCCTCCAAATTCCAAAGACTGCTTGTCTTATTTTTTTCTTCAAATACCCCACATAAATTTTCAAAGAGTTTATGTCAGGACATTGTGTGGTGTATATCAATATCTTAATTTTACCATCATCTAAGTATTTTGTAACAATTTGTACTGTGTGTTTTGGGTCATTGTCATGTTGCAACGTCCAGTGACATTTCTAAAGACAGCTTTTGTGCACTTTGTATTATATTAATTTTAAGAATAGCCAGATACTGCTCTTTATCTATGTTACCTTAGACTCTCACTAGTTCTACTGGTCCAGAAGTAGCAAAATATTCCCAGAACAGACTACTCCAACTACAGTTCATAATTGTATGGAGGATATTTCTTTGGTTTGTGAGCTTCATTCACTTTTCTCCTTACATAATGAGAGTTCATGTAATCAAATAATTTTAGTTAAGTTTCATGTCCCCATAAAACAAACTTGTGTTTGTGAGCTTGGTTTGTGAGCTTCATTCACTTTTCTCCTTACATAATGAGAGTTCATGTAATCAAATAATTTTAGTTAAGTTTCATGTCCCCATAAAACAAACTTGTGTTTGTGAGCTTGGTTTGTGAGCTTCATTCACTTTTCTCCTTACATAATGAGAGTTCATGTAATCAAATAATTTTAGTTAAGTTTCATGTCCCCATAAAACAAACTTGTGTTTGTGAGCTTGGTTTGTGAGCTTCATTCACTTTTCTCCTTACATAATGAGAGTTCATGTAATCAAATAATTTTAGTTAAGTTTCATGTCCCCATAAAACAAACTTGTGTTTGTGAGCTTGGTTTGTGAGCTTCATTCACTTTTCTCCTTACATAATGAGAGTTCATGTAATCAAATAATTTTAGTTAAGTTTCATGTCCCCATAAAACAGAGTTCCAATATTTACTCACATCTTCTAGATGGCTTCTAGCATAAGCATTTTATACATTTTAGATGTTTAATATTGAGCAAGGAAGTTTTCTTTGGGTGACAAGCTCAATGTGACTGTTTCTGTTTGACTTTTTTTACTATACTCCACATTATATCAGGATCTTTTCCATTTTATTGTTTCAATTTCCACATGTGGCTAGCCAGTTTGGTCCAATTTTTAGGGTTTTCCAGCTTACATGTAGATTTGTGATTATTTTATTTGTTTTTAGAAATTGCTTTTATAGGCCCAAAATGTGTTTTGTTTGGCCATTTGTATCATGTACCTCTTTATTAACCACTTTTTAATATAACTGGGTAGTAGTCTAATTTAATTATGACCAAAACTAATATATATATATATATATATATATAATATTAACTATAGCAACAACAATACCAATAGTAAATCTAGTATTAATCAAGCTATAATTTAAATCGTCTTGTATAACCCACCGAGAACAAACTTGGAGGGAAAATAAGGGGAAGCAAAAAAAGAAACAAACGAAGTACATGAACAAAAAGTTAAGCACTCGTAAGAAAGAAAAAAAAAACAAGACAAAAACTCTAACACTAAAGTGCTCAATACCAAAGTCAGTCAGTTAATTGCTATACGTGATAAACGCTTTGGCGATCATGTCTCGAAACAGACATGACTGACTGGGCAGACGATTATCCTGCAGTAGGTTGCCATTGCTTTCTGCGGTAGACTGGCTGCCGACCAAGACTATAAAACCCAATCTGTCCTGTTATTTAACCCATAACTGGAAAGAAGAGATGGATTAATACCTTTCCCAAGGATATTTGCGCGTAAGTGAATGCAAGGAATTCAACCGGAATTCGAACTTGGTTAAAATTTCTTATGAATAAAAAGATTATTTTTCGTGGGCAAATATATTTGATTTGCTATCTGTGTTTTTTCTATTAATTTCTTAAACAGTTAAACTAGTAATGACTAAACTAGATTAAAATGGCCTGCTAAAGAAAAGAAACAAACTTGTGTTCTATTTTCTATCAGGGAAACTGTATCTGTAGTCATAACATGTCTTTCCAAAATCAGCCATGGATTTCACATTGATAGAGCAATTGATAGATTCATTTTTTAATCTTTTGCAGATTATTTAAAGCTAGAAAATATTTTTAGATTGTAAAAATTGTTTTTTTATATAATAATTCATTAGTGATTGCATCTTATGAAGTCATAACATTCTTAACAGTACTTGTTCATGAATAAGTGAATATAACAAACCAATTAACAATTCCGAGCCATTATCTATTATACCATCTGTACATCCATACTTAAAAGTATCTGGTATTGTTAAGCGGTAATCCAATCTGGTACTGATCAGGGTCGACTCAGCTTAATTTTGGTGATTGTATGGGAATCAGTGTTTCAATGTGATATAGCCATAAGTCATGACCTATAAGAATGACCTATTTAAAGAATGTACATTCTTTGTTGGTACTTCTACAAATCTAGATTCAGTTTCTAATGCATTGCCAAATTGGTAATGGCATGTTATTGCTATTAAAATGATTTACCTGATAAAAAAAGGCATACAAGTTTAATTCCTGGTGGAAACACAATCTTCTTTATCAGGACCTCTAAATCTCGTCTGCTTGATATTAATTTCACTATTTAAGAAAATCAAATTAAAAATAGATAGCATCTCAAATACATGTAACCATTAAAAATAATGTTTATAATAAGAAAAAATAATGATAGATAAAAAATCCATTCTAAAAAATACTGAAATGTTAAAATTATATATTTTGTTGATCAATGCATGAAGAAACACAATGGATTTTGGGAATTTATCATTCCTAGTCACACGCTTATATTTTTTATGATTATACTTTGAAGACATATTTTTGTGGGACATGCATTGTGTTACTTATTGTCTTTCTTGTCATAAAGGTCAGTTAGTAAAGAATAATTTTGAAGGTTTAATATTGCTTTGGTTGATTTGCCACATTCACAAATTGTTGCTTTATATTTACCTACCTTATGAAACTTGCAGTCTAGTAAAACACTTCTGGCCATGATGCAACTGTTCTTGGATAAAAGCTCTCAATGTGAGTGTATATTAGGTCTGGATGTGTGTGTTTGTGCATATGCCATATATATATCATACACATGCAGAAATGGATAATATTTAGATTGCCTATAAAAATGTTTATTTGCATAAAATCTGGAAAAATACCCCTTTCCTCACTTTTCTTTCACTTTTTCATACATGTATACATGTATATGTAGATGCACACATGTACAGATACACACAAAAACACATTCAAAATTCTTACTATTTTCATGATCTCATAAAGTTTTTATTTCTCCTTCACTCATTCTTAGTTTTCTCATAATTCATTGAAGTATTTTTGTCTGTCTCTCCCACAAACTTACACACACAGAGTCTGACTTCTTTCAAGTATTTCTTTCTCTATCCCTTGCCCCCCACTCTGACATTTTTTATAAATCTCCAAAAATTTACTCTTTCTCATGAATTCTTATTTCTTTCAAAATTGCACAAAGTATTTCTCTCTGGACTACACAAGGGCATTTGACATAGTATGACACAGGGACTTGACAACCTCGACATTATCAGAAAAGACAATAGGATAATCAAGAACTTATATTGGCAGCAAACTGCTAGTATACGGATAGGAGGTGAACTCAGCATGTATACAAAAATAGAAAAGGAGATAAGACAAGGATGTGTTTTCTCACTAGATCTTTTCAACCTGTACAGCAAAGCAATTATGAGAGAAATAAAAACCTTGCCAGGATTCCCCATTAACGGCCATAATCTCAACAATATCCGATATGCAGATGACACTGTGCTGATAGCTGACACAGTGCTGATAGCAGACACGGAAAGGAAAATGCAGAACCTTCTACAGAAGTTTGCAAAAGAAAGTGGAAAGAAAGGATGGAGCTTAAATCTCAAGAAAACTGAATACATGGTCATCAGCAAAAAGAGGAGACCAATATGCCAACTTCAAGTTGAAGAATCTAAAATAAAACAAGAAAAAATTTCAGATGCTTGGGAAGTGTTTTGACAGAGGATGGAAGATGCGACAGAAGGTTCAAAGACGCATTGGCATGGCCAAAGACGCATTTCAGAAGCTAGCCAGAGTACTGAAAGAGGAAAATCTCATTAGAAACAAAGAAAAGAGTGCTGAATTGCTATATGATATCTGTCCTTCTGTATGGAAATGAATGTTGGATGATCTCATCAAGGATGAAGGAGAGGTTTGAGGCAGCAGAAATGCGGTTGTACAGAAGGATGCTGAGGATGTGTGCAACAAAGAGTTGCTGGAAAAATGTTAAATGAGAAGAAAACTCATACTTAGTATCTGGAAGAGATAAATGAGGTTCTTGGGACACAAAGGAGGAAGGAGGGCCTGGAGAACTTGATACTCACAGGTCAGATAAATGGAAGAAGTCTTTCCAAAATCAGCCATGGATTTCACATTGATAGAGCAATTGATGGAAAACAGCATGAGACGTACTTGTTAGGTCTGAGTAAATGGTTGATGGAGCGGAGCTTGGAAAAGATACAAAAAAAAATTACTGTGAGCAACAAGAGACAGAGCCAAGTGAAAGTCCATGATTGCCTACATCCTGAAGGGACATGGCACATGAAGAAGAAGAATTTCTCTCTCTCTCTCTTTCTCTCTTTCTCTCTCTCTCTCCTCGTCTATTTCTCAAACACACAGAATTCTTACTTTCTTTTAAATTCAATGAAATATTTCCCTCTCTCACTTACTCTCTTTGTTCGTCATTCTTCTCTCATAATTCCTGAAAGTATTTCTCTCTCTCTCTATGTCTCACATTCTTCTCTCATAATTTCTTAAAGTATCTCTCTCTCTCACACACACACATGTACACACACATGTACACACACAAAAACTTTTACATTATAATATGAAGACCTCAAGAACCAGTAATAAGTTGTATAAATTTGTTGTTACTTCTTCTTCTATTTGCCCTGTCCCTTCAGGACGTAGGCGATCATAGCTTTCCACATCTACCTATCCCTGGTGGCTCTTAGCACACCTTCTCCTGTTGCACCATGCAACCCTCGTTCCATCATCCACCTGATTAGGTCCTTCAAATATGTTATCCGTTGCTTTCCCGTCTCTTTTTCCTTCTATCTGGCATGTTAGTATCAAGTTCTCCAAGCCCTCCTTCCTCATTGCATGTCCCAAAAATTTCAGCTGTCTCTTCCTGATGCTCAGTATTAATTTCCTTTTTGTTTCCATCATTTCCAAGACCTCGTCATTGCTCACATGCTCGATCCATAATCTTTACAGCATCCTTCTGTAGAACCACATTTCAGTTGCTTCAGTTTTTTCCTACTATGTGGCAATAAATGATCCGTACTTACAATTATTATATCAGCAAGTATTTTTTAATAGAACAACTGTAAACAAAGTAAGACATCAAAATTGTAGAATAATATATCAGTGAACATTTAATATGATCACAGGTACTTAGATCTGTTTTGCTAGTATTAAAAGAAAGTTTGTCTAAAGTCTATATAGTAAAAAATACTGATACTGATGATCAATGAACTATGAAATATAATTTGAAAAAATACTTTGTAATGAACATAAAAAATTCTTTCAATGAAAATTTGATTAAAAAGGGAAACTAACCTTTTAATTAAATCATTTGCTAATGTTTGCACTCTCAAATTCAGACTCAATAAAAGTGTTTGTATTTTTCAAGCTTTTTCTGCATCTTAAACAGATTAGATTTAGCAAATGATTTAAATCAGAGAAATTACTGTGTAACATTTCAGAGAATTGTAATTACATTTTGTGCTTATAATCAATTATGGGAAATGCATGAAGTGATAAAAGATGAGAAAAGTTGGAATTTAACACAGTTTTCTTGCTTTCTTATCATCTATCGCAAATGAACTTCTATATGGAACTAAAACAATCTTTAAATTCAACCTCCTATTTTATTGGAAACATAGAAAAGGGCACTGAACTTCTATGTAATCAGTCTTCTTATGTGGCAGTGAATACTGGACAATTTCCTAAGAAATGAAGAGGAGATTTCAGGCAACGGAGATGTGGTTTTATAGAAAAATGCTGAAAATAAAATGAATGGATAATGTAAGTAACAATGAAGTTTAAAGGAAAATAGAAACTAAAACGACAGTTGTCTAGAGAATCAGAAAGAAACTGTTGAAAATTTGAGGAAAGAAGGCCTGGAGAATTTGCCACTCAAAGAACATACTGAAATAAAAAAACAAAAGAAAAAACAAGTAAGCTACTTATCATCTAGATTATGCAAAAATTAAAATAACACTGACATCTCATTTTAACAAATATATTTACTTAAATGACACAAAAATAACTTGAAATACTAAAGAATAAATTGTTTGACCTTTTAAATATATCATCTTTTAGATCTATCTAAGTACTTTATAATGGCATATAGTTTAGCTCTGTAGGTGGAAAAACAACTGAGATATTGATATTTAAACTTTGTGATTATTTTCCAAAATTCACCTTTTTGGCAAATGTCAAAGGGTCATATCTTGAGAACCATTTGACCTAGAGATATAAAAGTGATACCATTCAATTTACATCATAAAGCTCCATAAGTGTAACAAGTTTAAAAAATCTGTCAGTGATGATCCGACCCTTGTTGATTTGATATGGAATGTGGCCAATATTGACTTAGACGAGTCAGCAGTTTAGTACAAAAGATCACAGACAGTTGTTTTTATTTGATGCCAGATTTTTTAAATTATTAATAAAGTTTTATTTAAACACTTCTCTAACTTGCAAAAACAAATTATAAAGAGTTTTAAAAAATAATATGACATTACAAATTAAACTGAAAATACAAAATAATGTATTTGTTCATTAAGGAGAGAGATATTAAATCAACTATATTCTAATAAATATGTCAAAGCCTGTAAGAACTTCCACTCTTTAATGAAAACAGAAGTGATTACCTCAATGGCAACCTTTCAAAGTTCAAAAACTGGCTTAATGTCATACAAGTGCTGCTATTTATTTACAAAATAAATTTAAAAAAATTAAAGCCATGAAATTATTTTCTGATGAACCAGAAAAGATTCATATAGCTTTGGCTATTAGTTAATTTTTAAACCTCTCCAACATTATATAAGTCACCATCATTAAACTAAATGGTAGAAGATTAATCTAAGCTAGCATGGTCACTCGCATCTCCCATGTCCATCCAGGCTGGGGAGGTGTGTTGTGGTGCACCATATATTGGCTCGGAATGATAAATTGGAAAGCCAAGTTCGGATTTCAGTTGAATTCATTGCATTCACTTACACATAAATACCATTGGGAAAAGTATTAATCCATCACTTCTCCCTCCAGCTATGGGTTGAATAGCAGAACAGATTGAGTTGTGTAGCCTTGGTTGGCAATTAGACTACCACAGAAAGTAATGACAACTTACTGCGGGGTGGGCTTCTTGACAAATACAAAGAAGGATCTGTAACGTGGTTGATACTGATTTGGCAGACTGGCTGCAACCACTCTCTCACTGGCATGATGTGGCTTCCCTGTGCCTTTTCTACAAGTACTTTCATGGCTTCTGCTCCGATGAATTTAGATCACTGGTGCCGCCTAAGCACGAATTTACACGAGATACTAGATTAGCAACTGGGTCCCACCCTTTTACAGTAAAACAGATAAGATGTAACCGTAAATTCTACTCCAACAGCTTCTTTTCTCGCGCTTCCCACCTGTGGAACTCCCTTCCACAAGTCTGCTTTCCCAACAGCTACAATCTCCAGGTGTTTAAATGTAGGGTCAATAGACACCTCCTATCACCCTAACTCCCAATTATTCTCAAAACACTCTCATCTACCCAACCCTCATTCTCGGTATCCTTACCCGCCTATCACCCACCCTCTGACATTTCCTATATTTAACCATTCTCGGTATCCCTACCCACCTATCACCCACCCTCTGATATTTCCTATATTTAATCATCCTTTCTCCACTCTATGTAGCCCCCTGTGCAGTAGTGACAGTGACATGCCTTGCTCAGGGTGAAATGCTTATAAAAAAAGAAATCTTTATCTAGTCAGTCATGGACTGAAAAAGACATGATTACCCAAATCACATATAGTTGACTCACCAAAAGCACTTACACACTGAATCTTGATACCATGGAGGCAGCAGATATCCAGTTTTAGCAGCAGTAACTAAGGCCACTACACAATGGAAACCTGTATTTCTACCATGTGATAAAGCTCATATATGTGCATACATGATCTTTCCCTACAACTTTGATCCAACACCAACTCCTATGTATGTAGTAGAATCCTGAGCAGAACTCTCTAATCATTTCTGTGAATCACCCTAGGGGAAAGCATAAATAAATACTCTTTTTTACTTTGATTATGCTTTGTCTCCATTGTTGTCTTACTTCCAATTCTTTTTCTGTTAGCTTGAGTTTAGTACCCAAGATAATCAACCCAAACAAGTCCCTTTCATACATGTTGCTGTAAATCCAACAACAAACTGAAACTGGTAACAACAAAGCCTAAATTATGATGGCTTGCTTAGAATATATATATTTTGATGTCAGGTTTAAAAATGGAAGTAACATTTGTAAACAGAAAACTGGAAAGCTCATTTGATGATATGAAAAAAGGTTGAGTAAAATCATTTCAAATAAAGCAAAGGAATAAATTAATGAGAAAAGCCATTTTTCACTTAATTACTCAACACTATTGCATATCAACTGCAGTGTTATTTAAAAAAAATAATACTAAACTCTTAGCATATCTAAAGCTATTTATATCCCTTTGCACAAGTAAGGGTGCAAAACAGGGTTTTTTTCTTAATCATATAGTTTTACTGTTGTACTGTTTAATTTTAGTTTAATGAACACATACTAATTGGAAGATTGATTTCCAGGAATGAGCATTAAGGCCAGTGGTGATGCACAAACATTAGCATACATAAGTGTCATTATCTGTAACAAACTTTTCATAAATTATAACATTTATTTCTGCAAGGTTTTCCACAATTTTCTACTTTTTGTTTATCTTAGTAAATTTATTTTTTGAAATCCCTTCAAATTAATGTTCTGTTATTCATTCAAATAAGCTTATGAATGTGGTCCAATGTCTCTCCCTGTTTCTTTTGCCTTAGATATGTCCTGTGGGTCTCAAATTTTCCAAGCCTTCCATATGTGTGTGAGATATTTCATCTCTCTCTTTCTGATTCAATGTAAAATATTTTTCTCCATTTTCCTTAAAATATCCTGGTTAAAAACACAAATCCTTATAAAATCTATATTTGCTGAACAAACATAAATGTGCCTGAGCAGGTGTCTGCAACAAGGATTAGCTAGCTGCCTGGGTAGACAGGCATCCTTGGTTATAAATGGTCTGGCATCTATAAAACAAAATTACAGACTGTAGGAAATTGCTTTGAAGTTTTGAAAGTATGCAAAATGTAAAGGAAATAAGTAGAAGAGAAAGTCTTTATAAAATGTTGAGTGGGTATAGAAGAAAAAGCTAAGAGTTCTTTGAAGTTCTTTGAATTCTAATGTGAAAAATGTGGCAATGAAATAAAAAGATAAATAGATCAACTTTTAGATCTATCCAAGTACTTTAAATGGTATATAATTTAGCTTTGTAGGTGGAAAAACAACTGAGATATTGACTATTTCAAAATTTTGTACAGTTTTGATCATTAGTTATTTTTTAAGTTACCCCAACACTATATAAAGCACCATCTTTAAACTAAATGGTAGGAGACTCAATCAAGCTAGCATGGTCACTTTGCTTGTCCAGAGCCTGCAAAAAACAATTTCAAAAAGATGGTTATTCCCTTGACACTGCTGTTACTGTGCACACTTTCAACTCTCTTGGCAATGTTTATTGCTTTAAAAAGTGATCACTAGAAATGAATGTGGATTTATACATTATCTTTATTGAGAAGAGACAAATGTGTTAAATACTATGTATTTATATTACTTATTTACAAGAATAACTTTATTATAAAAAATATGTGAAAAAACACTGGCTAAAATATTTATTGTTTACCATTTTATAAAGAAGTAAATATAAAAATATTTTTTTATTCATAAATTTATAAAAATATCTGTGAGCAAGATAATGTAAATCAACATAATGATGTGTAACTGTAATTAGAAATTTTGAAAAAATGCATTTTCAGTGCCTTACTTTCAAGAAGTTCAGAAAAGCCTTTTTTGGCTGATGAAAACTAGTATTTTGATTGGCTGCAAATTGTCATTTTAAATGTATTTTTATCCCTAAGTTTTTTTTGCAATGAACCGCTTCTAAGTGCAAGGAGTCTATTTTTAAAAATGTCTGCTTCAGAGAGTGATGAAATTTAGATACAATATTTGATTAAAAAGGCATGTTATGTTTACTTTTATTCATGTTCCTATGTTTACATTTTTTTAACATCAATGCCAATAAATGTTAATTAATTTCCAAACATTTTTCGAGTTAGTTTAATTCTGTTTCTTTTAAAAAATCTGATGGACAATTTGGTAGAAAATACTATAAAAAGAATCATTCATCATTGCTAACATTGAGATTTTGGTTGTAAATTAAATAAATTATCAAAAGAAATTGTTAACAAGCAAAATAAAATTTTTTGGTGCAAATCAGCTATTAAAATACAATAATACATAGTATTATAAATGAATATTGCAGTAAGAAATTGTTAAGATTTTTAAAAACTATTCTGAATTTTCAGGTACCACGATTTTATGGTTAAGAATACACTATCCCTTCATTATTTATGCTAGACTATACACAGTCACAGCTAATATTTCATAACAGACATACTAGTATGCAATACTACTTTTTGACATGGTACCACAGTGGATATCGGCTCGGAACGAGAAACCGGGGAGCCAAGTTTGAATTCCAGTTGAATCCATTGTATTCACTTACGTGCAAATACCCTTGGGAAAGGTATTAATCTGTCTCTTCTCTCCAGTTATGGGTTAAATAGCAGGACAGATTGGGTTCTATAGCGTTGCTCGGCAACCAGTCTACCGCAGAAAGCAATGGCAACCTACTGTGGGATAATCTTCTGCCCGGTCAGTCATGTCTCTTTCAAGACATGATCGCCCAAGCGTGTATCACATATGGCACTTAACTGACTGACTGACCAAATTCAATTTTATTCTTTTAAGTGAATTTAAAATGAAATAGAAGCATAGATCAGAAATGAAGACTAAGTCTTAGGCAAGATTTGAACTTTTATCACTCATTCTTAGAAGGATTCAATAGTAGCTTACTTACAAAAAACACTTTGAATCATATTTAAAACCTGATTCCAATAAATTCAAGATGTCCACAGAAATATAGCATACAACAGTGTTGATCTGATCATTACAAAGTCTGTCTCCAAATATAAACAATAACAAACTTTGTAGTGAGGAAAGCTTTTTTAAAGAATTAATCTCTACTGGCAGAATAATCAAGAATCTCTACTGGCAGCAAACGGCCTGCATACGGACAGGTAACGACCTCAGTAGATACACAAAGATAGAAAAAGGCGTAAGACAAGGATGTGTCTTTTCACCGGATTTGTTCAACCTATACAGCGAGAATATTTTGAGGACCCTAGATGACACACCAGGATTTATTATTGGAGGCCACAACCTGAACAACATAAGATACGCGGACGATACAGTACTGATTGCGGACACGGAAAGGAAACTGCAAGATCTCATACAGAAAGTAGCAGTGGAGAGTGACAAGAAAGGACTACAAATAAACTTTAAGAAAACTGAGTGCATGGTCATCAGCAAAAGATACAACCCAAAATGCCAAATACAGGTGGGGGATAACAGAATCAAACAAGTCCAAGAATTTAAGTACCTAGGAAGTGTTCTAACAGGAGATGGAAAGTGCGACACGGAGATCCGAAGGCGAATTGGCATGGCAAAGGACGCGTTCCAGAAGATGAGCAAAATACTAACACACAGGAAGATCTCAATAGAAACGAAGAAAAGAGTGCTAGACTGCTACGTGATGTCAGTTCTTCAGTACGGCTGTGAATGCTGGACAATATCATCGAAAATGAGGACAAAACTGGAAGCAGCCGAAATGTGGTTCTACAGAAGGATGCTACGTATATCGTGGACTGAGCATACAAGCAACGACGAAGTGTTAGAAAGAATGGCAACAAAAAGGAAATTGATGCTGAGCATCAGGAAGAGACAACTGAAGTTCCTGGGACACGCAATGAGGAAGGAGAGCCTGGAGGACCTGATACTGACTGGACAGATAGAAGGAAGGAGAGACAGAGGAAGGCAGCGGATAACATATCTGCAGAGTCTGATCAGGTGGATGACGGAACGGGGGCTGCCAGGAGCAACAGGAGCAAACATACTAAGAGCCACAAGGGATAGAGAGACGTGGAGATCCATGATCGCCTACGTCCTGAAGGGACAGGGCACATAGAAGAAGAAGAAGCATCACTTGATACTGTGGTTGAATGTTTGAAAATAGCATGCTCTCTCCTTGAATTTGAAAATGGCTCTCAGTTTTGAAAGAAGTTTGCTATCAGAAGCGCATGCCCCAAACATGGGGTGCATCACGCATTAATGCACTATGGAAACAAAACAGAGTTATCTCAGTTGGATCCATTATATTGAAATTACTAATGAACATTGTATTAACTAGGCTCTCACCACTCTATGAATGTGAACACTTCACAAACAAATCTAACTTTCTTTCTGGTAAGGAATGTAAAGATGGCACATATGTCATCAAACAAATCCAGGCAATTGAATACCCTACCAATAGAAAATTTTATAGCTGCTATATTGATCTTATGCCATCACACAACCACATCAATAGTGATGTCTTGTTCTAATTCATTAGAAAACGTTTTCTAAGTTCTGACTCTACTGAATATCTAGATCTGATAGAAGAACTATAAAGCAGGAGTCTCAAACACAAATATGGCCTGCAAGTTATCTTATAGGCATTTAAAAAAAGATATACTTAATGAACAGCTGAAATACATGCAAGATCTTGCCTGCCTACCTCTCTCTCTTTTGCATTTACAATTTCTATCACACAAGAATATGTGATACACACTTGGGCAATCATGTTTTGAAAAAGACATGACTGTTTGGGCAGAAGATTTTCCCACACTAGGTTATCAATACTTTCTGTATCAGACTGATTGCCAACCAAGGCTATAGAACCCAATCTGTCCTGATATTTAACCCATAGCTAGAGGGAGAAACGATAGATTAATACCTTTCTCAGGGGTATATGTATGTAAGTGAATGCAATTAATTCAAATAGAATTCAAACTTGGCTCTCTGCATCACAATGCACAAAAATACCAGAATGATTTAATTTAGCTTTGTAGGTTGGTGAAACACTAATTAGGAACCTGTCCCTAAGGGAGTCTGTGAACCTAATAGTTGGGAAGCTATCCACAGGGTTTACAGGTTTCCTGATAGGAAGTTCATGTCCTCTCCATGAGTGACAGGTCGACTTTTGGCCCACTGCATCCTCCCTGTCAACACATAATATCCCTTTAGCCCCTGCCATAATGTCATTCAATATGGAAACATTTCAAACCCCATCAACAGTACAACAAGGAAAAGAGAGTCCTAATCTATTCAATCTCTTTCCCAACTAAGCTCTATTCATATATGAACACAGATGTGATGAAATAGGTACTGTTTATTAAAGCATTTCATATTACACCCCAAACAAATCAACAAATAGAAAGAAGTGTTCCTGCTTTTCCCTCCTATAGCCAATGCAATGTACTAGTGATGAGGAGTACATGAAAAAAACATTAGTATTCTTATTTGGGATAATATTGCTCTTGAGCCCAAACAAAAAAAGTTCTATCCCAAGTGTTTCAAGAAATTTCCAAAATGGAAACTGTGATCTGAAATTGGAATGAAAACAATGATGGCACCTACTCTGAATCCATCATAAAATTTAGGATGTGAAATTAGTAAATACTAAACATTTAAAAATCTCAGTTTATGAATCAGTTATAGTAATTTTTATATAGGAAATAAGGAAATTGAACATAAAGTAAGCTGTTTTTGGAGTAGTTTCACCCATTACCATAAGTTTCTACAAAACCAAATCATTAGCATTGTTATGAAAAGGGTCTGAGTGGAAGTGATGGAAGGCTGAGTCAGTATTGCTTGAGTAAAGCTTTATTTTACTAAAAATCTACTCTGGTAGCAAACCGTTCAAGAAAATGGCTGTCTATGTCATGGAGACAAGAAGACAAAAACAAAGGGGAATTAATCCATCCCAGAAAGTCAGATAAAGATTAAAAGTTCTTTTATTATTTTCACCACAAGCATCAACCTCAATTCATAATCCAAAATATGTAATGATTAAAAAGAAGTTGATATTTTGTCATTTTGAATAACCAAAAGATGCAATTATTAAATAAATAACAAAAATGGATGGAAACATTGTATATGTGAGTATTAAATTTATTCATCAACCATACTGAACATTGAAGCAGGACAGTAAAGAGTTGAATTTTTGGTGCAGCTGTCAGTGCTGCAACTAAATGTATGAGTATAATAAACTGTGAACACCTTATATTTGCTTGAATTCTGGTTGGAAAAGCTCAAATATAAGATTAAAGAAAAGAAAATCAAACTCTAAAAATCAAGTCCAACCACAACAATAGGTTTTTATAATAAAAAGACAACAGGAGAAATAAAGAAAAATATTGTAAAGGAATGAGAGGCTCAAAATAGTTTGATTTGGGACATTGACAGCTGATGTTGGATGACATTGTCCAGATGGCTGAATCTTTTGAAATGGATTCAGATCAGACTTTGAGATTTTGAGAAGAAGAATAATGGTAAGAACAAAAAGTACAAAATATGAAAGAAAAGGGAGAAAAATTATGAAAAAGACCAAACAGAAATATATATCAAACTGGTTTAGCAAGAGAACACTTTTTAAAGGAAAGAATGGAAGAAGAGAGAGAAAAAGACAAGAGAATGATGAAGGAAAAAAGAAAGTGATAAAAATAAAATAAAAGAGGAAGACAGGGAGAAAGTAGACAGAAGAAAGAAAAGAAAAAAAAGAAGAAGTAAAATCTAAATGACAAAAAAAATGAAGGAAAAAATAGAAAGATGACAGTTGCTGGAACAAAAAGAAAATTAAGAAAAAATAGTAAAAAAATAATTAAAAGAAAAGAAAATGAGATAAATTAATAAAATAAAATATAGAATATGAAAATAAATGCTGAATATAATTTATGGGTTCAGTATTGGCTAGATGTGTAAATTTCATGCGAAGATGATGTTTTTAAACATTTTCCTTTTTTCATTAAGACAATAAAGTTGAAGGTAAGGGAGACAACCAAGAGCATGCCATAAGTGTTCATTATGACAACTGAAGAAGAAAAATGGAGTAGGAAGGAAATTATTATTATTGCTGTCAATGATAATATATTATTGACAACAATAATAATAATTTCTTTAATAATAAGCAGTAGCATTTGTAATAACTTCACAGGACAAATGTCTATTAATCAGAAATTGCCCATCATGCATTATAAAAAATGGTGCAGACCCAATATGTAGACATTATGTGAACAACATATTGATATGTTTGACCTGTTAGTGCTTGGTGAACCAGTTCTGACACTGAAGGAATACGAAGACCAAAATGAGAAGATTGGTCAATTTATTCATTGTAAGATATACCAATATTTCATTTTGCTACATACTGAAAAATAATATGAACATCACCCTGAGCCAGTGATAGAAAGCTATCAAGTCATTATTCTTGAGAACTTATATTTATATTGACAGACATACAAATAAATGATAACAAACTAGACAGAGTGATTTTAAAACAATAAACAGAAATATGCCTTCTCAGAGATATAGCAGTATTATCAGATAAAGAATAGGAAAAAATAAACAATTATAAATATGCTATAGCAAATTCTAAAGATTGATGAAATTAGAACTGACAACTAACATATTTTATTTATTTGTTTGAACATTACTTTTAACTGATACTCATATTTGAGTAGATATTCTGTTTTTAATTAAACAGTATATTTACATATATATGTCTACCAGCATGATTATTTACAAGAAATTCTTCCCCATGTAGTTAGGGGTTGCAGATTTGAATCCTGCCAAATGACACACATTTTCATAACAAAATTTCTCACAAATAATCAGGCCAGTAGAAATATATATATATAAATATACTGTTTAATTAAAAAAAGAATATATACTCAAATGTAAATATTGATTAAAATGATGTTAAAAAAAACAATGTAAGTATGTTGAAACTGAAATATTGTGGCACCATAAAGCTATTTTCCTGCCTACCTGTCAAGGTTGTTAAGCATCTCTATCAAGTCTTTGTATCATACTTTGTCCAATGCTTTTGCCTAGTTTATAAAGTACAGATAAATGTCCTTCTGCATTTATATAGCATTCTGGGCATGAACGTCACATTCCTCATTCTAGTATCCTTAGCAAAGCCACATTGTTCTTGTTCTATCACGTGGGTCGATTCTGCTGTGTGCTCTGTTCATCAGAATCTGAATGATGAGTTTTGTTATGTGGCTCATTAAACTGATTGTTCAATGGAGTTCATATTCCTTTGCACATGGCTTCTTAGGTAGTGTTATGAAGATTGATCATCCTCTGGCATATTGCCGCTGTTGGAAATTTTGTTTATTATTTCTGTTAGTCTGTCTACACCAGAGCTTTATGCTGAATGAATAGTGGAGGGGTTTCTTGTTACCTTCTCCACAACATTTTATCAAGACACCACCTCTAGTTAGATAGCTGTGGACCCTTTAAGAGTTTATTCGCCCTTTGTAGGATTCACTGTTCATCCTACAGGGTTGCTAACCTCCTGTGACATAAGAAAAAAAAACAAAAAAAAAAACCTGTATATATTTTTTTCTTTTTTTAACAGGCAGGAACTGGAGAAAAATTAACATAAATATTAAGTAAATATTTTCACAAGTCCTAATAGCCAAATTTATGAAGGAAAATATTGGATTCCTCAAAAATAGTTTATAAAGAAGGCATTGGTGAGAATTATAATATTTTGATGGATAGAGACAGGCCTACAAATGAGGCAAATACACTTCAAATTTAGGATATTGCCTGTAAATTTAATTTTGATTAATATGGGAGATACCCCTGAATAATCACTTATTTAATTGACAAAAAAAAAACCTTTTAAATAGGCAATACAGGCAACCTAAAAACAAAAATAGAGAAAAAATTTCTCTAATTCTACCTATCCCATGAGAGAAATTGGTCTGCCCACAGATCAACTCCAAAGAGAAAGGGGGTGGTAAGAGCATAAGACAGATTAGACACAAAGTTAGTGGGTTTTTTTTTCAAAAAAATAAACAATAAATATATAAATAGAAAAAAAGAAAAAAGGGAAAAATAAAATATTCAGAAGATTGCATAACCAAAAATTTTAACACAGACAAGCCTACAGTAAATGTCCTGTTTAATACCATAGATTTGCTTGTCACTTGATTGACCTTAATCAGTTGAGCATGTACTGAGGCACTGTTCATGAGCAGGAGTTATGGGGAAGAATCATGGATGGGTTTCAAAGTGGGTTGTTTATATTAAGTTTTAGGATGAGGCAGCCAACACAACTTGGGAATACCTTCAATTAGAGAACATCTGAGTGAACAGCATTATCTTAACTGCAGGTATTTTTAATTTGACCTCCACCTGCTAATTTAGGGGTCACTTTTATTAAAACCTGTCATCATATCGCCCACATTTGGCTGTGATGCGTTCTCTTGGTATACTGTAATCAGACAAGGCATCATGATTTGTATATTTGTATCCCAGTGTCACTTTCTTTCATGTGCTGCTCTTTTGGTCAAGAATAAAATTATCAATAAAATTATATACTTTTTATTTTATTGATTTGCGGGTAAAATTTCATTGTAAGTCTCAACGCTTTTCCCCTTCAAATTTATCCAAAACAGCATTATCTCTGTGCAAATGTATATGCTGAACTCAAATCAACTGTTAGTTATTGAAGATACTTACATTTTTTTATCTAAATGTCCATAAAAAAAACGAACTTTATCTTGCACTTTTTCTCTCCCGTAACTCTCACGAAGTCATGTAATTAACTGCAGAATGACGTACTGCGTATGTGAATGAATTTTGGCAGATTTTTGGTCGATCTTTCTTCATTTACTGATACTTCCAGTGATGTACTTCCAGTAATGAAAGTAATGCGCTATTGTATTTCTACGCTTATTACTTTCATAACAGGAAGTACATCGCCGGAAGTTTCAGTAAAGGAAGAAAATTGACAAAAATTCAAAAGAAACTTGTCGACTACGTAGAACGTCATTCTGCAGTTAATTACATGACTTCATGAGAGTTACAGGAGATAAAAAGTGCAAGATATAGTTCGTTTTTTAATGACTTTTCAAAGCAAAAAAGGTAAGTTTCTTCAATAACTAATTGTTGGTTTGAGTTTAGCATATACATTTGCACAGAAATAATGCTATTTTGGATAAAATAACGAACATTTACCGATTTGCCTAATCTCAAGCAAATATTATTTCTCATTGTTCTCAAGTGATTAAGATCAATATTCAAGGCAACAGTCTTGCTAATAAGTTCTATATTTTGCCCATTGTTGTTTGAAGCTGATATAAGTAATCCTAGATTTTAAATGTTAATTTGCTTGACAGGTTTGCACTCTATAAAAAAAAGTTAGTCCAAAGCAATCTTGTCTCATTTTCTCTCAATTTGATCTCATTCAATACCAAGCTTAGTTTAATAGATATCAAGATTCAGTGTTTGTACTATTTAAATTATGGTTAATATCTTCATCTTTTTCACTAACATACACCAAAAGAAAACAGGGTACAACAGCTGAAACATTGAAAACATTAGTTCAAATGTAAATATGGTAAACTAGCAGTATAGCCCGGTGTTGTTTGGGTGTAATGAAAGCTTTAAACCTAATCCATGGTCCTGGAGCTCAGACTCTTTGGACGTTGGCACAAAAGACTAAAAAGCAATAGTTGTTTCCAGTTAAAGCAAAACCATAGACTGAAAGAAAAATGAATGGATGTAAGTCAAATTTTGATTTCCTGGTATTGATATCAAATAATTTTTTTTGTCGGAAACTGAATTTTGAAGGCTAAATAAGTTCTCTGAGTAAATGGTATCATGGCTGAGACTAAGAACTGCAATTACACCTATTTAGAGCCAAACCCAAAGTAAAAACTAAAATAAAAGAGCTGAAAAAAATACAGACATACAGGCAGATAAACAGACACACACACAAACATCTTGCCTTATATATATATATATATATTATCAATTTTCTGCACTATTGTAAGAACTGCAACCTTGAAACTTCTAAATAGTGTTTCTTATGTCTTTGTCTATGAGTATATCAAATTTGATTAAAATCTGACCGCTCCTTCTATAACCTGATTTTTTCGATTATCGATTTTTGATATTTATCGGGGGGTACCTTGACACAAAACCTAGCTAAGAATACTCGCAGACACTTATAGTAAAACTGTGTAAATTTTCAAGAAAATCGGTTCAGCCATTTCGGAGTCTATAGGTAATGGACACACACATATACACACACACATACACACACAGACAAAGTTCCATTTATAAATAAGTTTAGATAATGATAATTCCTTATCCCAGAAATTAAAACAGAAATTATCAAAGTATAACTTCTTTGATATTTTTTAAAACATTTTACATTTTTAGATTGCTTTTTAGTATTCTGTTTTAGTATATTTTTGCAAAAATTACTGAATATCAAGTATATTTTTTCTGAAACTTTCTTTATAAAATAGTTGTGTATGACAGATCAGAATTGCTATTTAAGTCTGGAATTTAGATTTTTATCTTTTTACTTTCAAGTTTATATTTGTCTATTACTTTCTAGTAGTGATGAGAATGCCCCCACTTTTTTTTTTTACTGCAGCTAGAATTTCTTTTCATCATTTGCTTATTTTAAAACATACTTGGAAGAATAACAGTGATGATATCCCATTGGAAGAATAACAGTGATGATATCCCATTGGAAGAATAACAGTGATGATATCCCATTGGAAGAATAACAGTGATGATATCCCATTGGAAGAATAACAGTGATGATATCCCATCAAAATCTAAAAAGAATTGAAGGAAAAAATTTTCAGTACTTAAAATTCAAGTAAAAGACTAATTAGATTATACTAAATCAAAACCATGCATTCTATGCAAAATATATTTTAATTTTATTTAACTTTTTAAATTTGATATTTAATTGATAAAAGCATTCAGTTTTGTTCTTTCTGTGACACAAATGTATACAGACATATACACAGCTATACACATTCTTTGAAAGTAGATTACAAATAAAATGTAAGTCTATCTGTCTGAATAAGAACCATAAATTAAATTGAAAACCTCATAAAAATTAAAGCTGGATAAAAATTAAACATAATATTTGAATGTGAATTTGATGTCTGGAATAACTTTTAGCTACTTTTAAACAAAACCTAAAGTATTTCATATGAATTTAGATTAGTTAAAATGAGATAATTTTATAAAAAATATATAAACAATTCAAAATAAGACATTTTCTTATATATCTGTTTTGTTTCTTGTTTAAAGAAGTAAAACACATGATGCATTGTCTGGAATTGACCAGAAAATCATCTGTTCTTTTTGTATTCTGTTTAATAGAATATAAGGCTGAATGATTTACAAAATGCTCTTATTTTACAACAAACTGAAAAAGTAGAAACAAGCAAAAGAGTAAATCAGAACAGTGCTGGATTACCAAGATAAAAAACTAAAAAGTTAACTGATCAGATTGTTTCAATCAATTTGCAAAGTAATTCATGAAGAATATATTGATTTGTCTGCTTTAAAGATGATATAATTAGAATTGAGAATTTGAGAAAATATATGAGGAAGGCTAAGGTAGAGAATATTTGGCTGTGTCAAAAGATTCAACACATCCACAAAGAAAAGAAAAGAAAAGTTGATAAAGTGAAAATACAAAAATTTTATATTTCAGAACAGTTGTGGTGTTTCACAAATAATGTCTTGAGTCAAATTTTTCTTTAGTAGACAAAGATTTTGTTTGACCCAAAATAGACGAGACAACGGTACAACTCAACTAACTTCTTGATACCAAGTCTCTTATTTATAGTAAATAGACTAAAATGTTGACACCAGACACAATATTAAGATTTAACAGAAACGTATTAAGTTAAATTCTATTTGAAAATTTGTTAATTCAAGAGTGTAACATTTTTAATAACTTTTTTTTTTTTTAATCATCTCACCCCAAGCAAGGCATTCCACTGCCACTATTGCGCATGGGGCTCCATAGGGGAAGGTAAAGAGAAGGAGTGGTTAGATATAGGGATTGTCAGGAGGAAGGTGACAGATGAGTAAGGATACCGAGGATGAGGGTTGGGCAGATGGGAATAGTGTTTGATAGAATGGGAGCAGGTTAGTGTGTTAGGAGGTGTCTATTGACCTTACATTTAAACTCCTGGAGATTGTATCCGTCGGGGAAGCAATCGTGTGGAAGAGAATTCCACAGTTGGGAAGTGTGAGGAAAGAAACTGTTGGAGTAGAAGTTGCGGTTGCATTTTATCGGTTTCATTGTAAAAGGGTGGGATCTAGTTGCTAATCTAGTATCTCGTGCAAATTCGTATTTAGGGGGCACCAGTGATCTAAGTTCATTGGAGCTATAAGAACCTAAAATCTGTCAATTTATAGATTAATTAATTATTTGATATAAGGTTTAAATGTTGTGTAAATTTAATCTTTCTCTGTAAATTATAAGTTAAACAAATTTTATTTTAAGTTGGTATTTACTCAGTAGTAATATTGTATTTCATTAATAATTTTTATTACAAAGACGTTTTTATTTTGTCTGAAATTGATTAATTAATGCAATATGTTCTAATGTGTTCACAATAATCTGAATATGTACATTTGTTCATTTTGCAAATTTTTTAATTTATACAGATTTTTAATTTTTTTTCACAATAACTAAATTGTCATATGTGATACACTCTTTTATGATCATTTCTCTTTCAAAACATGACTGACTAGGCAAAGGATTTTCCCTTGGTAGGTTGCCATTACTTTCTGTAGTAGACTGGTTGCTAATCAAGGCTATAAAACCCAATCTATCCTGTTATTCAACCCATAGCTGGAGGGAGAAGAGATGGATTAATACCTTTCCCAAGGATATTTGCACATAAGTGATTGAAACAAATTCAACTTGGATTCAAACTCAACTGTATATTTAGATTAATTTAGGAAAAAGGCAAATCCTCGGGGTTCTTGACAAAATACAGCGAAGAATCTGTAATGTGATTGATACCGACTTGGCTGACCACCTGCAGTATCTCTCTCACTGGCGTGACGTGGCTTCCCTGTGCCTCTTCTATAAATACTTTCATAGCTTCTGCTCTGACGAACTTAAATCACTGGTGCCCCCTAGATGTGAATTTGCATGAGATACTAGATTGGCAACTAGGTCCCACCCTTTTACAGTGAAACCGATGAAATGTAACCGCAATTTCTACTCCAACAGTTTCTTTCCTTGCACTTCTCGCCTGTGGAATTCCCTACTGCATGCTTGCTTCCCTGACGGTTACAACTTCCAGGAGATTAAATGTAAGGTCAATAGTCACCTCCTAACACACTAACTCACACCCACTCTCTCCAACTCTCTCCCTATGTACATCCTAAGTCGTCTATCACTCACCTTCTGACATTTCCTCTACCTATGTGACCCCTGCGCTATAGTGGCAGTGGAATGCCTTGCTTGGGGTGACAAGATTAAAAAAAAAATAAAAAATAATAGTTTTTTTTTTTAATAATTTCACTCTAAGGAAGGAATGTCACTAGTATTCAGGGAGATACAGAGAGTGAATGTAAGAAAAAGAGAGGATTGTGGAAAAGACAAATGATTGATTCAAGAAAACAGAAGATGGTGATTGACATTGAAATTTTTGAAGACTGTAGTTATCAGGGAAGCAAGTAAATACAAGTTTTTCTAAAAAAAACTTTATTTTCTCAAAAAATAAACAATTGCATACTGCTTTTTTTGTGATTTGTAAACAGAAGAATTATGATCTGCATCATAGTGGAAACAGTTATTTTTGGATTGCTGATTTTAATACTAGGCAGACTGTCCCTCATTTGAAAGATTAGTATAACCAATTTCTCTCCCCATTTGCTTATATTTAGTTTTGTGCCTTACTAAGCTAAGCTAAATAAATATTATGATAGAGACAATAAGGAGTTTTTCTTTGCTATTGCTCATAGAAGTTCTTTGCTTAAGTCTAGGACTTTAAATAAAAGTGACCCTACGTACTCAAATAAAGTGAGAAACAATTTATTTGGGTTAATAAATTTATTCATGGGAGACTTCATTAATATTAACCAAAACCCAGAGATTTTACATAAATGTACACAACATACAAAAAGGTTTAAATACAAAAATATTATGATGAGTGTGGTAAGGTCAACACAGTGCATAGAACAAATAAAATAAATAAAAGCAGTTCAAAGTACAAATTTGCCAAGATAAGAAATTTGAATAATTATGCTAATAGGATCAAATATAGATCAAACATGGATTGGAATCCGATAATATAAGGAACAAATAAGAAATATCCCTCTTTTCTTAAAGCTTCATAAGAGATTGAAATATGAAGGTGGAAAAGAAAATTCTGCTATTTTGAATTTTTGTGTTAATTTTCATTGGCTAAGCAGACATTATGTGTATCTGTCTTGTGAAGAAGTATTTGTGTGCATAATTGATGTGTATATGTGTCCTAATTCTTGCTTAGCTATGAAGGATTCAGATGATAATGTGTGTGTGTGTGTGTGTGTGTGTGTGTGTGTGTGTGTGCAGAGGGCATTCTTATTCATGTTTGGTGATGGTTCGCATGTTGAGATATTTTGCATGAGATGAAAGAATTTAAGTTATACCTGTTGTGGTAGCAGGTGTACATATTCTAGTTTCTTTAAGTATATAGTTTGCAAATGTGGGTGATGTAATAAAGTGTGTTTGATGTGTGTCTATAGATGGCAACATTTTTGTCAGAACTTCCTTGCAGTATTTCACGTGAAAAGAATGATATTCATTTTTAATTAAAGAGACGTTTATAAAATCAATGTTATGGCCTGTTTTGTTACAAGTGAGTTTAAAGGGTTGTCTCAACATAGGTCACGCTTATGTTTATAATCATGGCTTTTAGATTTCTAGTTGTTTCTCCAGTAAAACTCTTCCTCTATTGCAGATATTTGATGTCATAAATCCTGGCATCTAAGGTGGTGTTGGATCTATTTTTCTTCCTAATTTCTTCCACCACACCCAACAATCTTGGATGTGGTGGTAAAGACCCTCTTGCTAGAGAAAACTAATTTATTTAAAAGTTTTTTGATAGAGTTTTGAAAGTAGGAATTTGAATTTTGTGCTTTTGTTATCAGAAATGGTATTGGTAATGGTGGTGTATATTTTTTTTAAATTTGTATGCTAGTTTTCTAGCATTCAAAATGAAATGATGTGTGTAAGGAAGAAGTCTAAATGTTTTTAAAATGCATTTCTTTTCTTCAAGGTGGACTGGGAAAAATATTCAAAGGGTTAAGGTAAAATCTTAGGAAATTGATTAAGTCATTTTTGTTTGTGAGTTTGCAGTAAATTATAACATTTAACTTGTTATGTTGAAGAAAAGTAGAAATCTGTTTATTTCAAATTCATGTGTGAATTCAATGGTAGATTCTTAGTTAAGTTTCTTCTAATATATCTTCAAAATAAAACCTTCTCTACTCCCTTCTTTTGGACAGGAGCTACGGGATAACTGGACATCTTTTTGACCTCATCCAGTCATTCCTCTCTAACCACACATTGAAGGTAGTATTACATGGGCATGCCTCCCAAAACTACCATATGAATGCGGGCGTCCCTCAAGGTTCTATCCTAGGTCCCACACTCTTTCTGATGTACATTAATGATCTCCCCGATGCCATTAGATCCCAAGTAGGCATGTACGCAGATGACACAACAATCTAATCTCGCATCGATCAAAAACCAGGTGTGGGCGACAAAGCGAACCTCGCTGCCAAGCTTGAGAAGGACTTCCAATTCATAGTGGCCTGGGGTAGGAAATGGCTAGTAAATTTCAATGCTTCTAAAATGAAGCTGTTATCAACTAACCACCATAGACAATCGCATCTACCTCCCATTAGCATGGGACAGGCTCGCCTCCCAGAGAGTAAAACACTACGCCTCCTTGGCCTTACACTTTTGGCGGACCTCAAATGGAATGACTATATTGAATCCATTGCCAAATCTGCCGCTATGAAAGTCGGCTCTCTGTGCAGGGCCCGGAAGTTTTTCCCACCTGAATCTATTCTGCATATATACAAATCTACCATCCGCCCATGTATTGAATATTGCTGCCATATCTGGTCGGGTGCCCCTGCTACTCTCCTTGGGCTTCTTGACAAAATACAAAGGAGGATCTGTAACATGGTTGATACTGACTTGGCAGACCAGCTGCAACCACTCTCTCACCGGCGTGATGTGGCTTCCCTGTGCCTCTTCTACAAGTACTTTCATGGCTTCTTCTCTGATGAACTTAGATCACTGGTGCCGCCTAAGCATGAATTTACACGAGATACTAGATTGGCAACTAGGTCCCACCCTTTTACAGTAAAACAGATAAGATGTAACCGTAAATTCTACTCTAACAGCTTCTTTTCTCGCGCTTCCCGCCTGTGGAACTCCCTTCCACAAGTCTGCTTTCCTGACAGCTATGATCTCCAGGTGTTTAAATGTAGGGTCAATAGACACCTCCTATCACACTAACTCCCAATTATTCTCAGAACACTCTCATCTACCCAACCCTCATTCTCGGTATCCCTACCCGCCTATCACCCACCCTCTGACATTTCCTATATTTAATCATCCTTTCTCCACTCTATGTAGTCCCCTGCACAGTAGTGGCAGTGACATGCCTTGTTCGGGGTGAAACGCTTATAAAAAAAAACAAAAAAAAACTTAATAATTTAGAACTTATGATTGAATTCATACATGAACATATAACAGACAAATCTATATCTTTCATTGACATCTTATTAGTTGGGAATGTCCTCTTGAAGCAGACTGAGACTACCATACAGTCACAATTGAACTGACCTTAACTTTTTGATGACAGAGGGCAGACATACTGAATATCACTTCATGGGTGTCAAAAGGGCTGCTTGTTTTTGTTCAGTTTGAAGGATGAGGCAGCCAAGCCAATTTTTTTGTTTTTAATTATTTCAACCCAAGCAAGGCAATAAAGCTACTAAGAAGCAAGGGAATTACTGAGTGTTAGAGAATATGATAAAAAACACTATTAAGGAGAGAGAACAATGAAAGAACAGGAATTAAGAATGTAGAAAATAATGACTAACATTTCATTTAAATTTGTGATGGTCAAACTTACTGGGAAGCAGGAAGCCAGAAGTGAGAAGTATGATAGAAGAAACTATTAGCATAGGACTTACGGTTACATCAGCCAATTCATTTGTAAAATGATGATAACTTGCTGCCAATCTAGTACTGCTCATAAATTCATAAAGTATTTATAAAAAAGGTACAGTGGAAAAGTCACTTAAACTGAGATGCTAGGTCAGGATGAATAACATTGCATATTATTTTTTAGATTTTACCAAGAATTTCTAAATATAAAACAGGAGCACCAGACCAGATGCAGCAACAATATTTAAAGCAAGGACAAATGGCAGACTCATAAATATACAAGATAGATTCTGGTGAGGAAAAATTATCTAAAACAACGCAGTGAACCAACTAGAATCACATACAGATACTTGCAAGCACTCTTCAGTTTTGATACCAAGTGAGCAAACTGGCTTATTCAGCCTGAAGATATTTTTGACTGGGCCTCACCTACACGGTTATGCACTGTTTTTATCAAAGCCTGTCATTATACTTTGCATATTCAGTAGTGATACAAATACAAGTGTCATGACTATATTGAACTTTGTATATTTGTACCCTAGTGTTACTTTTTGGTATGCTGTTGTCAATTAGTTGCAGTACTAACCATACATTTTTCTGGGCTGTAATTAATAGGAATTACTTTTATCTTTTCTTGTATCCTTGTGTGGTATTATATCTTCATGATACCGGGTTGGCCGATAGTTTCGTGATTACCACATGTTCCAGACTGGTTGTTCTCTGATTCCTTTCATGCCCACATTGCTTTTTAAGATCCACAAAAGGGGGGATGGATACAATTCAGTCGATGGAGCGTTGCATCTGGCGTCGGAGAAGAAGAATAGTTGCCACACCATCAAAGAAATGACGAAAAAGTGTTTGTTATAAACAGTAACAAACGTTTATTTACACAGATATACAATAATTTCTATCAAGGTAAAACAAATGCCGCGAAGTGAGGGGTGAATGTAGTTGACTGACAGAAAAAGTTTCCTTAGCTCGAAGAAATCTTAACTGCAATTAGGCAGTGTCAATGATGCAGTAGCAATGGATTCAGTTCTGGGTGGCGGAGAATGTACTGACTTGATTTTTTGCTCTGGGTGTTTTCTATTTATGGGCTTTAATCCTGAATAATTAGCTCCTGATTGGTCAGCCAATAAGGATCACCGGCCAATGGCTATTGTCGTAACAACCTCGCTGGGTTGCATCTATTGGTTTAGATAATCAGCCAATTAGTCGCAGTCATTCGGGTGGGCTAACAAGAAGCTGGCCCTGTGGTTGGTTGATCAATGATTTATTGCCTTGTGCCATACTTGCACTCAATTCCAGGGTGAGACAACCCAACATGTGTGCCACGCTCAAAATATGTTTATATTTTGAAATTGAAGTAATTTTTGACAGATCGTCACACCTGCAGAGTGTTTTGTTTTAGTGACAGTTTATAGGTCAGCCTTTTCCGCTCGGGTCTGGATATCTTTATACTTAATGACCCTGGTTTACTACACCTGATTCTTAAAAATGTTGGATACCCAGAATGAACTTATTTTTATAATGGTTTAATAAAATAATTATTCTCATGATTTAATTAATTATCATTTAATTAATTTTCATTTAATTAATTTTGCCAGTCAACTTTTTGACACTTAAATGAAAGTGTCATACTTGCTTCATCATGCTTAAATGACACACACAAAAAAAATGAATATCTACTTATAGCAACCTCGTAAGCAAGCATTAAAATTAAGAAAAATTAAATCAGGAATCAACAGGAGTGTAACTACCTTCTATTTAAAAAATGAAACCATTAATCAAAGTTAAATAGAGAAACACACTTTCTTTTATCCTTTCCTTGACATCCCCTGTACCTTGTTCCATTTGGGTTTTTTTCACTGTAACCCCCTGCACACAATTGGTAGTCCAGCCTTGCTTGGGGTAAAACGATTATAAAAAAATGAAAAGAAAATTAGCATGTTAGAGGCTGATCTCACTTCATAGCATGAAAGTAATTAATTCAGGGCCATTAAAAAGATGGGATCTGTATCATTTACTGCTTTTTTGTACTAGTGTAGAACCACTTCTACATGCACGTACATAATACCTACATACATCACCATGCACACACGTTCGTGCGCATGTACCCACACACACCTACGTAAGGACTGCACATGAAGCCTTCTTTTTCCCATGTTTATCAAGAAATATATAAACTGATGTAGAACCACTTCTACATGCACGTACAGAATACCTACATACATCACCATGCACACATGTTCATGCGCATGTACCCACACACACCTACGTAAGGACTGCACATGAAGCCTTCTTTTTCCCATGTTTATCAAGAAATATATAAACTGATTCCCACGCGTGTCTAGCCAGTTGGGAGATGTCTTTTGGCGCATTAAGACTGAGAACCGTTCGTCTCTTCCAACTCACACAAACCACTAATTGCATTCAGCAATTAGACACATAAAAATGTTTCTCTCTATTCTATAAGAACATTTCAATACATGTATAATTATATTCAGTACTATTCAGTACAAACATATTATTTCCTTTTTCAGAGACTTTCCTAACATGAATATTCAGATAATATCTTTAATATTTAAAAGACAATTCTTTTCAAGACATTTTGCATTTTTGAATTATTCAGTTCTGTAACCTTACTTAATACAATGTTGTTATATTCGTTACATTGTGCTTTGAGTTATTTTATTTATAATTGTGGCGATTTGGACAACCAACCTTTTCTTCACTGCTGAAATCACTACCCAACGGTCAGTCTACTACAAATTGGTACCCTAAGTTGTCCAGACCACAATACTAGCACTGACTTTTATCCTATTAAAGCAAACTTCGCAAGGAAAAATAGAGTAAATGTTTTTTCTAAAATATAAATTCATCTATGCCATATAATTTCATAATGAAATAAACTGTAAATTTGATTAAAATTCTTTTTCTCTTGCATTTTATTTATATATATTTGTTTTCCTAAAAACATCAGAAATCACTTCAACTTGTTGAGAAAAATGTTAAGAAAAAATAATAATTTTTTCAGTTAAATAATATTGTTTGTCTATTTTTCAAAGTTACTTCCTTGCATTGATTGTGAAGTTAATCAATCATTTGAATTAAAACATATTGTGTTCTTTGTAAATCAATATAAAAATTAATAATATACTTTTAACCTGGTGCAAAGGAGAGCAATAAATCAATATTTTCTCACAGTAAATAATAAATTAAATTGTAAAATAAAAGTTTATTTCAGAATTTACCCATATTCTAGTCAAACTTACAAAAAGTAATATTGTTAAATATTTAACTAATAATAATAATAACAATAATAATAATAATAATAATAATAATAATAATAATAATAATAATAATGGATGCTAAAACAAGAAAGCTTCTTTCTAAGCATAAGATGCATCATCCAAAGGCTGATGTAGACCGTCTATACATACCCCGTAAAGAAGGTGGAAGAGGTCTTATTCAGCTGGAATTGTCATACAAGACAACAACTATTGGCTTACTAACATACATAGAAACAACAAAGGATTGGATGATACAATTAGTAAGGCAACATGAAGAAAGAAAGAAAAAATATTCAATAATAAAAGAAGGCAGTAAATACAAACAAGATTTACAGTTAGTAGATTCTGTAGAAAAGCAAAACAGAAGCCAAGAACCAACTATTGCGGCAAAAAATATGAAAATGAAAGCCAAAGATAAAGCTCTTGAACAGATGAAACAGCGCTGGCAAGACAAACCTCTGCATGGCCAATATCCAGAACGTGCCAATAAATCCAATGTTGACAAAGTTAATACTCATCGATGGTTACGTGCATCTGGATTAAAGTCTGAAACTGAAGGCTTTATTCTTGCAGCACAAGACCAAAGTCTTTTCACTAGAAACTTTCAGGCAAATATTATACATAATAATATGGATCCAAAATGCAGGTTTTGTGATAAACACCAAGAAACAATAGACCACCTAATCTCAGGCTGTTCTGTGCTTGCCCCAAATGAATATAAAAATCGCCACGATAGAGTTGGGCAATATTTACATTGGGCAATGTGCAAACATTATGGAAAAGATGTAAACAAACAAAGGTATGAACATCACCCAGCACCGGTTACAGAAATAGAAGATGTAACCATTCTATGGGATTACACCATCTACACAGACAGAAAAATTGAAGCAAACAGGCCAGACATTATTGTTAAAAACCAGAAGGAGAAAACTTGTCTATTAATTGATATGGCTTGTCCAGCGGATTGTAACATAGCAATCAAGGAATTTGAAAAACTGTCAAAATATAAAGACCGGGAAATTGAAATAGAAAAAATGTGGAAATTGAAAACAAGAGTTGTGCCAGTGATAGTAGGTGCACTTGGAATGATAAAAAATGGAACAAAACAACACATTGAAAGAATCCCTGGAAACCCCAGCTTAAGAGATATACAAAAAATTGTCTTATTAAGTACAGCCCACACACTAAGGAAGACTTTATCTATGTAATGCTGGGGATGATAGGGAAGATAGAAAAACATGAAATGGAGCCATAACAACACGCCACTACCTGCCTTAGGTCTCCCCGCAGACTTGGTTGGTAGTGAGACCAAAGCAGAAATTGAAATATGATGAAAAATGACATAATAATAATAAAAACAGGCTTATCCCCAAAAATATACTCACTTTTTGACATCAACCTCAATTTGAATATTTATAAACATGCAAATTCTATGCTAATAGTTTCTTTTCTTGCACTTCCCTCTTGTAGAACTCCCTTACAACTCAATGTTTTCCAGCTAACCTTAATTTACAAAAATTTAAATGCAATGTCAATTGCTATTGAGGAATGTTGCATTGATTTTAAGTGTTGATGTGCTGCAATAAACAAAACAAAGACATGAGTGGAGAATGAATTGCTAATATTTATTGACAACTTCAAGTTAGCATGAGAGAGGATGAATTTCCCCTTCTTTGCTATCACTATCAAACATGTCAGAACTCAATGGTTTGAAATGAAAAGAGAGCAATCATCTCCTTTCCAGAAGCAGGGTCATAAAACTCACATGTGAGTAGGAACCCTTTTACGTTTCCTTTTTTTCTTTTGTTATTATGTGAAAATTAAATTCTTCATTTTTTTACAATTATTTAATTTATTATTCTATTTTCCTTCTACTCACACACTATTAATGTTTCTGTTTTTAATTTTTCCATGCCCTGAAAACTCTTGTGTCTTAGTGGCTTTATTGCCTTGCATGTGATGATATCTATAAAAAAATATTAAAAATAGAAATATACTTGTTTATATTCATATAACAAAAGATATTTTGAATTTACATAAGAAATAATCAAAGGCATTAACTTCTGCTTTAAGTATTCTGAATAAATATTAGATCTTTAAATGAAAGAACATTTGATATATATTTACAGTATTGGTTTTGTTAAGATGACAAACATACATAGTAATTGATTTGCTACTCTTATACAACAGAACTAAAATTTCTTGGAAAAGCTTTTAGAACTTTTTGAAGATCAAATAAAAATAAGTAAACACTGAAGTCATTTTGAAGGAAGAGAAACAAAAAATCAGATCAAAGCAATGATATCTAAAAAATAAAGAAGTTTTACTTAAAAAATCTTAAAAAATCTTACTTTCAATAAGTATTTTTAAATATTTCCAAGACATTGATTTTCCTAAAATCAACATTCAGCCATCAAATACTCCTATGATAGTTTCAGCCTGTGATTCCCAGGAGTCAGTAACAATTTATAAACAGAATCCTACGAATGGAATTTTGTTAGCAAAAGAGGAAAAATGAAACAATGAACTATTCTGAATTGCGACATTAAATTTTATACATTATTATAACATTATTATTGATTGATGAGTGTAAGATGAAATATTGATGATGATGATGATGATAATAATAATAAAAATGTATCAAAACATTCATTTTTATATTTTTTTGTTTATAAATATACTTAGATTAATTGAGATTTATTTTCTTTTATGTCTTATTTTTAAAAAATATTTGGTAAGTTTTTGAATATTGTAATAATTTTATCATTTACATAGATATCTTGTTAAATGTACCCACAATCATTAAACATAATTAGACTTCAGAATAAATGCGTGTTTTTAGTCCTATCAAGTTTAATGATTTGAAAGAATTATGCCACAGATTAAATAAAAAGGATACAGACATTATCTGTAGTTTCTTTCAAAAGTTTGAAAAAAAAGTTAGATTTCTCATTTTGCATAAAGTGTCTAGATAATAAAAATGATTTTGGAAGTGACTATATAACAAAATGGTTTTGGAAAGTTTTTATACTGATAGCAATAGACTAATAATTTAAATAGTTCTGATGTAATCAAACTGTAATATTAACATAATACAATTCAAATGTATTTTTTGTGAGAACTGAATAAATACAGAATCTTTTCAGACTAGAATTCTTCTTTTTCTATGTGCTATATCCCTTCAGGACATTGCTAATCACTGCCCTCCACAATGTCCTGTCTTTTGCCACTCTGAATAAATTTTGTCTTTTGTTATCTAAACTTATTTATAAATGGAACTTTGTCTGTGTGTGTGTGTCTGTGTGTGTGTGTGTGTGTGTGTGTGTTTTGAGAGTGTTCTTAGCTATGTTTTCTGTCGAGATACCCCCGATAAATATCAAACATCGATAATTGAAAAAATCAGATTATAGAAGGAGTGGTCCGGTTTTAATCAAATTTGATACACTCATAGACATAGACATAAGAAACGATATTCAGAATTTTCAAGGTTGCAGTTCTTACAGTAGTGCAGAAAATTTGATATCGATATCAGGAAACCAAAATTTGATTTACGTCCATTCATTTTTCTTTCAGTCTACGGTTTCGCTTTAACTGGAAACAACTATTGCTTTTTAGTCTTTTGTGCCAACGTCCAATGAGTCTGAGCTCCAGGACCATGAAATAGTTTTAAAGCTTTCATTACACCCGAGCAATGCCAGGCTATACTGCTAGTCTCTCCTAAACCTTGTTTCACTATCCATTTATTCAAGCTTGCTAGGTAGGTTATGCTTTGCTTTCCTCTGTCCCTCCTGCCATCAAACTGTCCTCTTTCCTTATTATGTACCCTAGAAATTTTAAGTAACTGCTTGTCAATAAGAGAAGCAAATAAATAAGGAATAGTGCCATGAAATAAAGACACAATAATTACTAGATTATCAACTAAACTCTGATAGCAATTGCAGAATTTATTTACACATGTAACTGCTAACATTGACAGGCTTTAGAGGTTTTTTTATTTGATTATAGATTGCTTATGTCTCTCTTATTGTTTTTAAAATTCATGCCAATTTTAAAATTTAAGATAATAATTATACTGTCATAAAAGATATGAATCTTTGTCTATACTTCTGATTGTTTGTTTGTTTGTTTTTGAGGCTTAACGACCTATCAATCCTTATGGGATCATTTAAGGTCATAACCAATGATTTTTGGGTAAGGTTATTTTATTTTTACAACATTTTCCTTTTTCACGATTCATTGGGATTTGTTTTTAAGAGCAGGGTCCCCAAGTCCTACCCTTGTTATTTAACCCATAACTGGAGGGAATGGACGGATTAATACCTTTCCCAAGGGTACCAGTGCTTAAGTGAATGCAGGGTATTCAACTGGAATTCAAACTCGTCTCACCGATTTCTCTTTCCGAGCCGTTACCCACTGCACCACAACGCACATCCATCACTATACACTTACAGCACCTGGTATTCCCAAGTGGTCACCCATCTAAGTACTGACCAGGCTCAATGTTGCTTAACTTCGGTGATCAAGTGAGAACCGGTATATTCAACGTGATAGGCCATAAGCCCCTATATTTCTGAGATGTGGTTTATATTATTTACATTGTTCAGAATGTTGCCCTTATTTTTATTGCCATATTAACAAAATTTTGGCCATTGTACACTCCAGCCTTTTTCAAGGAATTGGAATTTTGAAACTATCCCTTTATTTCAATCACTGAGGTATATTGTTCTCGTTCCATGAGCCATTTACAAAATGATCTCAAATCCATCTTTAACTGAGAGACAAAATGGCTTGATAATTTTAATTCCTCTAAAACTAACTTTAAATAATTAATCTCCATTAATCATCTGAGAGATACCTCTCTGCCTTCCATCAGCATGGCTGATATTAACCTCCAGGAAAGTGAACCATTGTGCATTTTTGGGCCTAACATTCTCAGCTTACATGAAGTGTACTATACTGGGTCCTTTGCTAGATCAACTGCTAAGAAGGTTGGTTGAATGTGAGACTTTAGTCACTTTCCCACTGATATAAAGTTGTCCCTCTGTGTCTTTTCTATAAATACTGTCATGGAAACTTTTTTTTTAAAATCATTTCACCCCAAGCAAGGCAGAAATGCCACTGATGAGCGGGGGGCTACATAACTGTAAAAAGATTAATTAGAAAAGAATGAGGAGTACAAACTAGTTAGAAAGGAGCAATAGAAAGCTGAGAATGCAGGTGCAATGACAGATACATAGGTGGAGAGAAAGGGAAGGATATACGGGGGTGGGGAGAGAGCTAGAGTCCAGTGGTTAATAGATGAGTATTGACATTGCATTTAAATTTCTGGAGGTTGTAGCCAGCAGGAAAGCAAGAATATGGGAGCGAGTTCCACAGGCATGAAGTGCGAGAGAAGAAGCTGCAGGAGTAGAATTGCCGTCTGCATTTGGCTAACCTGACTGTGAATGGGTGGGACCCAGTTGCCAGTCTGGTTGCACGAGTAAACACCTGTTGAGGAGGCACCAGTGACTTAAGTTCGTCTGAGCAGAAGCCATGAAAGTATTTATAGAAGAGACAAAGGGAGGCCACATTTCGACGGTGGGGAAGTGGCTGCAGTCGAGCTGCCAGATCAGTACCTATCACATTACAGACTCTCCTTTGGAGCCTGTTGAGAACACTGAGGAGAACGGCAGGGGCGCTTGACCATAAATGGCAGCAGTACTCCATGCACGGTCGGATGGTTGACTTGTATATATGCAGGATGGATTCAGGCGGAAAAACATCCTGGATGGACATAGTGACCCAACCTTCTTAGCAGTAGATTTTACTATGGATTCAATATAGTGGTTCCATTTGATGTCTGAGGAGAGTGTAAGGCCGAGGAGGTGTAGTGTATTGCTCTCAGGGAGAACTGCTTGGTCCATGCTTATGGGAGGCAGGAGAGGTTGCTTGTAAAGGTTGACAGACAACAGCTTGGTCTTAGACACATTGAAGTTGACAAGCCACTTTTTGCCCTAGTTCATCACAGAGTGTAGATCCTGTTCAAGGTCAGCAGTGAGATTATGTCTGTCCACCATGACAGGTTTCTTACTGGTGCGGGAGTATATTGTAGTGTCATCTGTGTAGATGCCTACTTGGGACTTGATCTCATCTGGGAGGTCGTTGATGAAAATAAGGAAGAGCGTCGGGCCCAGGATAGAGCCATGTGAGACACCAGTATTCGTGCTGTAGGATGAAGAGGCATGCCCATTCAAAATGACCTTCATTTTGCGGTTATTTAAAACTGTTCAGATTATCTCTTCACTAGACATTTTAAATTTAAGGGCAGTATTAGACTGATTTCAATATCTTACCAATGTACAGTTGAGCTGGCTATATGTAGCCATAAACTCTATGCTTACATATTTCTTTTTTCACATTTCTTACTTGCAGAACTCTCCTCTGGAGCCATACTTTTCAGCCGAATTGAAGCTGCAAAAATTTACATGCTATCTACTGTCCTCCTAATACATCTTTTCTCTTCAGTCTCTGTTTCTAATTCTACAACAACATGTAACCCTGTGTGTCTTAAAAGCTTTACAAGGGTGATACAAGTTAATATACATACATATATATATATATATATATATATATATATCTGTGTGAAAAGTGTATGTATATAATTATAAATATATTATATTTATATGCAGTTTGTTATATATATTATATTGTTTATATATTATATATGTGTGGTACTTATTTGAAAGCACTCAATATCAGTGATAGAGCTGACATATTCATATAGATAGGTATGAGTTTGTAACCCTGGGTTTCACGCTCTTGCAATCGTCAGACAAACTGATTAATTTTTTTATTAAGAGCATGAAACCCAAGGTTACAAACTCACATCTATCCATATGAATATATATATAGGAAAAACTACTAAAAAGTTGTAAGTTTAAAAATGTATTTTTTTGACAGTATTTATTTATTTCTATTATTATATTTGATATTTCAGACCGTCCTCAGCCTTTCATCAGAATGAAATGATTTTAAAATTTAAATTAGAAACATTTTCGTGAGGAGTGTTTTAAAATCCAGTAAAATACTGGATTTTAAAATTAAATACATACAGGCTAGGGTTAAATAGGGACTTAGGTGTTTTGAATTTTTATAAATATTTCAACAGTTAAAAATTTTTTAGATACACTTAAAAAACTTTCTTTGAAACAACATTTATAAGTATTATTGAAGATAGGTTTATGTTTACAAATATTAAAAAAATCTGTCGCTTTCTGCATCACGTGATGAAAACAATCTTTCAGACGAACGCTCCTCGCGAAAACGTTTCTAATTTAAATTTTAAAATCATTTGTTTCTGCTGAAAGGCCGAGGACGGTCTGAAATATCAAATATAATAACAGAAATAAATAAATATTGTCAAAAAAATACATTTTTAAACTTACAACTTTTTAGTAGTTTTTCCTATACATATTATTAAGACAGTATATGTGGATCATCACTATGTTATATGAATATATATATATATATATATATATATATCATGGGTTATACCAGTTAATATATATATATATAGCATAAGATTATATATATATATGTGTGTGTGTGTGTGTGTGTGTGTGTGTGTGTGTGTGTGTGTGTGTGTGTGTGTGTGTGTGTGTGTGTGTGTGTGTAAATGTATATTTGGGTAGCAATTTTTTATTTAAAAATTCGAAAAATTATTAAACACCATATTTCTGTCATAATTCCTCAAAAACATGTAAAATTTGCAATATGTTATAGAAAATGGAAGACAGCAAAATTTGTTGTTTATAATAATATTAGCCCTATCAAATCTGAACTAGCAATGACTAATAGAGTGTATGAATTTCACTGCCCTGTACAAGATTGTGTTTCTTGTCATAAATCAATTACCTGTATTGGCCTTACTAAAAATTTCCTGAGTAAATTCATGACATGCCATCTATCAATAGCACAATAAAAAAAAACATTTATTAACCCATAACTTACAAGTACCTTTAAGAAAAATTTTGGTTGAAAATACAAAAATACTATTTAAATCACAATAAGACACCTTGCTATAAGAGAGGTACTATATATCAAACACTTTTCTCCTATCATCAACCTTACACTATTTAACAATGGAAATGAAGTTTTGAAATTTTAAAAAAATACACAGATGCTCATGGAATGTCCAGCCGTGCACATCATGTGACAACTTTGAAAAACTCTCCTTTTAAACAACAAAATAACATAAAATCTTACATTACAGTCAAACATCAGGACATAATAACAACACTGAAAAAATAATATCCTTGAAAATGGCCTGTGAAGAGGCTGAAAGTGCTTTGAAAGTAAAAAATTATGAAATATTTTTACATTCCTTATCTTCAGCAAAAAAGGAAACATGTAAGAATACTGGAAAAATTAAACTAGAAATTAATTAAATCTTTCTTATTGGTTGTTTTTAATGAAAAATGTTTATATATATATATATATATATATATATATATGATAAAATAAAGAAGACACGAGGAAAACTATATATATATTTTATTCTCTTGTCATCTTTATTTAACCATACAGTGTTTGAAGCTAGTAAATTTATTTTAAGATATTTTTATGTGATTTTGGTAAATATATCTTAAAATGAGATATCAGTGTTATTTTCATTTTTGCATAATTTAAGGAACAATTTATGCATTGCAGCCTGTATTGTGAACTATGGTCTTCATAGAGAATTTATAGGAATGTCTAAAAGATTGAAAAATCAGGTTAATTCAAACCAAAATATGATTCTAAATGATGGAAAAATCTTGAAATTCCTAATTTTAAACAGAAATAAAAAGTAAGGAAATCATAACAAATAAAATCAATACATGCAAAATTATGCAAAAAAAAAAGTAATTATATTTCCAATTTTATGATTTCCCCATCTTTTTTCCAAGGAGGAATAGGATTTCATAAAACAAATGATACAAAATTGCTTTTTATACATAATTATTTGACAGGGTTTTAAAACCAACTGCAGTGAGACTAAAGGAAGAAAACTTCCTTAAGCAATGCATTATTAAAACAGAAGTTTCTTTTGGATATTCAACATTTTGGTGTAAATAGAAAACATATACAAAGAAGAATGAAAACTAGAGAGAAGAATCTTATAATTTGAGTAGGTTCACAAAACAGATGAGTTTGTAAAACAATGTCTTTTCTCTCCAAATCTATTCAACCTCTGCAGTGTAGCTATTCTAAAGAAACGTGAGTCCCTAATAAGACTTATTGTTGGAGGAACACAATTTAAGCAATTTAAGACATACAGATTACACTGTACATACAAGTGTCTTTTTGTTCCAATTTTCCAAAAAAACCTCTTAATTTCCCACATTTCATTTATAGTATCCTTAGCAAATTTCTGTAAATCTAGATCTTTGTTCATACCTCTTCAAATGTGAGGAAATTTCCCAGAATTCACTACAATATTGAAGGATTTATATTACATACCAGTTCAGTGCTCTTTTCTTTGTTTATAATTAAGTTTTTCCATCTCTTAATACTTTGTTTAGCTTTTGGAAGGCATCTTTCACTCTTCTAACACATTGAAATTTAGTGTCACACTTTTCATTGTCCATTAAAATAATTCTAAAATCTCTAATTTATTAACACATAGCTTCCATGTGGATTAGAAAAAATAATTTTGCTTTCATCTGAGATTAGAGAAGTATTCAATCAGTCACCATTAGAAAGACTTTTTAAAACTATTTTTCATGTTGTACAAACAAAAAAGATTATATCACTTATAGAATCAATAAAAAAATCAGATTGGTGATTACTTCAGAGAATGTGAAATGAAAGGAAACATTTTCAACCTGCCATGACCAATGTTTATGTCCTATCAGGAGACAGAATTTAGAAAAAGTGTATCTAAACTCAATCATGAAAGTTTCTTGAACATCATCAAGGCATTTAAAGAACAGCTTCCTTAAGAGATGATCTATTATACAAGATGAATCATTATCATCATCATCATTTCCATTATGGAGGATAGATTGCATACATTCAACACAGAGTTAAAAGATCAAAATGAAGATTAGTCCAGACATAGAGCCTCAATAAAAAGAACCTGGTACAAACTTCAAGAGAAATAAGGTCTTTTACCATTGTTCAGAGAAGTCACAAAATACGGCATAAAACTTCTTTGTTTCTGGGAAGTGTGTCTATATATAGTGACTATTTTGAATATAGTTCAGCAACTACTAATATGTCAATCATCTTTCAGTGTGGAGTTTGAACTTCAACATCACAGGTTAGAAGACATCACAACACGTTATTAATTTTTTTTCATTATAATTTGATTTGTTTTTTATTGCAATACTCAGACTATCATTAAATGTACTGTTACTAAGCAACAAGTGTGGTAAATGAAGAAGCCATCTTTTTTGAGATTCAAAATTATATTTCTTTTCTTTGGAAAGCTTGACTTAATGAAAGAATTACCATACTGATTAGGCTCTAGAGCCTCCCTCACTGCAGTCAGTCATATCTAATAATAAAGATTATCTGGATTACAAAATGCTTTCATCCAATTGCGGACACGGAAAGGAAACTGCAAGATCTCATACAGAAAGTAGCAGTGGAGAGTGACAAGAAGGGACTACAAATAAACTTTAAGAAAACTGAGTGCATGGTCATCAGCAAAAGATACAACCCAAAATGCCAAATACAGGTGGGGGATAACAGAATCAAACAAGTCCAAGAATTTAAGTACCTAGGAAGTGTTCTAACAGGAGATGGAAAGTGCGACACGGAGATCCGAAGGCGAATTGGCATGGAAAAGGACGCGTTCCAGAAGATGAGCAAAATACTAACACACAGGAAGATCTCAATAGAAACGAAGAAAAGAGTGCTAGACTGCTACGTGATGTCAGTTCTTCAATACGGCTGTGAATGCTGGACAATATCATCAAAAATGAGGACAAAACTGGAAGCGGCTGAAATGTGGTTCTACAGAAGGATGCTACGGATATCGTGGACTGAGCATACAAGCAACGACGAAGTGTTAGAAAGAATGGCAACAAAAAGGAAATTGATGCTGAGTATCAGGAAGAGACAACTGAAGTTCCTGGGACATGCAATGAGGAAGGAGAGCCTGGAGAACCTGATACTGACTGGACAGATAGAAGGAAGGAGAGACAGAGGAAGGCAGTGGATAACATATTTGCAGGGTCTGATCAGGTGGATGACGGAACGGGGGTTGCCAGGAGCAACAGGAGCAAACATACTAAGAGCCACAAGGGATAGGGAGACGTGGAGAGCCATGATCGCCTACGTCCTGAAGGGACAGGGCACATAGAAGAAGAAGAAGAAGAAGTAATCTTTCTACAATTCCATTCAACTGTGGGCTTTTATATGCAGGGTATTTAATTTCTTTTAACCAAAAACACAAAATTTCATCAAAAAATTATGATGCATTGTTTGAGACTAACTTTTAAGGCACTCCATTTCTGGTAGATATTACCTGTGATATTTGATTTGCCTTTGCTGCCTTCCTATTCTGAACTCTAGCCACTTAAGGCCATCCAGAGAATGAGTCAACCAAAAGTAAAAATGATCCTATGCCTTTAACATGTGCATGATCTATATGAACACAGGACCATGGTTCTTTTTCATTAGGCCATGAATGTATCTTCGTTTGACAAAAGTATTTTATTTCTCTACATTCTGGGCATTTTTGTACATATTGTTCTACATCACGCAAACACCCATGCTACCATGCTTCCAATTTTAATTGTCACTGTGTTGCTGCTATTCCACAATGAACATTATCATATTCACTTTTTATTATGTCTTTTTTAATCTTTCTGGTGGTATTAAAATATTTCCCTTGCATAAAACATCATTCTCTAACCTATGCCTTATCTCTTCACAGGGTTTCTCTGTCCTAGAACAATAGCTCTATTTGTTTCTTTTTCTAAATTTTTTTTTTTTTTTTTTTTTTTTTTTAATCGTGTCACACCAAGCAAGGCATTCCACTGCCACTATAGCACAGGGTTTTACATAGAGGGATTGGGTATAGAAAATGTCAGAAGGAGGGTGATAGACGACTTAGGATGTACATAGGGAGAGAGTTGAAGAGAGTGGGTGTGAGTTAGTGTGTTAGAAGGTGTCTATTGACCTTACATTTAAACTCCTGGAGGTTGTAGCCGTTGAGGAAGCAATCATGTGGTAGGGAATTCCACAGGCGGGAAGTGTGAGGAAAGAAGCTGTTGGAGTAGAAATTGCGGTTACATTTCATCAGTTTCACTGTAAAAGGGTGGGAGCTAGTTGCCAATCTAGTATCTCGTGCAAATTCACATCTAGGGAGCACCAGTGATTTAAGTTTGTCAGAGCAGAAGCCATGAAAGTATTTATATAAGAGGCACAGGGAAGCCACCTCACACCGGTGAGAGAGACACTGCAGGCGGTCAGCCAAGTCAGTATCAATCACATGACAGATTCTTCATTGTATTTTGTCAAGAACCCCAAGGAGAATAGAAGGGGCACCCAACCAGATGTGGCAGCAGTACTCAATACACGGGCAGATGGTGGATTTATATAATTGCAGGATAGATTCAAGCAGAAAGAATTTCCAGGCCCTGCGCAGAGAGCCGACTTTCATAGCTGTGGATTTAGCAATGGATTCAACATAGTCATTCCACTTGAGTGTCAGGCCAAGCAGGCATAGTGTTTTACTCTCTGGGAGGCAAGCTTGTTCCATGCTAATGGGAGGGAGGTGCGATTGTCTGTGGGGGTTAATTGACAGCAGCTTTGTTTTGGTAGAATTGAATTTTACGAGCCATCTCTTACCCCAATCCACCATGGATTGGAGGTCCTTCTCAAGCTTGGCAGCGAGGTTCGCCTTGTCACCAACACCAGATTTTTGATCGAGGCAAGAGTAAACTGTGGTATCATTGGCGTACATGCCTACTTTGGTATCATCGGCATACATGCCTCGTTTAATAACAAATCATGTAATTAAATTCTTTGATAAAATTGACTTCAAATCTACCCATCAACAAATCAACAAAAACATTAGAGGTCACTATGATTAACTGACCAAAACAATAACTCCATGTTTTGACAAAGTCTGGCTTATCTGATGGTATTAGAGTTTCTACTGGCAACATTATATTGTTGTGATGTCTTCTAGTCTGTTATGTAGAATTTTACCTTCATATTGAGTGACAACTGACTTATTAGGGCACATCCATTTTTTTTCTATGTCACTACAATGAGATTAATAAAATTGATTTCTTCTTACAGTATCTTGCAACAAAAAAGACATTTGTCTAAACATATTTAAGACATTAATTAGCAATGGATTATTTAAAATGAACTGGATAAAGAAGTTTAAATGATAATATAAAAACAGTGACAAGATTTTTATTGAAAGACCACTTTGCCTGAAGTCAGCTTCTAATACTTTTTCTGTCTGAATTTCTGGAATAAAAACTTATTATTTACAATTTTTTAGAATTGTTTTACCCCTAAGCAAGGTAAACTGCTGCTAGTGCACAAGGGATCACAAGAGAGGATAGCAAAAAAAAAAAAAAGAGCAAGCTACATGGAGTGGGGGTCAAAGAAAGGATAAGAGAAAGATATGGAATCAAGATGATAAAAGATGGCAGCTGACATTGCACTTAAACTAATGGAGATTGTAGCTATCAGAGAAGCAAGTATATGGAAGGGAGTTTTATAGGTGGTAAGTGTGAGAAAAAAAACTGAGAGTAAAAGTATGGTTACATTTGACTGTGTTGACTGTAAAACTGTATGATCTAGTTGTCAGTGTAGTAGCTTAAGTAATTTTGTGTAGACATGGCTATTTTTTAGATATGCTTCTCAGAACAGAAACCATAAAAATATTTGTAGAAAAGACAGAGGCAAGCCACATCCATTGGTGAGAAAGTGATTGAAGTCAAGCTGCCAAATAAGGATTGACTACATTGCCAATCCTACTTTGAATTTTGTTGAGAATCTTGAGGTGAATAGCATGAGCACCCAACCGGATATTGTAGCAGTGTTCAATGCACAGATGAATGGTAGATTTGTATATATACAAGGTGGATTCTGATGAGAAAAACTTTTTGGTGTAAGACAGTGACACAACCATACTAGCAGTAGATGTAGCACTTGATTCAATGTTGTCCTTCCACTTACAGTCAGCTGATGAAGTGAAGCTGTGGAGGTGTAGTGTATTACTTTTTGGGAGACTAGCATGATCTATACTGATGGGAGGTAGGAGAGTTTGTCTATGGTGGTTAAAGGAGGATTTATGTTCTCATTTTTGTTTTTATCACAATGTTTTGGCCATTGTCAATCTTGGTAACCTTCATGGAATTTAGAAATAAAATCATTTAATCTATTGGGTTAGTTTTCCATGTGTAAGACATTGTGCTCTTTTTAGTACTACTCAGTAGCCACTTGCCTTGTTTTCACTGAGCATATTTTAGACAGTACTTAGCAATAGATTATTTAAAATGAACTGAATAAAGACATTTAAATGATAATATAAAAAACACTGACAGGACTTTTATTGAAAGACAACTTTGCCTGAAGTCAGCTTCTAATACTTTTTCTGTCTGAATTTCTGGAATAAAACTTATTATTTACAATTTTTAGAATTGTTTTACCTCCAAGCAAGGTAATACTGCCACTGGTGCACAAGGGGTCACTGAGCTTAGATCTGTACTATCAAGCCTAGAGATTGAACTTACAATTATTATGCCATGAAAGTCATGAATCAATGTGTTAATCCTTACTGGTTATCTTGACTACCTGTGCCAATGCTTCTCTTTCTTTCTGCTTAAGCTTGACTGTCAAGCTTGACATTTTCCACCATTGTTTTCACAGCTTAAGATTTGTTAATTCTTTCAGACATCTAATTCCTCAGTATTCTTCCAATTCCAAAACACTATAATAATAATAATAATAATAATAATAATAAAGATAAGGACATTAGTCTGACTGTAAATATTATTTTTTCTTGTTTTAATTTTTTTTATCTTAACCAGCAGAAATAATTTTATTCCAATAATTGCTACTACTAAAATAATTTTTTTTAATAGAAGTATCTGTAAATAGATATTTTTTTAATATAAAGGAAACATGACAGTAAGTTTTCTTTAAGAATTCTTATATATTTCTATTCTGATATACTTAAGGTTACCAAGATTGTCAAAATATTATTTTTTCTTGTTTTAATATTTTTATCTTAACCAGCAGAAATAATGTTATTAAATAATTACTACTACTAAAATAAAAAAAAAATTGATATAAGTATCTATAAATAGATATTTTTTAATATGAAAGAAACATGAAGACTGAAATCAAGATAATATGACATGTTGCCTTAATGAATAAGTTATGTTTTTATGAACTGTATTTGTAAAGCAAAAAGCTTTTATTCAAATCAGTTTGTTAATGTCAACTTCTCTACTGAGTGCTGAATCTTGTTTAAAGATTCCCACATGAATGTCTTTGACAGTAAGTTAAAAAATATCTTTTCTTTAAGAATTCTGATATATTTCTATCTTGATAATTCTATGCTTGAGCTGGCACTACCATTCAACGTCATATCATTTCACAAGTCAGTAATGGGATTCAGCTGCACATGATGGCTGGCCAATCTCATTCATTTTTAGATTTATTTATTTTACAGGTGAGTTGCTGTTCAATCATCTAAAAAATAAAAGGCTGCCAACTTGCATAAAAAATAGTGATGAAAATTTTTACTTAAAAGAATGTAATTAAATTTTCATTTTTTAATCTTACTACTTTTAGTTATATACCATCTCCAAGATATGAAAAAAAAATCTCTTAAAATAAAAAGATGTTTTCAATAATTACTTTTAAATTTACTTCTATTTGATAATCAGTGTGTGAAATATTGATTCTAATGTCAATTGAAGCCTAAATAAGTTCAAATCTCATCTCTTCTTCTGGGCTTTTAATTAACTCAATAAATCTAGAGGCACTGAGATGTTAAATTATACCAGTTTGGTTTAAGTGTCAATGCCATCCTTTAAAACCTAATTTTTTGTTCATGGAATATTTAAAGGCACTTATGAATAGAATGGCCATAAATTTATTGAAAACCATGATTCCACAAGTCAATTCAGAATATTCAAATGTTTTCTAGCTCATTTAAAATTTTTCGTTTACTGATATTTTAATTTGAAAACATTTAAATCTCCTGTATTTCATAAAACAATCAACAACATGTGAATGTTCAATTGTCTTTATTATATTATTATCATTGTCCAAAAAGATTTTTTATGACACTATCTTGACATTACTGCCTTTCTTACATTTTCTCTCTTTGACATCAAAGCTATTCTTGGTTCCAATCAGCATAAGGATGACTGCAAAGCCATTACCTTCTATATACAAGTGCATGATGCGATTTCTTCCTTAATAAGATAGGCCATTTCTTTCTTGGTCTCATATGATTCATGTCTGTCCTTTCTTATCTTGAAGTCAGAATGCTGCACTTGTCTGTACCCCTTTTGTGTTAACACTATTCTTAATTTGTGAACTTTTTGCCTTTTACTGTTTCTTTGCCTATATTTTCCTTCCATATATTGTTTGCTTAAAATTATTTTTGCCCTGTTTTTTCTTTATCTTGGTATTGTGTCATGCAAACTTAGTCAATTCTATTGTTTCTGCAAATTATAATTAACCATTTTATAATTACAGTTATAAATGTAACCTTCATATAAAAGAAGTCTACAACTTTATTGGCTTTTCAAAAAATAAAACCTGTCATTTTTTTAAGCGCCAAAAATTTTTAGGTGAACTTTTTTTAAATTTCACTCATATGGGCTGTTCAATCTCATATATTTCATTTATTCTATAGTAAGCCATGCAAATTTAGGCTAAAGTTAATTTTGCAACCAGTCTGTGACTTATTTGTAACAGATTTTTCCTCTCATCTGACTGAATCTGTCAGAATCTAAAACATGCATCAAAATTTACAATTGAGTTTATAAACATAGAATTTAGAAGTGAATTTTTATCTTTTCTTTCTATCAGCTCGGATGCAACCCTCAGATAATTATGTCTTTATTTGAGGCTGAACAATCAGATGAAGACTTATTAAAACTTTACATGGATTTACGTCATTCCTGACAGGTTCTCAGCTTCCCACCCTTCACTACCAGCTCAGTAAAACCAAAATGTTTGTCAAATCATGTGTGCACAAAAGCACAAGATGAAAATCCAGAATCAGGTACCAGACAAAAATCAATTATTTGGTGAAGTAAACTATTACATGCAAAAGTTTTTCACAGTTAATCTGGATTTTTTCTGATTACTTAAATATTTTTCTCATTCAGTTCATTGTATTAGGAAGAACAGAAAAGAAATGGTGGAATTAACTTGAAAAGAAAAGAAAAATAAAACAAAGTAGGATAGAAAGTTAGAAGAAGAGAAAAAACAAAGATACG